>CM067306.1:60140748-60740748 GCA_034231615.1 Meghimatium bilineatum
ATATCTGCGCAATTCGATAGAACGTATCCGACTGCAGCATGGCTTCGAAGACACTTTGACAATATAAAAATGGGACAGTCAATCATGCCCCAAAATCTTCTTAGTCGCTTCTTAAACATTGCATGACAGATCACACTGTGAGCTATTCCTTGCTCTATTCCTGGACGTTTACAATTTTACTGTGTAAAATCTGAAAGTATCGCATGTGTGTTGCCGGAGCCCGAAAGGGGAGCAAATAATAGCAACATTGTTTACCATCCACGCATGGCGTAAAAGGCGACTAAGGATGTTATGGGATGGAGTTTGCTGTCCCATACCATATAGGGTAAGTGACCCAAAGCCATACTGAAGTCGGATGTGTCAGGCCGAAAGGCGCAGATATCGCATCAATGCTGTAAACCATGACACAACGCATTCCGTTCTCAGGACTACATCCTGCTAATCTGCAGGAATTTTGAGAACGAACGCAGAAGAAGAAGAAGATGAAAGTGTATGCTGTGTATCAAAGAACGTAATCTTCCTCTACAAATGTCCACCTAGTGGAAAGAGACTCAGCACGTAAGAGTGTTGCAAGCGAGAGGTAAAGCAATTTCTAGCTAATTTTGTACAGCAACACTGTTTACCTTCCATAGATGTCGTCAGAGGCAACTGAGAAGGCTATATGGAGTGGAGTCTGCTGTCCCATCCTATATAGGGTCAAAGTGGCACAGAACAGTAGCCATGATGAAGTCGAATGTGTCAGGCTGAAATGCAAAGATGAAAATCACAGCTGTAAACCAGGGAAAAAAGCATTCCGTTCTCCGGACTACATCCTGGTAATCTGAAGGAGTGTGAGAATGGACGCAGAAGAAGAAAAAGAAGTAACATTCCTAGATAATTCCATTCTGTTTTTAAATAAATCACCACATAATTTATACCCCACTTTTAATCTTTTATATTTGTTTTGCTTCCAATTCTCACACACCCAAATACACACACACAATTTTACTTACTCTTTCAACTCCCCCCTCCCCGTTGCCCTATCGCTCTCACCATTAAACCAACACCCCCTCCCCCTGTTTTTTTTCATTATTTAAATAAAAAAAACCCATTTCTATATTTGACGAAGATAAAGATGGCCAGATTTCTCAGAGAAATGAACTCATTCCCGAAACCAATTGTTGATCTTTAGCAACCAAACACAAAGGTATTGATTCTAGTACAGACAACAATACAACTCATTTTTTTGTTTTGTTAACTGGTAACTAAATAAAATTCATTCTATTTTATTTTTGATTCCCTGTCTTCTCTTTTTCCCCTTTTACTTAACTTTCTTAATTGAGGTTATCTTTTCCTTCGAATAAAAGTTATCTATGTAAACAGCCGTGCTTTTGTTCATTGAAGCACGGCTGCAGCTGTTATTGTGATTATGTGTTCTTTCAAGGAAGAATGGATAAATAAGATTGGGGGATTCAGTTGATCTTATGAAATAGTTGGCGTAGATGTGTTTTTTAAACGAGAGATGTGTACGTATGTATGGGTGTATGTGTACCTATGATGCATGTGTGTGTGTGTATATATATGTATGTATGAGTATTTATGTGTGAGTGTTTGTGGATGGATGAATAGATGTATTATTTATATATGCAGAACAGATCTCGTATGTTTGTATGGTTATATGGGAGCCGCGTTAGCGCAATGGTTAGCGCACTGGCTTCGCATATGAGTGGTGCTGGGTTCATTCCCTAGTTGAGGCGGAAATGTTTTTCAGATCGCAACGGCTCCCGGGTCGACCCAACCTTAAATGGGTACCGGATTAATCCGGGAAGTAAAGACTGCGAGGGAGAGGAGATGGATACCGCCCTCATTTGCAGAGCCTCTGAAATGTGAGATCGCTAATATCTCACACCCCTACGACATTAATAAATGTTACTTTTACTTTTTTATGCTTATATTTATTGCATGTGTATGGGTATTGCATATTGTATTGGTTTATATATATATATATATATATATATATATATATATATATATATATATATATATATATATATATATATATATATATATATATATATATATAGAGAGAGAGAGAGAGAGAGAATATATTTATGCTATATGCGGTTCGTCCGCTGAAGTAGACGATGACCATTGAGCTTAATTGTGGTGATAATGAAGATGATGATGCCTGCGGTGTGCCCGACTGTGACTAGTGAGTCCTATGCGTGCTTGGAATTGTCTACCACACTCTGGGCATGTGTGGAAGGAGTATATGGAACAGGAAGCAGATCTTGCCTTTCTTCTATCGCGTTTTTTGCTGCGCAGCTTGATGTCTAAGGTTCTCTGCAGTTGCTGCACCATTCTTGATTCTGCAACAGCAGTAGGATCTGTCTTGTGCAAGATTCTCCAATGAATTTGTGCCTATTTCGAAGTCAGTCAGGGATGTCGTAAGAGTGTCTCTAAAAAGCTGCTTTTGTCCTCCTGTCTTTCGGGAGCCAGTCTGTAGTTTTTCATATAAGAACTTCTTTGGTAGATGATGATGGTACATGCGGACCATGTGTCCTGCCCGGCGTGTCTGCGCCTTCATCAAAAGTGTATGTACACTTACAGACTTAAAATTAATCAGTACTGTACTGGCTATAATTTTATCCCAACAATGGACAGAGTATCTGACGAAGGCAGCGTAGGTGGGAGTGGTTGAGTCTTCTTGCGTGTAACTTCCTATATTCTCCTCAGTTGCCTCTGACGACATCCATGGAATGTAAACAGTGTTGTTGCTCTACAAAATTAGCTAGAAATTGCTTTACTTCTCGCTAGCCATACCTTGCATGATGTGTCCCTACGGTATTACTAAATGCTATGAGTTTACTTTTACAAGTAACATATTATCTCCAGGAAGTTGTCCTCACAAGGAACACCCTGAAACTCTCTATATTTTGGGCCATGAGGTTTGCATTTTCTAACGACGTATTCATGTTATCTTTAATTTTGTCAATCCATCTTCTTCTTGGTCTGTCCTTTCTTTTTTCTCCCAGATTCTCTGCCTTCCATTGTTTGTCTTTCTAAACAGTTGTGTCTCTTTATATGACCAAATAAGTATATATTTCATTGTGCTATTGTTTACTACATAGAAAACGACATCTGATACAGGCAGTGACAGAAAATATATACTTGATACAGGCAGTGAGAGAAAATATATACTTGATACAGGCAGTGAGAGAAAATATATACTTGATACAGGCAGTGAGAGAAAATACATACTTGATACAGGCTGTGACAGAAAATATATACTTGATACAGGCAGTGAGAGAAAATATATACTTGATACAGGCAGTGAGAGAAAATATATACTTGATACAGGCAGTGAGAGAAAATATATACTTGATACAGGCAGTGAGAGAAAATATATACTTGATACAGGCAGTGAGAGAAAATACATACTTGATACAGGCTGTGACAGAAAATATATACTTGATACAGGTAGTGAGAGAAAATATACACTTGATACAGGCTGTGACAGAAAATATATACTTGATACAGGCAGTGACAGAAAATATATACTTGATACAGAAAATATATACTTGATACAGAAAATATATGCTTGATGCAGAAAATATATACTTGATACATGCAGTGACAGAAAATATGTACTTGACACAGGCAGTGACAGAAAATATATACTTGATACAGAAAATATATACTTGATACAGAAAATATATACTTGATACAGGCAGTTACAGATAATATATACTTGATACAGAAAATATATACTTGATACAGAAAATATATACTTGATACAGAAAATATATACTTGATACAGAAAATATATACTTGATACAGAAAATATATACTTGTTACAGAAAATATATACTTGATACAGAAAATATATACTTGATACAGAAAATATATACTTGATACAGGCAGTTACAGATAATATATACTTGATACAGAAAATATATAATTGATACAGGCAGTGACAGAAAATATATACTTGATACAGAAAATATATACTTGATACATGCAGTGACAGAAAATATATACTTGATACAGAAAATATATACTTGATGCAGGCAGTGACAGAAAATATATACTTCATACAGAAAATATATACTTGATACAGAAAATATATACTTGATACAGGCAGTGACAGAAAATATATACTTGATACAGGCAGTGACAGAAAATATATACTTGATACAGAAAATATATACTTGATACAGGCAATGACAGAAAATATATACTTGATACAGAAAATATATACTTGATACAGAAAATATATACTTGATACAGGCAGTGACAGAAAATATATACTTGATACAGAAAATATATACTTGATACAAAAAATATATACTTGATACAGGCAGTGACAGAAAATATATACTTGATACAGAAAATATATACTTGATACAGAAAATATATACTTGATACAGGCAGTGACAGAAAATATATACTTGATACAGGCAGTGACAGAAAATATATACTTGATACAGACAGTGACAGAAAATATATACTTGATACAGGCAGTGAGAGAAAATATATATTTGATACAGGCAGTGACAGAAAATATATATTTGATACAGGCAGTGACAGAAAATATATACTTCATACAGAAAATATATACTTGATACAGAAAATATATACTTGATACAGAAAATATATACTTGATGCAGGCAGTGACAGAAAATATATACTTGATACAGGCAGTGACAGAAAATATATACTTGATACAGGCAATGACAGAAAATATATACTTGATACAGAAAATATATACTTGATACAGGCAATGATAGAAAATATATACTTGATACAGAAAATATATACTTGATACAGGCAGTGACAGAAAATATATACTTGATACAGAAAATATATACTTGATACAGAAAATATATACTTGATACAGGCAGTGACAGAAAATATATACTTGATACAGAAAATATATACTTGATACAGAAAATATATACTTGATACAGGCAGTGACAGAAAATATATACTTGATACAGGCAGTGACAGAAAATATATACTTGATACAGGCAGTGAGAGAAAATATATATTTGATACAGGCAGTGACAGAAAATATATATTTGATACAGGAAGTGACAGAAAATATATACTTCATACAGAAAATATATACTTGATACAGAAAATATATACTTGATACAGGCAGCGAGATGGAATATGTCAGGAGTTGAAGATGAAAATATTCCTTAGATTTCATATCTTTCGGTAACTTTCTTCATATAAAAGCTCCTTTTCTCTCGTCTTTCCCTACCTCCCTTGCTCTCACATCCCCTCCATTTCTCCCTTGTTTTTTCAAATCTCCTTTTTGATCTCTCAAACCCCCTCCCTATCTCCTTGCTCTCTCAAATCCCATTCCTCCTTCTCTTGCTCTCTCAAATCCCTTCTCTTGCTCTCTCAAATTCCTCCCTCCCTCCCTCTCTTGCTCTCCCGAATCTCTTCCCTCCCTATACATCCTAAGAGGTACCATAACTTAGACTAGAACTCTACATCCATTAGGCTTTGCTTACAACATTGAACAATTACCGACTAAGAAGAAAGATACAAAATAACCTTACACCAGGAAATTTATAATTGGAACGAAAGATCTGAAGGGAATCGACCACACTAGCAGGGCTTCCCTAAATACTGGTCAATATTTAATGTCATTTATTCCATGTGTATGTACATTTGTGTGCGTCATTAATCTCAGGGCTGCCATATTAAAATGTCATTTAGTGCCAAATGCCACTAGAAAAAAAAAGCCAGAAAGAAGTCGAGTTTATTCTCTGACTCTAACCACACTAAAAAGAAGCCATATTTGTGAATGATTTTAAAAGAAGCCAGTATTGCAACCTTGATTGATGTTGCGATTGCTAGTACGTGATTGCTATAAACTCATTTCCGGTCTCCTTAAAATGACTACAACCACAGAAAAGAGCTTCTGAGATTGTCACGGTCAGACAGAAACGGAAGCTGGTACTAACAGTGGCGAGATAAATAGTTTCTGATCTAGGCCGTGAGATGCTAGAAGATTTCGTATTTTCACAGACTGCAACTTATGTTTACAGTTTTTACTGGAAACATTGGACAGTTCCAGGCAGTGTTAAATTAGTATAAACTTGTAATCATTCTACATATTCATCATCATCAAGTGCCGTCCACGTAACGAAGAATGGCGGCAACAGACCTACACCATCCTCTGTTTCTTGCTTTGGTGGGGAACTGTGCTAGATTGTAACCTATTCATCTTAAAATGTACCCCCCCCCCCGACTTATATATATGCCTACCTCTTGCTTGCCCCCCCCCCCTCAGCTCGATCCTCAAGCAATGTCTTCAACAAAGTGTCATGTCTTTTACATTGTTCAAAATTCTGTATTTGTTCAATTTTTATTTCCTTTAATAGTTTTTAACGCGACGTATTGTTTCAGAACATCTTTGTTCGTTTTTTTCTCTTTCTATATAGTTTCCTGTTATTCTATATATCCACAACTCAAAGACATCAATTCTATCTTCTAGTTATCGATTCTTAATTCTATCTTCTAGTTATCGATTCTTAATTCTATCTTCTAGTTATCCATTCTTAATTCTATCTTCTAGTTATCGATTCTTAATTCTATCTTCTAGTTATCGATTCTTAATTCTATCTTCTAGTTATCGATTCTTAATCATGTTTCTAAGCAGTGCATTAATATAGAATAGATGTAACATTTTATAGTTCTCATTTTTAGACTGTAATTTTTTTTTGCAATTTAAAATATATTGTGTAATATGAACTTGTTATTAGAGATGAAGTCTTGTCAGTAGAGCTGTCAAGAGAGTTCTGCAGTACTATATAACTCCTATACTAAAATAGGGATGCGTGTCTTGGACAATAAACAAACAGTTAAATGGAAAATTAGAGGCAGTAGAGATGTGGTTTTACAGAAGAATGCTAAGAATAACATGTACTGCCAGGAAAACTAATGTGGAGGTGTTGAAAGAGTTTTTTACTGCTTAAATTTATCTTCTTCTTCTTTACAGGTATTTTGCTGGTATTTTTTTTGTTTCTATCGGAGTGAAAATTTAAAATACCTACCCTGTAAATGTTGTTTTGCCTGTACATGTTGTTTTTCATGTACGTTCATTCTCAAACTCCTGCAGATTAGCAGGATCTAGTCAGGAGAAATGATTGCCTTATGTTAAGGTTTACAGCATTGCTGTCATTTCTGCGTCGTTCGTCCTGAGACATCCTACTTCAGTATCGATGTCAGTCACTTTGATCCTATATAGGATGGGACAGTCAACTCCACTCCATAACATCCTTAATCGCCCCTTACGACATGCATGTAAGTTACAGTTACTACTCTTTGATCGCCTATCGATCCCGGCAATATACTGGCACATTTAAACAATTTTTTATTGATGTGATTTAACTTAGTTATTTTTAAGGTTAGGGTTAGGGTTAAGATTTTCCTTAAGGCTGTGAACAGAGACATGGATATATTTTATGTTGGTGCTTTCAAGGTTGCATTCCGACGACTCTGGATAAGTATATAAATCGTGTACATACGGTAACTGTCTGAATAACTATCTTTATCATCGTTTCCCTGCCTGTCTCGCTTCCTGTCTGTCTTCCTTTGTTGTTATGTATCCACAACTTCTGTCTCAAGTAATGACAATAATCCTGTATTGCCCATGTCACTACTGTCTCAAGTAATGACAATAATCCTGTATTGCCCATGCCACAACTTCTGTCTCAAGTAATGTCAATAATCCTGTATTGCCCATGTCACTACTGTCTCAAGTAATGTCAATAATCCTGTATTGCCCATGTCACTACTGTCTCAAGTAATGTCAATAATCCTGTATTGCCCATGTCACTACTGTCTCAAGTAATGTCAATAATCCTGTATTGCCCATGTCACTACTGTCTCAAGTAATGACAATAATCCTGTATTGCCCATGTCACTACTGTCTCAAGTAATGACAATAATCCTGTATTGCCCATGCCACAAATTCTGTCTCAAGTAACGTCAATAATCCTGTATTGCCCATGCCATAACTTCTGTCTCAAGTAATGTCAATAATCCTGTATTGCCCATGTCACTACTGTCTCAAGTAATGACAATAATCCTGTATTGCCCATGCCACAAATGCTGTCTCAACTAACGTCAATACTCCTGTATTGCCCATGCCACAACTATTGCTCATGCCACAAATTATGTCTCAACTAATGTCAATAATCCTGTATTTCCCATGCCACAACTTCTGTCTCAAGTAATGACAATAATCCTGTATTGCCCATGCCGTGTGGGCTTTGGTTATCATGTCTGTCTAGAGTGTTCCGTCTCATGTAATGCCAATTATTTCCTGAATTGTGGGGATATCCCTGTTCGCCGTGAGTTCAAGACGGCATGGTTTCGAATCCGGCTCGTGTAGTCTTGTGTACAACTTGGATTTTTTTGGAGATCCCTAGGGATTATTGCTTGAAGCAACGGAGTTACGTGCTTATGAGTGGTACTCTAGACAGGTGAAGTGCGGCTTCGCTGAGAATGACAGAGTATATATGGGAAATCATGTACAGTGAAGTCATTACTATACGTCTTTTGAAACTTTGTTTCTTGTATTGTCCATGCCGTGTGGGCTTTTGTTATCATGTCTGACTAAATCGTTCCGAATCATGTAATGCTAATTATTTCTTGCAGTCCATGCCGTGTGGGCTATATTATCATATGCCCGCATCCTTCTGCCTCGTAATTCCAATCCAGGTCTATAGATAAGGTGGGGGGATTTAGGGTGGGGGGTTTAAACACCCCGTAGCAAACAGAAACATGACATATAGTACTATGAACTTGCCAAAAGTCAATCCCTAGTCCAACCACACCCCCCCCCCTTTAGCGATTTTCACTTAAAAAAAATATTTCATCAAATTTTCCATCAAAACACAGATCTACCACATGAAGTCATACGAAGACATACGACGACACACGACTAACCTATTTTTAGGTAACCCCAGCCAACCATATAGAACGTATTTACGGCCCTGCGCCATTTATTTATTTTAATCCATGCCAAGTGTCGCTGGCTTGTACAGATATGTCCACATCCTTCTGTCTTGTGTACTGCCAGTCATTTCAGACACATACTTTCCCATATGCCACAATGCTCTACTATCCAACATCTTCTCTCTTGGATTTCGGTATTTTTTTTTTCCAATTTCCCTGTGGTCACTAAATACTGACATGCCCAATTTCCCTGTGGTCACTAAATACTGGCATGCCTAATTTCCCTGTGGTCACTAAATACTGACATGCCCAATTTCACTGTGGTCACTAAATACTGACATGTCAAATTTCCCCGTGGTCACTAAATACTGACATTTCCAATTCCCCGTGGTCACTAAATACTGACATGCCCAAAGAACATGAACCGTCGTCTTAAAATAACAAATTAACAAATGAAAAATAAATATATTGAATAATAATAATAATAATAATAATAACAACAACAACAACAACAACAACAAACAACAACAACAATAATAATAATAATAATAATAATAATAACAACAACAACAATAATAATAATAATAACAACAACAACAACAACAACAATAATAATAATAATAATAATAATAATAACAACAACAACAACAATAATAATAATAATAATAATAATAATAATAATAATAATAATAACAACAACAACAACAACAACAACAACAACAACAACAACAATAATAATAATAATAATAATAATAATAATAATATATATATATATATAGGGTTGATGATTGGTCGGCTTCAAGAAACACTTTGCCTTATTTAGCGAGACGAATGGTGTCAACTGAGATCTTATTCAAACCGGACATTCTGCCTTCTGATTTCTTCTGGTGTTAGTGAGCAGTTCTCATTTTAAAATTAATTTATGGCTCATGGCTCGCCACAGCTCTCTGTCCACAGTATTATGTATCAAAGTTGTTGTTGTTTCCTTGCCGTGCCAGGTTGTCAAACTGTCTAATATTTTCTCACGTTGTCGCCCTCTGTCTCTGGTGCCTTCAATTTTCCTGTTGTGACTATGTTCTCTAAGCCTATCTGTCTCATGAAGTGGTCCAAACAAGAAGATTGCCTTTTTATTATATTGTTGATTAAGGTCCGTTTCGCATCTTAGTGAGCAGCTTTCTCTTTAAAATGAATTTCTTTCAATATATATTCATCACACTTGCTCTATGTTCAAGGATCTCTCGTTATTCTTCTATGAAATCGTACCTGTGCTGTTAACGTTAAAAAAAACAGTAAAACTATAGTTAAATTATTTGTCTACTCACCTGCATTTCTTATTATTAGTTACGTTGTTACGTTTTATTCCACTACTCTCTCCTTAATTATTCTCGAATTCCTGCTTGTATACACACTCTCTTTTACTCACTCTTCCGCACTCGCTCTCTCCTCCCAATTTCTCGATCAATATAATACAGCTGTCAAAGAGCAGACTCGAGCGACAAAATGCGTCCAGATCTGGTGTTAAGATCAGTCTGTCCTCTTCATCGATATTCACTCGAGGAACGTGGGACATGCTGTCATTGAGATGTGTGGTTGTCCCTTGGAAATTCTTCAGACGGATTGGAAGGTGATTTATATGGATCGTTATTCTCAGAGCTGTCAGAAAAGCTGTCTTGGCAGCATTAATGTGTGTTACGGGTTCATAAAGGGTGTTTCACATCATTAATGTGCGTTAAAATTTGATAATAATGTGTCTGTCTGGAATCATTAATTTCTCAGAGGAACGAAATTGCCGTGGCATCGCTAGAAGTAAAGTCTAGTTACTCGTTTGCTTCTATAGGCAAAACTGTGAGCATTGCTCTATTTATAAGACATGATCTCATTAAATTAAGCAATAGATATATAATATATTTCATTAAGTTAATATATATATATATATATGATATAAATAAACAATAGTTCTCATTATGAATAGTAGAAAGTAAGAATAGAAAAAACCTCATTAAGTTGTGGTACACATATTTAACAGTTTTAAGATGAGTTATGTGTACATATATTTAAAAAAAATAGCTCGAATTAACATGAGCCATATATATATATATATATATTCCGTTTGAGCTGAAGTTAGGGCATAGGGTAGAGGTCAGATCTCTCCAATTCTGTCTGTTTAAAGCTATTCGGTGCAGTTCTTGAAGAGTATGTATATTGATTGTTTTACTTTATCTAAGTATTGTTCTTCTGAGTGTTTCTTTTGGTCTACCCCTTGCTCTTTTGCCTGTAGGTATCCATTCAAAACATTGTGGTGTATTATATTGATGTCTGCGCGTAGGACATGCCCGATGTAGGACTAACGGCGTTCTGATAACAATATATATATATATATATATATATATATATATATATATATATATATATATATATATATATATATATATAGTACACACACACACACACACTAGCTATCGCTCAGTTGAGTCATCATCATCATCAGGTGCCATGCCGGCTGGCGTAGGCGGTCATGGCTCTCCACAGCTCTCTGTACACAGTATTATGTATCAAAGTCGTTGTTGTTTCTTTGCTGTGTCAGGCTGTCAAACATTTTCTCACGTTGTCACCCTCTGTCTGTTGCCTTCAATCTTGCCTGTTATGATTATGTTCTCTAAACCTGCCTGTCTCATGAAGTGGCCAAAAAAAAAGAGGATTTGCCTTTTTCTTATATTATTGATTAATGTCCGTTTCGCATTTGCCACTTTTGTTAGTTGAGTCAAACATACAATAAAAAAAAAATTGCGTATCCTATTCAGGAAGTAGCCATCAACCCATAATTTTTTTTTGGCTGTAGTAATTCTTCTAGGCAATATAAATACGTTCAGTAGTTTGCCATAGCTTTCTGAACGGTCCGGATGCTCAAATGTCTGTAGTGAGGATGGAACTCGATAACTTGGCCGCTATAGACGCGTTCTGTACCACTTCTATTACATTATAATGTACAGGTTGAAAAGAGCTCTTTTGTTCAACCATATACACAATAATACATTTCATTAAGTCGAGTCGTTGTATTTAAATACACCTCGTTTGGCTGACTCATATAAATATATATATATACATACAATAGCGCCCATTAAGTTGAGTCGTTGTTATATACTGGTTAATAATTTACAGTTAGTGTGTGCATGTGCTCTGATTGAGTTCATCAATAAGGGTGTGATGATTATTATAAATTGATGTAGTTAGTAATAAATGACTCCCATTAAGTAATGTAGTTAGTGTATAATGACTCTCATTAAGTAATGTAGTTAGTGTATAATGACTCTCATTAAGTAATGTAGTTAGTGTATAATGACTCTCATTAAGTGACGTAGTTAGTGTATAATGACTCTCATTAAGTGACGTAGTTAGTGTATAATGACTCTCATTAAGTGACGTAGTTAGTATATAATGACTCTCATTAAGTGACGTAGTTAGTGTATAATGACTCTCATTAAGTGACGTAGTTAGTGTATAATGACTCTCATTAAGTGACGTAGTTAGTGTATAATGACTCTCATTAAGTGACGTAGTTAGTGTATAATGACTCCCATTAAGTGATGTAGTTAGTGTATAATGACTCTCATTAAGTGACGTAGTTAGTGTATAATGACTCTCATTAAGTGACGTAGTTAGTAATAAGTGACTCTCATTAAGTGATGTAGTTAGTATACAGTGAACATTATTAAATTGTACTATATGCGAATAAGGATTCTCATGAAACCGTGCGTCACATGACTAATGACTCACATTAAATTATGTAATAAATGAATAATGTCTATTAGTCAGTTCCTCTTTTGCCAAGTTTGGCACATATGGCGGATGTCATAGTTCTCCATGCCTGTCGGTCAGTTGCTAGGGGTTGCAGGTCTTGTGTATTTATGCCTGTTGATTTTCATTCATTCATAACAGTTCTTCTGAGCGTTGTTTTTGGTCTTCCCTGTATTCTTTCCCGTCTGGTGTCCACATGAAGGCATGTCGTGGAATTCTGTTTTCCTTCATTCTGAGTATGTGGCCGGTGTATGTCCAGCGATGTTTTCTGATGATGTTCGTCACATATTCTTGTTTTGTCTCCTCTCTTAGTATGTCGTTTGAATTGTGTTTGTGATTTTTCTGAGGCATCTATTCTCGAAGGCAACTAGCTTCTTATCCATTATTGCCGTAGATTTCCAACTTTCACATCCATATGTCAATGATGGAATCACACTTGCATTGAAAAGTCGCAGTTTGATGTGTTTACTTGCGATCTTTGATCTCCAGATGTTTGAGATGTTTGTTGAAGGCGTTGGAGGCGGGAGCTATTCGAGTCTTGATTTCTGAGTTGGTATCCTCGTCTGCTGTTATCTTGTTTCCCAAATATACAAAATTTGAAACGATGTCTAGTATATTATCATCTAGTTTAATTGATTCTGTTAGGCCGGTAAAGTTCATGATTTTCGTTTTATGTGTGTTTATTTGAAGGCCTATCTGTTGTGCAAAAAATTTGAGTCTTTCTGTTTTTTCTTGGAGATCTTGGTTTGTTGAACTCAGGAGAGCAATATCCTCTGCGAAGGTGAGATCTTCCAGGGTTTACCCATTTGATTCCTTGTTGTTTTTGATCTGTGCATTTTTTTAAATTATCACACAGTCAATCGTTGTGCAAATATTGCACTAAATTGTGCAATAAATGAAAACGTCATCATTAATTTGGGCAATAAGTCAATACTTACTCAATTAATTTGTGCAAGAAGTGAATAATGACTTCACAGTAATTCTACTTGTGGTCGAAGTGAAATCCCCGATTAATTCCTGGATAGAGTATCCATAGGACAGTACATAGAAGACAGTACATGGATGATGATGATGGCTATGTGTTAGATCCTCTTTCGGAGTCCAGTTACAGATAAGTTCTTGACTATGAGTTTGTAGATGGTTAATACGACTTACTATGGCCGCAAATGTCATTGGACAGTTCAGGCATAGGAAGCAGTCATCCAGTGAATTTCAAGTCTCCAATAGGCGATCCATTATTCCTTTGAAAAACTAATCTGTGTCCACTTTTAAGGTTCCAACTACAGGTACTCTTGTAGCCAGCGTGTTAGCTCGTTTATTTCTGTGCATGACAGCGTGGTCTGGACAGTAGATCCATGCGAGCTCCTGATGGTATCTATCTATGCTGCCCCTTCATGGCGCAGACATCTGCTTTGGAATTACGGAAACATGGACTGAGAGTATGACACAATAACATCGCTTGCCATCGTGATTTCCTAGTCACGTCACGTGATTTCCGAGAATCATGCCAAGTGATTTCCGAGAGCCATGTCACGTGATTTTCGAGAGTAATGTCAAAGTAAGGTTTCTGGTTTATTTCAAGGCTTCTCTTGGTGCTTTATCTTAGTTAAAGCTCAAATTCAATCGCCGAGTTCTGCTACAATAATATGAAGACCCATAACCCGTCAGAGTCGTAGAGATGCCACACCGGACACCTCAATAAAAAGAGCCCTTAAGAAAACCTCCATTCTCGACCATTCGTATGAGTGCAGAGGAATCGTGCTCGGACGATTTCCACCTTCGACTCTTCCTTGCAAAATAGTTTTAGAAAGCGAGTCTTGTCTCGTTGTATTGTTTTATGTTTAAACCAAAAACGTTTATGTCGTGTCATCACTGCGAAAAGTGGTTCTTGATCAACTGAAGTTATTATGAACTTCATTTATTTGCTTCCGAACGAATATGCCTAATATTTTATCTATGTTTCTTCAGCGCCGAATACGTTGCATGATGCAGAAACCAGGACTCCCCAGTTCAAGCTACGTGATACTACTGTGTATAATTCGAGCATGTTGTTAAAATCCATATTCATACCCTCTTTGATGATTGTTCTGTTCTTGGTCTTTCTCTTTTTCTTTTGCCATCTGGTACCCATTTTAATGCTTGCAGTGGCAGTCTTTCATTTTTCTTCTTATTTCGTTAGCTTGCGAGAATGCATGATATTCTGGTTGTTGCGGTGCGCCTTTTGGCCAAATGTCGCCCACTTCTGCACATTTACTACCTAGGCAAGACTGTGTTCCTGCCAACATGTGGGAGATCCCGGACAGTCTTAGTTTCCAGCCTCTGCTGACTGAACTAAACCCCATCTCCTCGTAATGAAGATGGCCTTGATGGTCTTTCATTAATTATAAGTACATTTCCTATACAAATCTAACTTTTTCGTCTTCTTGTATTGCTGTTTGTTTTGTATAACTATTTTTTTTTCAGACCTCTGAAGTCTCTATATTTGAAAACCCGCACCCTCCTGTCTTTTGTCTTCTGGCGTAGTCCTAGAGTACGCTGGATCGACAACATCAAAGAGATAATAAACGAACACAAATAACAGTATCTGGAACTGCCAGAAAAGCGACAACAAGAACATTGTATCTCCCTCGACACACGTAAAGGGTAAAAGAGGAAGGAAAGAAGAAGAAGAAGACCCTCCTGTCCGTGTCTGCATTTAGTGTGCAGATTCACATCCATATAAAATAATAAATACCACTAGCTACCTGTTTAAATTAATCTTTACAGTAATTCTGAAAAAGTAAGATCAGTAATACAGTAAGCATCAACTATTTGTACCAATGAAACGATAAATCCATCATTTTAAAAATGATGTAAGGACTAGAAAAGTTGTACATAGGTAAAGAGTAAATATATTGTCATGGAATTACCGTTTCTTAAGTACGCATATTCTTTAGACTTGCCAGGCGTAAAGTGGTGACTCGTTGATATTTATATACGGTCATTAGCCGAGGGAAGTGTCGAAAGTTTATTTACAAAACTGTGGGTGTGTGTTTATGAATTAGTACATAAAGTCACGTCGTGCAATATTTCACCCTCATTGTATTAATAGTGCCACGTCAAAAACGTCTGCATCCGTGTCACGTTAATTAAAAAGATTTGTTTATATGTCACGTCAATGTGCAATATGGTTTATGTATGTGTCACAATAGGTTTATATGCTTGTGTTTTACGTCAAAGTGAACAATAGTCTCACGTTATTGTACTAATAATATTTCACGTCAAAAGGCTCATACACCACCCACAGATGTATTGCCATTCCAACTTGTACATTCTATCACTTAAATGTGTACATTATATTTTATCGATTACATGTGTACATAGTACACTACAGGTAAATCGAAGGAGAACAGAACAAAAGAAATAATTCAACGTTCCTTTGTCTCAAGACCTTCTTCATACATGTTCATACTACAATAGATTATCCTGATCCCGTATTTGACGTCTCAGTTATTTACATACGCATAAACATCACACTTTGTTGACTTTTTATACTACTTTTTTAATAGTACTTTATTATACTTGTTGACTTTTTGTTGGCTACTATGATCTTCGCATGCGAAGGAGGTACACCATCAATGAGTACATTAGCATTGCGTTACAGCGTATATTAAAACTCTTTATCTCCGCAGGGATTTCCTACCATACCTAAATATATTTATTAGTAACTATAAAAACGGATCTTTTATCGACTTACCAGCAGTAGAGGTGTACTTAACTGATCATTTTAGCAGCGGCATGACGGAAACAAGGAGTTAATGTGACACATACTTTCGTTCATTTACTGAAAGGATTTATTTTCAATTTTGCGCCTATTAAAATACGTCTGATGAACGGCGTTCACACGTTGACTACGAAAGCTGCTCTGGTAAGGTCCAGCTTACAAGCCACGTAAGTTGAACTAAAGCTATTTTTTGTTGTAACTTTCAATGTGTGCTGTAATTTATAGCTTAACTGTATGTTCTCGGTTGTCGTTTGTATCCCTGTTTATTTAGAAATGTCTGTCGTTTACTGGCCAGTTTTCAGAGAAATAGAGATTTATGCATCGAATTTCAGACCAACATTCAGAGATTTATTGATGAATATTCTTCAGATGAGAGTTTCAACGATAATAAGAAGATTGATGTAAAGATGTATAATAATAGTATTTACGTAAAGCACACGTTGTCAGCTTTACAATGAACACACAGACTATCAGACTATTTGGTACGGTACGGAAAAAAAAACCACAGTAAAATCACTGAAATAAAATCTGGCACCACTGACGTTAGATCCAGGTACACCCTCGAAAATCGCTTTATATTTCAGTTTGGTATCCTTAAATGAAAAATATACTGTGTAATATGACCGTGTCATTAGAGGTGAGAACGAGAGTTCTGCAGTGCTATATAACTCCTATACTAACATATGGGTGCGAGTCTTGGACAATAAACAAACTGGAAAGTGGGAGATTGGAGGCAACAGAGATGTGGTTCTACAGAAGAATGCTGAGAATACCATGGACTGCCAGAAAAACTAATGTAGAGGTGTTAAAAGAGTTAAATGATAAACGGACCTTAATCAACAATATAAGAAAAAGGCAATCTTCTTTTTTTTCGCCACTTCATGAGACAGGCAGGTTTAGAGAACATAATCACAACAGGCAAGATTGAAGGCACCAGAGACAGAGGGCGACAACGTGAGAAAATATTAGTTTGACAACCTGCCACGGCAAAGAAACAACAACGACTTTGATACATAATACTGTGGACAGAGAGCTGTGGAGAGCCATGACCGCCTACGCCACCCGGCATGGCACCTGATGATGATGATGATCCTTAAGCTGTTCGGGTTTAAAACAGATCATTCACTGATTTAGATATGGTTGGTGAGACCTTTGTTGTGTTGTTGTTGCTGTTATTTTCAGGAATAGTTGTTTTATTTCGTTCTTATTTTCTGTCTATTTTTGAAATGTGTATCCTACTACACTACTTGTGCTTATTTACATCATTGTTACTGTATATATTTCTGCTGTTTGATGTCTGCCGTCTAATGCTTTTGTGATAGTTCCTTTATTTGTGCTGTTTTTTTAATGTTTGTTTACTGTACGTACGTTATTGTTACTGTGAATTTCTCTGTGAATATCCATGCAGGGGATATTGGAAGTCTGTCCAGTCAACTTTCGTTACTAGGACGGCACTTAATGATGATGATTATAACAATGATATAAGCCATCAGAGTGTGAGGCATAAGTCAACAGGCTAGAAATATAGGGGGTTAGGTAATACATGGCAAATGTGAGTATGAACGAAAATATGTATATGAAAGTAATAATAGTAAACACGGCATACTAATATCGGACAAATTTGGAAGGAAACATTTAGACTAATGGCCTTCTAAGAAAAACAACAACAGACAAATAACAACGAACGTACATGGACATGGACATATAGTACTGCGAATATATCAGAGCAATATGAACGGACTGAGGGGGGGGGGGAAGTGGAGTGGGAGACATCGCTTGAGAGGGGGACTATGGAGACAAAATGACAGGAGACAGGGGCTGGAAACTAAGACTGGTCTGGCAGTCCCACTCGAGCAGGACCATAGTCCGCCCCAAGTAAGCAGAGTGATGAAGACGGAGGCAACCAGCCAAAAGGCGCACATATAATCAGGATGGCACGCACAAAACACAATGGAAACATGTCTGCATCTATTAATTTGTTTTTCTTCTGAATGAGGGAAAACAATGAATCCGTATTTAGAGTATTCAGCAGAATACTAGTGTCAGTTTATTTTTGGTATTTTTTTCTGTAATAGATGAGGATTAAAATAATACAAAATAATATTATGATTTACGAAAAATGGCCGCCAGACTGGAAAACTCGCTAAAAAATGTGAATATTAACCATCTGAAAGTTAAACAGTAATCACAACAGGTAACGAATGAGGTCCAACTTAATTTAGCCAACAGGCCTTCTATAACTGCCGACTATCTCGACTTTACCCCAAGTAAAGTCTTCAGCAAGGTGTTACTCTTATAGTTGTTGGTCTACGTCTCAGAACAGGACACAACCGACTCCGCAGTCACATGTATACAAAGTTCAAGATTGGCAGCACAGCCATGTGTACATGTGGACAGGCAGCACAGAGTGCCAAATATATACTTCAAGAGTGTTCTGAGCATAAAACGCTGAGGCAGACATATTGGCCCGAGGAAACAACACTGGAATCAAAGCTCTATGGGACACTGTATGAGGTACAAAAGACAGTGAGTTTTATTACGGAGACAGAATTACAGATATAGACATGTTTCAAGTGAACGAAAGAAGAAGAAGAAGAAGATAGGTGTTGGTTAATTGTCCATGATTCACCACATTATAGTTTATAAAAAACAACATCAAATCAATATCATCTTTTTATTTAGGCATACGCATAAACTGTACCTGTAATGTTTGTAACGTAATCACCAAAAATGTTTACATCTAACCCAAACATCAGGTGTCATGGCGCTGCTAGGAACCGTTATCCTTCATTTCCTATAGTAAGGGAGACAACTACTATCGGATTTCTGTCTTTAAAAAAATGAAAATTAATAGTTGTTCCGGACGAAACAAAATCCAGTTTTATAAAAATTCCGAACTTTCTGGAATTATTTTAACTTACTTTTAGCCAGAACTGAAAACGTTTGGTTTATGTTTGCAAGGAAGTTGTCTATGCATTGTCGTGTTCAGATGTTTGGGTAAGCGTAGGTCCTGCGGCTTGTTAGTGTTAATTGTCGGCACAGAGGTGTGCAAGCTGCCAAGGAGACGCGCCGTGCCATGTGGTGCGTCTGGACATGTTCTAGGTTTACTTGCTGTTGTATGGTATTCAAAGCTGTAAAAAGAGAACGGAAATATTTACGAAATACTGAATGAAAAGATTGCTCAATTTATTCAAATCATTGATAAACATTTTTTTATCTACAATTCTAAACTCAAAATTATTACACAGTTCATTCAATTTTACGGATTCATCACCTATCATCTATTGCCGTCTCCGCAACAAAGGTTGCCTGCAACATACCTCCAACAACCCCTTTCTCTTGTTTTGGTGATGCACTTTGCTAGACTGTAACCTGTCTTAGAATTACATCATGTTAACCTGCAGGACTTTGAGAAAGAACGCAGAAGAGGCCGAATTTGCATCATGCACCAAGATTGAAAGTCCCAACAAAATTTCTTCTGAAGTTGAAAACACAATTCACTGCCTGGCATATGAAACTTTTACTGCATGTTTTCCTGTGAAGGAGTCCAGTGAGCCTTTCTATTGGCTGTGGAAATAAAGGCCGCTTTGCACTACAGGTCACAACTCCTCATTTGGATTGCACTCCCGAAAAAAAGCATCATTTCCCAACCGTATATTGAACCCATGACCTCAACGTCCGAGAATAACGTTCTAACCACACTGCCATGTGCTCCACATATGACACACGAGTGACAAATTTGTATTTCCTCGGGATTCTGTTACCATTCCCACCGCCACCGTAGTCGCCACCACCACCACTATCATCATGAAAACATGTAATGTAAAAGCGTAGAGGTTTGACTACATTGTGCTCAATTCTTACACAGTTCTTCTCAACGAAGCGGAACAACGTCTGCCAAGACTATTAGAAACTCTGCAATTCACGCGACAATCCCCGGGGATTTCCAAAAAACTCACTAGTGTAAAGAAAACGTCACGAGCGGAAGTCGAACCCATGACCACTTCAACACAAACCGAAAGGTTTAGCAAATGCACCAGAGAGATGTCTTCAAATTGTCTTATATTGTGACTAGTAATTCCTCACGCGAGTAGAAGTTCAATCTGTTTTGAGGGCTTGTGTGAGCCGTCTAACCGTCAATTATACAATTATGGGAACATCGGGTGTCATTTTTCAAATGTGACGCTATTTGACTTTCCAGTGATTTTCATTGGTTCCTTTATGTCGACAGCCAATGACAATCATGAGAAAAGTAAAATAGCTTTGCTGGATTATCACCATCGAGTTAATCGAGGACAGTTTTTACCTCGGAGATGGGGCTTAGTTCAGCCAACAGCGGATGTAAACTAAGACTGGTCAAGCTAAAATCGAGCAAGGCCACGATCTATTTTAGCAAGTACATGTATTGAAGGCGAAGGTAACTAGCAAAGATACGCACAACGGTAATAAGGACTTTACTTAATCACGGTAATTGGTGTTCTGTGTGTAATGGCTTGCAGGTGGTTACCGATTGAGTGACCGCTTCTATAATTAAACACAGAACACCAACTCCTGTGGCCAATCACTTCAACGGTGATGGCCACCTTGATGCCCTCGATATTCAGGTCACTGCCATCAGATCCTGCACTACCGATAATAGATCTAGGTACGCCCTAGAAAATCGTCTCATTTTTTAGTTGGGCACCCTCAAGCCTTTTGGACTCAATTCCGAAAACTCTTTTGCTAGTTCTCGGTCGGATTGGTCTTTATTCATTTTGTGCTGTCATTTACGTCATCTTTTTGTTCTTCTGGTTCCACCTTTATTATCGTTTTTGTGTACTTCTTGTCCGTATCCTTCCGGTATCTTACAACCATATTTCACTCGGACACGCTTGTTGTGGTATAGTCATTTCTACTCGTCGTATTTTTATGTTTCTATGTTATGTGCGTATCTTGACAAAGGCCTTTTAGTTCGAAACGTCGATTATGTCCTGTGTATTGTCATTTGTATGTTTATATTCTGTGTTTCGTTGTATATATTAATTCACGTAGGCATCCGTCAGTGATAGTGTGTCATTCGTTATCAAGTAGAACTCCATTACCTGTCTTCCACGTGAGTATTATTTTCATTCAGCTCTACGGGCAGTACTACCTTTTATTGATTGCGAGTTTAAAAAAATATTTCCGCTATTTCACCGTCAAGCAATAAAAAGTCGGATGTACTTAGCTTACCTAGAACCGAACTAGGCAGGGGTATCCAAAGTGACCCACCTCCATCGTGTAAGATAAAAGAAGAAATACCCACAGACGAAACAACTGTATTGAATTTAGTTTTTTTTTACCGAAGACGTATGTGTCGAGCCATTGGCGCAAATAACATGTCGACACAAACGCATTTCACTTCTCTGGACACATTTTGCTGGAAGTCTAGTAGGACAATTGTAGGACCTATATGGGATACCTAGTGGGAGTTTGAGAATGAACGCTGAAAAGAAGAATTTAGTTTATGTGCGGGGCTTGCTCAGGACACTAAAATTCCTTTATCATATTTCACTATCTATGCCCTCAAACAAATGTAATTACCTGATTAACCGTCTAATATAATTACCTGATTAACCGTCTAATGTAATTACCTGATTAACCGTCTAATGTAATTACCTGATTAACCGTCTAATGTAATTACCTGATTAACCGTCTAATGTAATTACCTGATTAACCGTCTAATGTATGAAAGATATTTCTTGTTTATGATGTTGCATTTGATTAGATCCAATAAATATGAACGTTATATTCATGCAATCATATTCAGTTTTTATAGACGAATAAAATCCTTCGATCTTTGTGTGTTTAATAATTATTATGTATTGAGAGAAGAAATTTTTACTACTTTAGACATTACACACCGGATACAACCTTAAACACCGTCTGTCTTGTGTTTAAGAGTACAGAATAGTGCATTACACGCTCAAATCATGACAATTGTGTTAAACCAATCGTGTGTAAAATGACGTCTTCTTCTTCTTCTTCTGCGTTTATTCTCAAACTCCTGCAGATTAGCAGGATGTAGTCCAGAGAAAGGAATGCGTTGTGTCATGGTTTACAGCATTGCTGCGATATCTGCGCCTTTCGGCCTGACACATCCGACTTCAGCATGGCTTTGGGTCACTGACCCTATATGGGATGGGATAGCCAACTCCATCCCATAACCTCCTTAGTCGCCTTTTACGACATGCGTGGATGGTAACAGTGTTGCTATTCTTTGCTCCCATTCGGGCCCCAGAACACACAGGCGTCCGTCTTAAATTTGACTGTAAAACTCTTAAAAATGTGCGTGATAATTGTGTTGGCAAGTAGACTTTTTATGTATGTATATGTAATAAACTACAACAAATAAAACATTATCAATATCTTGGACACATAGTCACAAATGATGGCAGATGTGAAACAGAAGTTAAAAAGAGAATAGGAATGGCTAAAAGTACCTTCAATGACATGAGGAAAACGTTAGCATCTAAATAAATTACAAACAAGTTAAAAGTGAGAATTATAAAATGCGGAATCTACTATATAGTAATTAATGGCTCAGAAACATGGACACTAAACAAACAATTAGAAGACAGAATTGATGCATATGAGATGTGGGTATATGGAAGAATAGGGAGAACATCATGGAAAGAGAAGAAAACAAATAAAGAAGTTCTAAAAACACTTAATATGAAGAAGAAACTACTAAGAGAAATAAATATCAGGTAAATAAAATACTTTAGACACATTAAAAGACATGACACCTTATTTAAGAACTTACTTCAGGGTGAAGTCAATAGGAAGCGAGCAAGAGGTAGGCAGAAATGCAAGTGGGAGAGTAACATCGCAAGATGGACAGGTTACAATCTATCAGAGTGTACCACCAAGACAAGAGACAGATGTTGGAGGCAACTTTCGTTGCGGAGACGACACTTGATGATGATATGTCATAAATAAATAAAAATAGACATAAAAAACTGCATTTTAATGAAATATTTAGTTCATTGGGTCTATACCTTTTCAAAAATACAAATAAAATGTCAATAATATACGTAACATAATCGTTGTGATAATAATTTTGAAGTTAGGCAAACTTGGAGAGACGTGACGTGGGGTCAGCCCTGCCTTTATCATGTGGCAATTCATCTACCTTTCTCAGCTACTAAACCAAGTCTCAATGTTAACATTTTACCCAACTCAATCCCTAAAATTGTAGACGCCTTTGTCGAGTAAATGATAGTGTATTGTCGCGCGAGGGTTATCTTGGGGTTACCTCCCTTCAATGTCTACAGTAAACAGAGACAGGGAGTTATCTTTCTTGTAGCTAGATTTATCTGCCGTATGGTTCCTGCCGAACTTGGAAAGTGATGTTTCATTCCATGTCTGCTTCAGGAACTGTTTCTATTTCATCTATCATTTAGACACTATCAGTTGCTTGGAAGGAAACGAGCCACCAGTCCAACACTATCTGTTTCTTGTAGTATTTAGATATTACATTTTACTGACTAACCAATTCAATAGTCCGTTGACATTTTCTTTAAAATAAAGAGCACTTGTGTGTTGACGGGAGGCTAGAGGGGGCAAAAGTCTAGAGGGAGTTACCTATAGCCAGAGGCAGTTAAGAAGGTTTTGGGGTGTACCTGGGAAAAACGGTCCCTCGTCCATTTTGGTTGGTTGGTTGCTGATCCACCGGTCCATGTGCTTATTCCCTTTGACCCAATGCCATTGTGTGATAAATGCATGTGTTTGTGAGCTGTTGTTTTGTTCCATATAATTTGTTCCATTTATCTGGCCATGGAGGGGGCCCATTTTGGTGAATTATATCATTATTATCTTAGGAAATTTGAACTATTTTTATGGGGTGGGGGGAACATAACTCTATGAGGGGAAAGGGGGGGGGGGGTAGTTAAATCTACTTTTTGGCTAAATTCTTAGAATATGATTTCATGTGTAGGAGAGATGAGGGTGGTTTTGAATACACCCCCCACCCCAAAAAATCTAGATGTGTTGTGGTTGATTGTTCCACACTAAATCGCACAGAAGCCATACTGTAGTGAAATTTATCATGTCGAAAGGCGCAGATATCGCTGCCAGGCTACAAATCATAACAACGCATTCCGTTCTCTGGACTACATCCTGCTAATCTGCAGGAGTTTGAGAACAAATCCAGATGAAAGAAGGAAGACTGTTTTCTGTCATATATCTTGTAACAGATAAGTAAGGAGCACTTGGGATGATGCGCTGCCCAATCTCCTAGATCACCACTGAAGTCGGATATTTTAGGCCAGGAGGCTAAGATATCACACCATAGCAGCACATTGGGGCACATCACATTTCGTTCCCAAGAATAATTGTGTCAATAGAAAGGAGTTTTAAGATCAGACACGGAAGACTAAAAAAGTAGGAAGGAACAACTGCAAGAAACATTGATTATAGACCTCGGCGTCTCCTTGGCTATATCATGACCCAAAGAGTATTTGTAGAGGTTCAGGTAATTATTCTACCACAACGACAGCACTGATGTTTCCGAACAATGTAACAATGATTTTTACCATAATGTAACAATGATTTTTACCATAATGTAACGATGATTTTTACCACAATGTAACAATGATTTTTACCATAATGTAACAATGATTTTTACCATAATGTAACAATGATTTTTACCACGATGTAACAATGATTTTTACCATAATGTAACAATGATTTTTACCACAATGTAACAATGATTTTTACCACAATGTAACAATGAATTTACCACAATGTAACAATGATTTTTACCACAATGTAACAATGAATTTACCACAATGTAACAATGATTTTTACCACAATGTAACAATGAATTTACCACAATGTAACAATGATTTTTACCACAATGTAACAATGAATTTACCACAATGTAACAATGATTTTTACCACAATGTAACAATGAATTTACCACAATGTAACAATGATTTTTACCACAATGTAACAATGATTTTTACCACAATGTAATAATGATTTTTACCATAATGTAACAATGATTTTTACCACAAAGTAACAATGATTTTTACCATAATGTAACAATGCCTTTTACCACATTGTAACAATGATCTTTCTGTTTCTCATTTAACCACGCTTTCATTCGTACGCAAAATATAACCACACACACCAATGAACTCGATCTTATATATATAATTGCATCCTCCTCTCTCACTACTCTTTTCCTCATCCTCCTCTCTCACTACTCTTTTCCTCATCCTCCTCTCTCACTACTCTTTTCCTCATTCTCCTCTCTCACTACTCTTTTCCTCATCCTCCTCGCTCACTACTCTTTTCCTCATCCTCCTCTCCTGATACTCTTTTCCTCATTCTCCTCTCTCACTACTCATCCTTCTCTCAGGCTACACTATTCCTCATCCTCCTCTCTCACTACTTTTTTCCCTCATCCTCCTCTCTCACTACTTTTCCTCATCTTCCTCTCTCACTACTTTTCCTCATCCTCCTCTCTCACTACTCTTTTCCTCATCCTCCTCTCCTGATACTCTTTTCCTCATTCTCCTCTCTCACTACTCATCCTTCTCTCAGGCTACACTATTCCTCATCCTCCTCTCTCACTACTTTTTTCCCTCATCCTCCTCTCTCACTACTTTTCCTCATCTTCCTCTCTCACTACTTCTTTCCTCATACTCCTCTCCCGCTACTCTTTTCCTCATCTTCCTCTCCCGCTACTCTATTACTCATCCTCTTCTATAACTACTCTTAACCTCATCCTCCTCTCTCATTACTTTTTACCTCACGCTCCTCTCCCGCTACTACTTTTCTCATCCTCCTCTGACTATTCTTTTCCTCATCCTCCTCTTCCGCTACTCTTTTCCTCATCATCATCTGACTAATCTTTTCCTCATCCTCTTCCCTCACTATTCTTTTCCTCATCCTCTTCTCTCACTATTCTTTTCCTCATCCTACTCTCGCTATTCTTTTCCTCATCCTAATATCGCTATTCTTTTCTTCATCCTCCTCTCGCTATTCTTTTCCTCATCCTCCTCTGACTATTCCTTTCCGGATCCTCCTCTCACTGTTCTTTTCCTCATCCTCTTCTCTCACTACTTTTCCTCATGCTCCTCTCCCGCTACTCTTTTCTTCAACCTAATCCCCCACTACTCTATTCCATTTCTGTCCTCCTCAATGACCGAGCTCTAGTATAACAGAACTGTGTACAGATGCCATGCAAGGTCAATTTGATTCTTTCCGTGAATTTCGTTGGTTGGATTTGGGTATTTTTTAGTATGCCACTAAAATAGTGTTATCAAAAGTATATCAATAGTGTTCAACGAAAATTACGACGATAATACAAAATGTCACGTATTAACAACTATTTATTTTGTGTACAGAGGTCTTCTATTCGAAGGTCACACATCCTCCCTCATACTCTTACATCCTTCTAATGGCGAAGGTCACAACTCCTCCCCCCCTCACACTCTTACATCCTTCTACTGGTGAAGGTCACAACTCCTTCCCTCTTACATCTCTCTAACATTTCTCATCTGGTTTCCTGCAACATAACATTCAGCACATACATATGTTCTTTGGCTCATAAATTAGTCTTTCTCACTCCGTCTTGTGATCCCCATCTCCCATTTTCTTTCCTACCCAACTTGTGATCCCCATCTTCCATTTTCTTTCCTACTCCAACTTGTGATCCCCATCTTCCATTTTCTTTCCTACTCCAACTTGTGATCCCATTTCCATTTGCTTTCCTACTCCAACGTGTCATCCCCAACTTCCATTTTCTTTCTCACTCCAACTTGTGATCCCCATCTTCCATTTTCTTTCCTACCCAACTTGTGATCACCATCTTCCATTTTCTTTCCTACCCAACTTGTGATCCCCATCTTCCATTTTCTTTCCTACCCAACTTGTGATCACCATCTTCCATTTTCTTTCCTACCCAACTTGTGATCACCATCTTCCATTTTCTTTCCTACCCAACTTGTGATCACTATCTTCCATTTCCTTTCCTACCCAACTTGTGATCCCCATCTTCCATTTTCTTTCCTACTCCAACTTGTGATCCCCATCTCCCATTTTCTTTCTTACCCCAACCTGTGATCCCCATCTTACATTTTTTATCGCCCCAACTTGTGATCCCATCTCCCATTTTCTTTCTTACCCCAACTTGTGATCCCCATCTCCCATTTTCTTTCCTACCAACTTGTGATCCCCATATTCAATTCTCTTTCTCACACCGTCATATGATCGCCATCTTCACTTTTTGTCTCACTCCAACTTGTGATCCCCATCTTCCATTCCTTACCTCTTCTATATTTTTCTCCACTTCCTGTTCTGTGACATCCGAAAATCGCTTTGATCCGCTTAGACTAGAAAAGCTGTCATTTTGGATTAATTTCTCTTCCTCTCCGATCCCTCCCTCCCTCTCTCTCTCTCTCTATTTTTCTCTCTCGCTTTTATTACCTTCTCTCTTAATATCCGCTCATCCGGCTCTGAAGATAGTAGACAATGATTTAAAAAGAAAACTGCTGAAGAGTTGAATGAAAGAAAAAGAGGTTTCGTTTACTTAGGGGAGGTTTAAATATTGAGAGGAGATTTCAGAAGATGGCGAGGGCGGAATGTGAGAAAGAGGTTTATGCCTGGAGTATTACTCTCATTTTTTTTTCAATTTTATTAAAGATTTTATTAGAGATGTGAGATAAATGTGCGTGGAATGATTGAAGGATTATTTTGTGTTTTTATGGCTGTCCCCAGGGAGCGTGAGACAACTGCTCAAATGTATCTCTGTTCACAGGGAGCGTGAGACAACTGCTCAAATGTATCTCTGTTCACAGGGAGAGTGAGACAACTGCTCAAATGTATCTCTGTTCACAGGGAGCGTGAGACAACTGCTCAAATGTATCTCTGTTCACAGGGAGAGTGAGACAACTGCTCAAATGTATCTCTGTTCACAGGGAGCTTGAGACAACTGCTCAAATGTATCTCTGTTCACAGGGAGCGTGAGACAACTGCTCAAATGTATCTCTGTTCACAGGGAGAGTGAGACGACTGCTGAAATGTATCTCTGTTCACAGGGAGCGTGAGACAACTGCTCAAATGTATCTCTGTTCACAGGGAGAGTGAGACGACTGCTCAAATGTATCTCTGTTCACAGGGAGAGTGAGACGACTGCTGAAATGTATCTCTGTTCACAGGGAGCGTGAGACAACTGCTCAAATGTATCTCTGTTCACAGGAAGAGTGAGACGACTGCTCAAATGTATCTCTGTTCACAGGGAGCGTGAGACAACTGCTGAAATGTATCTCTGTTCACAGGGAGCTTGAGACAACTGCTGAAATGTATCTCTGTTCACAGGGAGCTTGAGACAACTGCTGAAATGTATCTCTGTTCACAGGGAGAGTGAGACAACTGCTGAAATGTATCTCTGTTCACAGGGAGAGTGAGACAACTGCTGAAATGTATCTCTGTTCACAGGGAGCGTGAGACGACTGCTCAAATGTATCTCTGTTCACAGGGAGAGTGAGACGACTGCTGAAATGTATCTCTGTTCACAGGGAGAGTGAGACAACTGCTCAAATGTATCTCTGTTCACAGGGAGCTTGAGACAACTGCTGAAATGTATCTCTGTTCACAGGGAGCGTGAGACAACTGCTGAAATGTATCTCTGTTCACAGGGAGAGTGAGACAACTGCTGAAATGTATCTCTGTTCACAGGGAGAGTGAGACAACTGCTGAAATGTATCTCTGTTCACAGGGAGCGTGAGACAACTGCTGAAATGTATCTCTGTTCACAGGGAGCGTGAGACAACTGCTCAAATGTATCTCTGTTCACAGGGAGCTTGAGACAACTGCTGAAATGTATCTCTGTTCACAGGGAGCGTGAGACAACTGCTGAAATGTATCTCTGTTCACAGGGAGAGTGAGACAACTGCTGAAATGTATCTCTGTTCACAGGGAGCTTGAGACAACTGCTGAAATGTATCTCTGTTCACAGGGAGAGTGAGACAACTGCTGAAATGTATCTCTGTTCACAGGGAGCTTGAGACAACTGCTGAAATGTATCTCTGTTCACAGGGAGAGTGAGACAACTGCTGAAATGTATCTCTGTTCACAGGGAGAGTGAGACGACTGCTGAAATGTATCTCTGTTCACAGGGAGAGTGAGACAACTGCTGAAATGTATCTCTGTTCACAGGGAGCGTGAGACAACTGCGAAAATGTATCTCTGTTCACAGTGAGCGTGAGACAACTGCGGAAATGTATCTCTGTTCACAGGGAGCGTGAGACAACTGCGGAAATGTATCTCTGTTCACAGGGAGCGTGAGACAACTGCTGAAATGTATCTCTGTTCACAGGGAGCGTGAGACAACTGCTGAAATGTATCTCTGTTCACAGGGAGCTTGAGACAACTGCTGAAATGTATCTCTGTTCACAGGGAGCGTGAGACAACTGCTGAAATGTATCTCTGTTCACAGGGAGCGTGAGACAACTGCTGAAATGTATCTCTGTTCACAGGGAGCGTGAGACAACTGCTGAAATGTATCTCTGTTCACAGGGAGCGTGAGACAACTGCTGAAATGTATCTCTGTTCACAGGGAGCGTGAGACAACTGTTCAAATGTATCTCTGTTCACAGGGAGCTTGAGACAACTGCTGAAATGTATCTCTGTTCACAGGGAGCTTGAGACAACTGCTGAAATGTATCTCTGTTCACAGGGAGAGTGAGACAACTGCTCAAATGTATCTCTGTTCACAGGGAGCTTGAGACAACTGCTGAAATGTATCTCTGTTCACAGGGAGCGTGAGACAACTGCTGAAATGTATCTCTGTTCACAGGGAGAGTGAGACAACTGCTGAAATGTATCTCTGTTCACAGGGAGAGTGAGACAACTGCTACAACTGAAAGTTAAATCTACTTTTTGGCTAAATTCTTAGAATATGATTTCATGTGTAGGAGAGATGAGGGTGGTTTTGAATACACCCCCCACCCCAAAAAATCTAGATGTGTTGTGGTTGATTGTTCCACACTAAATCGCACAGAAGCCATACTGTAGTGAAATTTATCATGTCGAAAGGCGCAGATATCGCTGCCAGGCTACAAATCATAACAACGCATTCCGTTCTCTGGACTACATCCTGCTAATCTGCAGGAGTTTGAGAACAAATCCAGATGAAAGAAGGAAGACTGTTTTCTGTCATATATCTTGTAACAGATAAGTAAGGAGCACTTGGGATGATGCGCTGCCCAATCTCCTAGATCACCACTGAAGTCGGATATTTTAGGCCAGGAGGCTAAGATATCACACCATAGCAGCACATTGGGGCACATCACATTTCGTTCCCAAGAATAATTGTGTCAATAGAAAGGAGTTTTAAGATCAGACACGGAAGACTAAAAAAGTAGGAAGGAACAACTGCAAGAAACATTGATTATAGACCTCGGCGTCTCCTTGGCTATATCATGACCCAAAGAGTATTTGTAGAGGTTCAGGTAATTATTCTACCACAACGACAGCACTGATGTTTCCGAACAATGTAACAATGATTTTTACCATAATGTAACAATGATTTTTACCATAATGTAACGATGATTTTTACCACAATGTAACAATGATTTTTACCATAATGTAACAATGATTTTTACCATAATGTAACAATGATTTTTACCACGATGTAACAATGATTTTTACCATAATGTAACAATGATTTTTACCACAATGTAACAATGATTTTTACCACAATGTAACAATGAATTTACCACAATGTAACAATGATTTTTACCACAATGTAACAATGAATTTACCACAATGTAACAATGATTTTTACCACAATGTAACAATGAATTTACCACAATGTAACAATGATTTTTACCACAATGTAACAATGAATTTACCACAATGTAACAATGATTTTTACCACAATGTAACAATGAATTTACCACAATGTAACAATGATTTTTACCACAATGTAACAATGATTTTTACCACAATGTAATAATGATTTTTACCATAATGTAACAATGATTTTTACCACAAAGTAACAATGATTTTTACCATAATGTAACAATGCCTTTTACCACATTGTAACAATGATCTTTCTGTTTCTCATTTAACCACGCTTTCATTCGTACGCAAAATATAACCACACACACCAATGAACTCGATCTTATATATATAATTGCATCCTCCTCTCTCACTACTCTTTTCCTCATCCTCCTCTCTCACTACTCTTTTCCTCATCCTCCTCTCTCACTACTCTTTTCCTCATTCTCCTCTCTCACTACTCTTTTCCTCATCCTCCTCGCTCACTACTCTTTTCCTCATCCTCCTCTCCTGATACTCTTTTCCTCATTCTCCTCTCTCACTACTCATCCTTCTCTCAGGCTACACTATTCCTCATCCTCCTCTCTCACTACTTTTTTCCCTCATCCTCCTCTCTCACTACTTTTCCTCATCTTCCTCTCTCACTACTTTTCCTCATCCTCCTCTCTCACTACTCTTTTCCTCATCCTCCTCTCCTGATACTCTTTTCCTCATTCTCCTCTCTCACTACTCATCCTTCTCTCAGGCTACACTATTCCTCATCCTCCTCTCTCACTACTTTTTTCCCTCATCCTCCTCTCTCACTACTTTTCCTCATCTTCCTCTCTCACTACTTCTTTCCTCATACTCCTCTCCCGCTACTCTTTTCCTCATCTTCCTCTCCCGCTACTCTATTACTCATCCTCTTCTATAACTACTCTTAACCTCATCCTCCTCTCTCATTACTTTTTACCTCACGCTCCTCTCCCGCTACTACTTTTCTCATCCTCCTCTGACTATTCTTTTCCTCATCCTCCTCTTCCGCTACTCTTTTCCTCATCATCATCTGACTAATCTTTTCCTCATCCTCTTCCCTCACTATTCTTTTCCTCATCCTCTTCTCTCACTATTCTTTTCCTCATCCTACTCTCGCTATTCTTTTCCTCATCCTAATATCGCTATTCTTTTCTTCATCCTCCTCTCGCTATTCTTTTCCTCATCCTCCTCTGACTATTCCTTTCCGGATCCTCCTCTCACTGTTCTTTTCCTCATCCTCTTCTCTCACTACTTTTCCTCATGCTCCTCTCCCGCTACTCTTTTCTTCAACCTAATCCCCCACTACTCTATTCCATTTCTGTCCTCCTCAATGACCGAGCTCTAGTATAACAGAACTGTGTACAGATGCCATGCAAGGTCAATTTGATTCTTTCCGTGAATTTCGTTGGTTGGATTTGGGTATTTTTTAGTATGCCACTAAAATAGTGTTATCAAAAGTATATCAATAGTGTTCAACGAAAATTACGACGATAATACAAAATGTCACGTATTAACAACTATTTATTTTGTGTACAGAGGTCTTCTATTCGAAGGTCACACATCCTCCCTCATACTCTTACATCCTTCTAATGGCGAAGGTCACAACTCCTCCCCCCCTCACACTCTTACATCCTTCTACTGGTGAAGGTCACAACTCCTTCCCTCTTACATCTCTCTAACATTTCTCATCTGGTTTCCTGCAACATAACATTCAGCACATACATATGTTCTTTGGCTCATAAATTAGTCTTTCTCACTCCGTCTTGTGATCCCCATCTCCCATTTTCTTTCCTACCCAACTTGTGATCCCCATCTTCCATTTTCTTTCCTACTCCAACTTGTGATCCCCATCTTCCATTTTCTTTCCTACTCCAACTTGTGATCCCATTTCCATTTGCTTTCCTACTCCAACGTGTCATCCCCAACTTCCATTTTCTTTCTCACTCCAACTTGTGATCCCCATCTTCCATTTTCTTTCCTACCCAACTTGTGATCACCATCTTCCATTTTCTTTCCTACCCAACTTGTGATCCCCATCTTCCATTTTCTTTCCTACCCAACTTGTGATCACCATCTTCCATTTTCTTTCCTACCCAACTTGTGATCACCATCTTCCATTTTCTTTCCTACCCAACTTGTGATCACTATCTTCCATTTCCTTTCCTACCCAACTTGTGATCCCCATCTTCCATTTTCTTTCCTACTCCAACTTGTGATCCCCATCTCCCATTTTCTTTCTTACCCCAACCTGTGATCCCCATCTTACATTTTTTATCGCCCCAACTTGTGATCCCATCTCCCATTTTCTTTCTTACCCCAACTTGTGATCCCCATCTCCCATTTTCTTTCCTACCAACTTGTGATCCCCATATTCAATTCTCTTTCTCACACCGTCATATGATCGCCATCTTCACTTTTTGTCTCACTCCAACTTGTGATCCCCATCTTCCATTCCTTACCTCTTCTATATTTTTCTCCACTTCCTGTTCTGTGACATCCGAAAATCGCTTTGATCCGCTTAGACTAGAAAAGCTGTCATTTTGGATTAATTTCTCTTCCTCTCCGATCCCTCCCTCCCTCTCTCTCTCTCTCTCTCTATTTTTCTCTCTCGCTTTTATTACCTTCTCTCTTAATATCCGCTCATCCGGCTCTGAAGATAGTAGACAATGATTTAAAAAGAAAACTGCTGAAGAGTTGAATGAAAGAAAAAGAGGTTTCGTTTACTTAGGGGAGGTTTAAATATTGAGAGGAGATTTCAGAAGATGGCGAGGGCGGAATGTGAGAAAGAGGTTTATGCCTGGAGTATTACTCTCATTTTTTTTTCAATTTTATTAAAGATTTTATTAGAGATGTGAGATAAATGTGCGTGGAATGATTGAAGGATTATTTTGTGTTTTTATGGCTGTCCCCAGGGAGCGTGAGACAACTGCTCAAATGTATCTCTGTTCACAGGGAGCGTGAGACAACTGCTCAAATGTATCTCTGTTCACAGGGAGAGTGAGACAACTGCTCAAATGTATCTCTGTTCACAGGGAGCGTGAGACAACTGCTCAAATGTATCTCTGTTCACAGGGAGAGTGAGACAACTGCTCAAATGTATCTCTGTTCACAGGGAGCTTGAGACAACTGCTCAAATGTATCTCTGTTCACAGGGAGCGTGAGACAACTGCTCAAATGTATCTCTGTTCACAGGGAGAGTGAGACGACTGCTGAAATGTATCTCTGTTCACAGGGAGCGTGAGACAACTGCTCAAATGTATCTCTGTTCACAGGGAGAGTGAGACGACTGCTCAAATGTATCTCTGTTCACAGGGAGAGTGAGACGACTGCTGAAATGTATCTCTGTTCACAGGGAGCGTGAGACAACTGCTCAAATGTATCTCTGTTCACAGGAAGAGTGAGACGACTGCTCAAATGTATCTCTGTTCACAGGGAGCGTGAGACAACTGCTGAAATGTATCTCTGTTCACAGGGAGCTTGAGACAACTGCTGAAATGTATCTCTGTTCACAGGGAGCTTGAGACAACTGCTGAAATGTATCTCTGTTCACAGGGAGAGTGAGACAACTGCTGAAATGTATCTCTGTTCACAGGGAGAGTGAGACAACTGCTGAAATGTATCTCTGTTCACAGGGAGCGTGAGACGACTGCTCAAATGTATCTCTGTTCACAGGGAGAGTGAGACGACTGCTGAAATGTATCTCTGTTCACAGGGAGAGTGAGACAACTGCTCAAATGTATCTCTGTTCACAGGGAGCTTGAGACAACTGCTGAAATGTATCTCTGTTCACAGGGAGCGTGAGACAACTGCTGAAATGTATCTCTGTTCACAGGGAGAGTGAGACAACTGCTGAAATGTATCTCTGTTCACAGGGAGAGTGAGACAACTGCTGAAATGTATCTCTGTTCACAGGGAGCGTGAGACAACTGCTGAAATGTATCTCTGTTCACAGGGAGCGTGAGACAACTGCTCAAATGTATCTCTGTTCACAGGGAGCTTGAGACAACTGCTGAAATGTATCTCTGTTCACAGGGAGCGTGAGACAACTGCTGAAATGTATCTCTGTTCACAGGGAGAGTGAGACAACTGCTGAAATGTATCTCTGTTCACAGGGAGCTTGAGACAACTGCTGAAATGTATCTCTGTTCACAGGGAGAGTGAGACAACTGCTGAAATGTATCTCTGTTCACAGGGAGCTTGAGACAACTGCTGAAATGTATCTCTGTTCACAGGGAGAGTGAGACAACTGCTGAAATGTATCTCTGTTCACAGGGAGAGTGAGACGACTGCTGAAATGTATCTCTGTTCACAGGGAGAGTGAGACAACTGCTGAAATGTATCTCTGTTCACAGGGAGCGTGAGACAACTGCGGAAATGTATCTCTGTTCACAGTGAGCGTGAGACAACTGCGGAAATGTATCTCTGTTCACAGGGAGCGTGAGACAACTGCGGAAATGTATCTCTGTTCACAGGGAGCGTGAGACAACTGCTGAAATGTATCTCTGTTCACAGGGAGCGTGAGACAACTGCTGAAATGTATCTCTGTTCACAGGGAGCTTGAGACAACTGCTGAAATGTATCTCTGTTCACAGGGAGCGTGAGACAACTGCTGAAATGTATCTCTGTTCACAGGGAGCGTGAGACAACTGCTGAAATGTATCTCTGTTCACAGGGAGCGTGAGACAACTGCTGAAATGTATCTCTGTTCACAGGGAGCGTGAGACAACTGCTGAAATGTATCTCTGTTCACAGGGAGCGTGAGACAACTGTTCAAATGTATCTCTGTTCACAGGGAGCTTGAGACAACTGCTGAAATGTATCTCTGTTCACAGGGAGCTTGAGACAACTGCTGAAATGTATCTCTGTTCACAGGGAGAGTGAGACAACTGCTCAAATGTATCTCTGTTCACAGGGAGCTTGAGACAACTGCTGAAATGTATCTCTGTTCACAGGGAGCGTGAGACAACTGCTGAAATGTATCTCTGTTCACAGGGAGAGTGAGACAACTGCTGAAATGTATCTCTGTTCACAGGGAGAGTGAGACAACTGCTGAAATGTATCTCTGTTCACAGGGAGCGTGAGACAACTGCTGAAATGTATCTCTGTTCACAGGGAGCGTGAGACAACTGCTCAAATGTATCTCTGTTCACAGGGAGCTTGAGACAACTGCTGAAATGTATCTCTGTTCACAGGGAGCGTGAGACAACTGCTGAAATGTATCTCTGTTCACAGGGAGAGTGAGACAACTGCTGAAATGTATCTCTGTTCACAGGGAGCTTGAGACAACTGCTGAAATGTATCTCTGTTCACAGGGAGAGTGAGACAACTGCTGAAATGTATCTCTGTTCACAGGGAGCTTGAGACAACTGCTGAAATGTATCTCTGTTCACAGGGAGAGTGAGACAACTGCTGAAATGTATCTCTGTTCACAGGGAGAGTGAGACGACTGCTGAAATGTATCTCTGTTCACAGGGAGCGTGAGACAACTGCTGAAATGTATCTCTGTTCACAGGGAGCTTGAGACAACTGCTGAAATGTATCTCTGTTCACAGGGAGCGTGAGACAACTGCTGAAATGTATCTCTGTTCACAGGGAGCGTGAGACAACTGCGGAAATGTATCTCTTTTCACAGGGAGCGTGAGACAACTGCTGAAATGTATCTCTGTTCACAGGGAGCGTGAGACAACTGCTGAAATGTATCTCTGTTCACAGGGAGCTTGAGACAACTGCTGAAATGTATCTCTGTTCACAGGGAGCGTGAGACAACTGCTGAAATGTATCTCTGTTCACAGGGAGCGTGAGACAACTGCTGAAATGTATCTCTGTTCACAGGGAGCTTGAGACAGCTGCTGAAATGTATCTCTGTTCACAGGGGCACGTATGTGTATGTGTAGTAGCAGATATAGTTTGGGTCAATCTAAAGGAAGTATGAGCTATAGATCACTTGTATCCATTCTTGAAATGAATAGGTTTATCCAGAGATTGATTTTATACTCAGGGAGGGAGTGTAAACATGGAGGGTGTTCTACTCAGGGAGAGAGTGTAAACATGGAGGGTTTTCTACTCAGGGAGGGAGTGTCAACATGGAGGGTGTTCTACTACGGGAGGGAGTATAAACATGAAGGATTTCTACTCAGGGAGGAAGTGGAAACATAGGATTTCTACTCAGAGAGGGAGTGTAAACAGGAGGGTTTCACTAGAGATGGAGTGTAAACATGAAGGGTTTCACTCAGAGAGGGAGTGTAAACATAAACAATTTCTACTCCGAGAGGAAATGCAACCATAAAATATTTCTACTCAGAGAGGTAGTGTAAACATAATTGCAATGATGAAGTGATGTGGCTCTTGAACAAGAGGAACGTCTAAGTACTAGCATCTAGGGTCTTCAACTAGAGAAAAGTGTTAGTACTGGCAAATAGGGGCTTCAAGAAGAGGAAAGTGTTAGCACTGGCAAATAGGGGCTTCAACAAGAGGAAAGTGTTAGCACTGGCAAATAGGGACTTCAACAAGAGGAAAGTGTTAGCACTAGCAAATAGGGGCTTCAACTAGATAAAGTAATAGTACTGGCAAATAGGGGCTTAAAAACAAGAGGAAAATGTTAGCACTGGCAAATAGGGGCTTCAACAAGAGGAAAGTGTTAGCACTGGCAAATAGGGGCTTCAACAAGAGGAAAGTGTTAGCACTAGCAAATAGGGGCTTCAACTAGAGGAAGGTGTTAGGACTGGAAAATATGGGCTTCAACAAGAGGAAAGTGTTAGCACCGACAAATAGGTGCGTCAACAAGAGTAAAAAGGGGCTTCAACAAGAGGAAAGTGTTAGCACTGGCAAATAGGGGCTTCAACAAAACGAAAGTGTTAGCACTGGCAAATAGGGGCTTCTACAAAATGAAAGTGTTAGCACTAGCAAATAGGGGCTTCAACTAGAGGAAAGTGTTAGGACTGGAAAATATGGGCTTCAACAAGAGGAAAGTGTTAGCACTGACAAAAAGGGGCTTCAACAATAGGAAAGTGCTAGTAGAAGAGTTCAAGAGTAATCTTTAATATTGGCATATGTGATGGATAAATATATAAATATATAAATATATAAATATATAAAGATCATATTGATAGATATATAATATAGATGATTAAATCATATAGATAGATCAGATGGATTGATCAGATAAATATATGGATGAAAGTGGATAGGGGTGGACAGATGGATGGATGCAGCCCCGTGCCGTACTATGATGCTGAGAGGCGGCCGCATCAGGCAGCATCAATCAAATTACATTGCCGGAGGCGGCATTTCGAATTTTTGAATCATACTGAGAAAATCTACCGCATGGTCATAGATGGATGTGTGGATAGGTAAATGGATGAATGGATGGATAGATAGAGAGATGATGGTTGGATAGACAGATAGATAATGAGTGTATAGACATATAGAAAGGTTTCTAGAGAGACATGTAGATACGCATTTAATGATGTGACACGAAGAAAACCTTGCGAGAACCTCTAAGAATAGAAATTGATTCATTTGACGGATAAGAAATGTAGAACTTGCTATCAAGATAATCTCCCTTTTCATCGAACTTTGCTGATCAATTGATCGAACTAATTGATGAGAAATAGTTCCGATCACGTGCTGCATCTTTGAATATTGATGAGCATATTGATCGATTTCTTGCTTGGACATTTTTTTTTCTTGTTTTGTGTCACGTGTCAGGCATTTTAAGAAACAGGTAAATGAGGCAAGTTTGTGATTTGTTCAGGTGTTCGACGCTGTTCTGTTAGAAATAAAGAGTAGAGAATTGATTTCATTGTAATCGGGTTTATCTATACGTATTCTGCCCGTATCAGGGAAAGGGTATCTTTCAAAAGTGCACTATTTGTATGTATGTCTGGTCTCTAATGTGGATGATGATTCCTTTTCAAAAGCTAGGATTATAAAGATAAGGGATTGAAATGCGGTGTTGCTAGAGGTGAACATTTTGGAGGGCGCAGAAGAATGATGGTCAACCAGCATAGGACCGGTACTGTCAGCAGAAGTGTGATGGCGTATACACTATAGGAGAGATCGGAGCAACTATGGATGTGTCCAGTTTGCAGTGATGATGATCCGACGACTAACTAACTACCTACTAACTAACTAACTAACTAACTAACTAACTAACTAACTAACTAACTAACTAACTAACTAACTAACTAACTAACTAACTAACTAACCAACCAACCAACCAACCAACTAACTAACTAACTAACCAACCAACCAACTAACTAACTAACTAACTAACTAACTAATTAACTAACTAACTAACTAACTAACTAACTAACTAATTAACTAACAAACGGACAAACTAACTAACTAACTAACTAACTAACTAGCTAGCTAGCTAACTAACTAACTAACTGACTGACCAACTAACTGACTGACTAACTAACTGACAAACTGACAAACTAACTAACTAACTAACTATCTAGCTAGCTAACTAACTAACTAACTGACTGACTGACTGACTAATTAACTGACAATCTAACTGACTAACTAACTAACTAACTAACTAACTAACTAACTAACTAACTAACTAACTAACTAACTAACTAACTAACCAACCAACCAACCAACCAACCAACTAACTAACTAACTAACCAACCAACCAACTAACTAACTAACTAACTAACTAACAAACTGACAAACGGACAAACTAACTAACTAACTAACTAACTAACTAGCTAGCTAGCTAACTAACTAACTAACTAACTGACTGACCAACTAACTGACTGACTAACTAACTGACAAACTGACAAACTAACTAACTAACTAACTATCTAGCTAGCTAACTAACTAACTAACTGACTGACTGACTGACTAATTAACTGACAATCTAACTGACTAACTAACTGACTGACTAACTAACTAACTAACTAATAACTAACTAAATAACTAACTAACAAACTAACTAATTAAACTAACTAATTAAACTAACTGACTAACTAACTGACAAACTATATATATATATATATATATATATATATATATATATATATATATATATATATATATATATATATATATATATATATATATATATATATATATATATATATATATATAGAGAGAGAGAGAGAGAGAGAAAGATAGATAGATAGACAGACAGACGGGCGGACGGACGGACGGATGGATGGATGTATCCATAATGGGTGGATGGATGGATGATGGATGGATGGATGGGTAGGGGGAATTCTTTCTGTAGGTTGATAGGTAGCTAGCTAGGTAGCTAGACAGACAGAGAGACGGAGAGACAGAGATAGAGAAATAGATGGGATAGATTTATAGATTTATATAGATAGATATGTAGTAAGATATAAATATAGAGATAAAGAGAGAGAGAGAGAGAGAGAGAGAGAGAGAGAGAGAGTAGATCGATAGAAAGAGTCAGTCAGAAATCGAGAACATCAAAGCTCAGTAATGGACGCTCTACGTCCACTAATGTTGACTTTGTAAATGAGGTACAATCTAGCTTGTGATGTTCCGATAGAAAACTCGGGTCATGCTTTGAGAAATAATCTCATTTATCGTAAACCGGTTGATTATTTTAATCAACCCTTAACCAGAACTAATGCTTCTTCAAGTGATTTTCCTAATCTTCTGTCTCAACACTGTGGTCACATCTCTCGTCATTTACATCCTAGTGTCAGTTCCATGGGTGAAACATTTAATAGTTATTATCTCAATATGTAGTGTGGGTCTTCTTGTTTTTTTTTTTTTGTTTCGTTTATTACCCCTTTATACTTTACAGCGTCTGGGCGTGGAAAAGTTATCTGGGACCGCCGTTTTGTGTGATTTATTATCAATCACTCAAGTGCCGTGCCGACTGGCGTAGGCGATCATGTTTCTCCACGACTCTCTGTCTTTTGTGTTGTCAATAAGCTTGGTTGGTGAGCTTCTACCTTGCCACATTACAAGCTCATCTAGAAACTTTTCTCTTTGTCGACCCCTATCTCTTCTCCCTTTGATCTTTCCAGTGGTTATTAAGTGTTCACGCTGTGTTCTTCTCAGCACATGCTCTAGAAACCGGGACTGTCTGCCCCTAATGTTTGATATAATTGATCTTTTTTACGCAAAGCATCAATTAGAACCTCTGCATTAATTTTCTTTACTGTCCATGGTACTTTCATCATTCTTCTCAGAAACCATATTTCTGTAGCCTCTAATTCGCTTTGCGTTTTCCTGTTTACAGTCCATGTTTCACATCCATAAAATAGAATTGGTTCGATATAACATTATATAAAATATATCCCTATACTTGTTCATTATATGGATCTATATTTATTTACGTGAACTCTTCTATTTCTTTTATGTATCTTTTGCTTTGTCTTTCCCTGCCTTTGCAGCCATGGTGTCTGCATAGCAATGATTTTGTGAGGCACTATCTGATGGTAGTATGGAAGCATGTGAAAACCACTTAATCTGTTGTCTTCTGATGTAATCCAGAATTGACAATGTATTTGTTAGGCCTCATATAATGTAATCCAGAATTGACAATGTATGTGTTAGGCCTCTTATAATGTAATCCAGAATTCACAATGTATTTGTTAGGCCTCTTATGATGTAATCCAGAATTGACAATGTATTTGTTAGGCCACTTATGATGTAATCCAGAATTGACAATGTATTGTTAGGCCTCTTATAATGTAATCCAGAATTGACAATGTATTGTTAGGCCTCTTATAATGTAATCCAAAATTGACAATGTATTTGTTAGGCCTCTTATGATATAATCCAGAATTGACAATATATTTGTTAGTCTTCTGATGTTTTCATTTCTGATTTTGTCTCTAATTGTAACTCCCTAATTTCTATGCACACAGACAGGTCATCTCTGTTGTAACTTGTTTTCTTTTGTTTTTGTATATTAGTGTCCATGTTTGACATGGGTAACATATTGATGGTGTGACGATCGTTTTATATAGTGCAATTTTGGTGTTTTGATGGTTGGGGGTAATAGATGTAATTATACTACCTCCCGTTGGAGTTAGAAGCGGACATGACCTGTGATATCTGCTTCAAGATATTGAAGAATAGAGAATACATATGGCCACTGAACATTCAGTGAAGCTGTTTGATAAAATAAATGATTCACTACGTAACAAATATTATAATTGAAAAATTGTGAAGACAGAAATCATGTAGTAATATAGTAAATTTAGAACAATAAGCATGTTTAGGACACATGATTCTTTCAAACTTTATAGCAAAGCACCTGCCGAAGACTGATATGTTGGGCCATTGGCGCAAATAACACGGCACTACAGCGCATTTCAATTCCTTGGACTACATCGTGCTGGAAATCTAATAGGATTATGGTCCTGCTACAAAAGAGATCCAGCGGGAGTTTGAGAATGAACGATGAAAAAGAAGAATATCAAGGAGCGAAAAAAATTCCTCATTGCAAAATAGACAAAAATAATGCATATTAACAGAAAGGATTCATTCCTACAATAGTTGTTGTCAAAGAACAACTAGAAAATGTCAACAGCATTGTATATTTCGAGTAAACCATCAACACCACAGGAGATTGCTCGGCAGAGATCAGAAAGAGATTAGCAATGAAAAACATAAAAACAAAATCACATATGAACATCCTATCCAAAGGGGCAAAGAAACAAATAAAGAAAGTTACAACTATTCAGAAGCTCTATTTTTCAAGTGGCAACATATGGTTGTGAGACGATGGCAATGACATCGCCGATAGAAAATAAAATATCGGCATTCGAAATGAAATGTTATAGAAAGATTGCAAGAATATCATGGACAGAAAGTTGGAGCAACTGAGATGTCTCCAAAGATCTGAACATAGAAGTAGAATGGCTCCACACAGATCTGAATACAGAATGGAATGGCTCCTCACAGATCTGAACATGGAAGAAGAATGCCTCCTCACAGATCTGAACATGGAAGAAGAATGCCTCCTCACAGATCTGAACATAGACGCAGAATGGCTCCTCACAGATCTGAACATGGAAGAAGAATGCCTCCTCACAGATCTGAACATGGAAGAAGAATGCCTCCTCACAGATCTGAACATAGAAGAAGAATGCCTCCTCACAGATCTGAACATAGACGCAGAATGGCTCCTCACAGATCTGAACATAGACGCAGAATGGCTCCTCACAGGAGTGAGGTAGTGGTTGGGCATAAGATATCAAAGACCTGTTTAACATGAAATTGGTAGTGGTTGGGCATAAGAATGGCACAGCAACCTTCACCTCATACCCCCGTTTGTTGCATCTTATGACAGTCATGAAAGGTAAACAGTTTAGGGATTGGGGGGGGGGGCTCCGTATGTGTCTTTGTATTTTTATGTTTACCATTGATATTTCTTCAGTATTACTGATTGTCATAACAATTTACATATATTAATAATGCATGATAAGGAGTCATTCGTCACTATCATTATGGACGGAATCCCACCAATAGTTAGTTAGTTAGTTAGTTAGTCGTTGGATCATCGTCATTGCATTCTAGACAAGTCCAAAGGTGCTCAGATCTTTCCTTGAGTGTATCCGCCATTACACGTTGACTGACTGTCACAGTACGTCGTTGATTGACCATCATTCTTTCTCCCCCACGAAACCGATCCTTTCTAGCGACACCACATTTAAAACCAAGCTCCTTTATTATAGTCATGGAACAAGAGTCATCATCGCTTATACAGTCATTTGTTTTTGCGTTTTCCTGTAGGGCATTCAAAATGTCTGCCCGATCCATCGCTCCATCAACAGCTGTAGTAACAGCGTGGGCGGCCAACCTATCTGCTCTCTCATTACCCGGACTCCCGCGTGTCCCTGCACAAAAATAAAACGCACATAGGAATTATTCACTGCATCCAGCCACTGTTCTGGAAGTACCCCGCCTGAACTTTCACAATCATGTTCATGGAGTCACTGGGTATACAGGCAAGCTCGTAGACAGTCTGTGAGCAGACCCATTGCAAAGCTTTGGTTACTGCCAGAATCTCCATTGTCATGCTACTTGTCGTCCCACCACTGACACATTTAAACATATCTGTTGATAATGATAATGTTCCTCCATCGCAAGCAAAGATGAACATTAAATTGAGAATAAAAATCAGACTAGGTGTGATTAGCTTGGAGTCATCTGATGGCTAATGGGTCCAATTCTACCTGCTGTAGTGTGATCAGGAATTTAATCGATTTTGAGATGAGGGAAACACCAGTCTCGTTCGAAGATTATCACCTTAATCTCTTTCTAATAAAATGTAGAGTTCTACTCTGTTATACGCTTGTGAAACATGGACTGTCCGAGGAAATCTGAATAGACTTACGTAAAGCACAGGTTTATATTTCGTTTCAATGGTACACGACAGGATATAGCTAAAACTCCTGTGTTTTACGTAAGTCTATTTGTTGTTACGTTTCACGCAGTTACTTTGTATTGATTGTCACGAGGAAATCTGAGGAAATTCAATCACTTTCACACACCTTGTATCAGAAAAGTTATGAACACCAGATGACAACCCAAGATTCCAGATACCAATGTCTTTGACAGATTTGGTATCCCTAGTGCTGACACTATTCGGATGCAGACACAGATTCGTTGGGCAGGTGATTTACTACGAATGCTAGGTCATCGTCTGCCAAACATATTTATCTATGGTGAGTTTTAAAAGGGTATTCAATCTGCAAGGTGGCGAAAAGAAGCGCTATAAGCACTGTTTAAAGACCTCACTGAAAGCGTTTGAAATAGACCAAGATTCATAGAAAGAGCTTGCACAAAATAGCGCTATATGACACTCTTCAGTCAAAAAATGCGCAGCTTCTTGCGAAAAGTGCCGCGCAGCAGTTCAACAGCGAAGAATAGCTAGAATGTCATGGGTACAACAAAAATCATGTAAAGTGGTTCTCCCATGCCCGGAATGTTCAAGGACATTGGCAGTTATAATAGGGCTTATTAGCCATATAATTAAAAAAAAGACTATTTTAAGAAACAAGAAAAAAGCCATCTACGAGCTCATAATCAAGGACATAACTCTAAGCGCATTTCCAAAGTGAATGTCTTCTTCTTCTTCTTCATTCAGCGTTCATTCTCAAATTCCTGCTGATTCTCTCTTATAGCAGGACAATGATCCTACAAGATTTCCAGCAGGATGTAGTCCAGAGAATGGAAATGTGTTGCGTTGCCGTTTTATTTGCGCCAATGGCCCAACACATCCGTCTTCGGCGGAAAGTGAATGTAACAAATAATTATCTTCGTCTTCTTCTACGTTCTTTCTCACACTCCTGCAATTTAGCAGGATGTAGTCCGGAGAACGGAATGCGTTGAGCCATGGTTTACAGCATTGCTGCGATATCTGCGCCTTTCAGTCTGACACATCCGAGTTCAGCATAGCTTTCGGTCACTGACCCTATATGGGAGGAGACAGCCAACTCCATGCTAGACCCTCTTAAGTCGCCTCTTACGACATCCATGGATGGTAAACAGTGTTGCTATTATTTGCTCCCCTTTCGGGCCCGGCAACACACGGGGGGAAATAGTTATCAATTTCGATGGAGCAACAACTCAGTTATAACATTTTAATGCCCCAACTGATCCGATTCTTCCAAGATTATTCTGATACACATTTATCTTAATACTCGAGAAATCTATATGTAAAAACTACGGTGATGACGCCATTTTTCAGTCTTGAAAACCTTCTACGGAAAGTCCGGAAGTGTCCTCCATTTAGTCTGAAAGATGGTGGTTTGAAATAACAGACTGAAGTAGACGGTATGAATCATGAATATTCATAGAAGCTGGAATGTCGGATGGTAATCAATAAAGTATGTTTTTATTTCATTTTTTAACTGCAGGACCAATGTTGTTGTTTGTATTCATAAGGTAATTAATTTTAGTATTTTTCGTTCCCATGGATACTGACGTTAATTATTTCTGGTGTATTTGTTGATTTCTCGTGTAAATAGTTTCCCTGTGAACGAACTTCGTGTACATAATTTCAATATTAATCTTCGTCTATCTATCTATGTGACGGGTATATAGTCTATGTGACGGGTCTATGTGGGTCTATATGACGGGTCTATGTGGGTCTATATGACGGGTCTATGTGGGTCTATGTGACGGGTCTATGTGGGTCTATATGACGGGTCTATGTGGGTCTATGTGACGGGTCTATAGTCTATATAGTCTATCTATCTATGTGACGGGTCTATGTGGGTCTATATGACGGGTCTATGTGGGTCTAAAAATATGTTCGCTCGCGTCTTTTGATAGTTTTGAGGAGCCAACCTCTTCTTCTTCTTCGTCTGCGTTCGTTCTCAAACTCCTGTAGATTAGCAGGATGTAGTCCGGAGAACGGAGTGCGTTGTGTCATGGTTTACAGCATTGCTACGATATCTGCGCCATTCGGCCGGACACATACGACTTCAGCATGACTTTGCGTCACTGACCCTATATGGGATGGGATAGCCAGCTCCATCCCATAACCTCTTTAGTCGCCTCTTACAACATGCATGGAAGGTAAACAGTGTTGCTATTCCTTTCTCCCCTTTCTGGCCCCGACAACACATCCGGGTGCGCCTTCTTCTATGTTCAGTTCCTCACAGACCTCCATTGCTTCTTCTTTCATCCCACGTTATTCTTAAGACATTTCTATAGAATTTCATCTTTAATCCCCGATTTTTTCTTTTCCATTGCAGATGTCATTGTCCACATCTTACTATCATCTGTTGCACTGAAAAAATAGCTTCTTAAAACATGTAACTTTATGCTTCTCTTTACCCTTTGCCACATAATTTTTCTTTGAATCACCATTGCCAATGTGGATCTTTGTCCACGTATGTTCCAATAGATGTATCATTAGTTCATGTGAATTTAGATCCGAAATGTAAAAAAGCCTGGCTTTTAAAGGATGAACCCATATGAGTTCACAAGGATGTAGAATTGTCAGATACTTGGCTGTAGTGTTCACTGTCTTTAGCACCTGAACCATGTGTTATCAAATTATGCTAGGTTGACAGATTTAGTCATTGTATCCATATAATGTTGCCCTCTGGTAGGCATCCACATACTAATGTCCACTGGTAGGAATCCACATACTGAAGTACACTGGTAGGAATCCACATACTGAAGTCCACTGGTAGACATCCACATACTGGTGTCCACTGGTAGGAATCCACATACTGATGCCCACTGGTAGGAATCCACATACTGAAGTCCACTGGTAGGAATCCACATACTGAAGTCCACTGATAGGAATCCACATACTGATGTCCACTGGTAGGAATCCACATACTGAAGTCCACTGGTAGGAATCCACATACTGAAGTCCACTGGTAGGAATCCACATACTGAAGTCCACTGGTAGACATCCACATACTGGTGTCCACTAGTAGGAATCCACATACTGAAGTCCACTGGTAGGAATCCACATACTGAAGTCCACTGGTAGGAATCCACATACTGATGTCCACTGGTAGACATCCACATACTGGTGTCCACTGGTAGGAATCCACATACTAATGTCCACTGGTAGATATCCACATACTGATGTCCACTGGTAGGAATCCACATACTGGTGTCCACTGGTAGGAATCCACATACTAATATCCACTGGTAGGAATCCACATACTGGTGTCCACTGGTAGGAATCCACATACTGGTGTCCACTGGTAGGAATCCACATACTGGTGTCCACTGGTAGGAATCCACATACTGATGTCCACTGGTAGGAATCCACATACTGGTGTCCACTGGTAGGAATCCACATACTAATGTCCACTGGTAGGAATCCACATACTGGTGTCCACTGGTAGGAATCCACATACTGATGTCCACTGGTATACATCCACATACTAATGTCCACTGGTAGGAATCCACATACTGGTGTCCACTGGTAGGAATCCACATACTGATGTCCACTGGTAGACATCCACATACTGGTGTCCACTGGTAGGAATCCACATACTAATATCCACTGGTAGACATCCACATACTGGTGTCCACTGGTAGGAATCCACATACTGGTGTCCACTGGTAGGAATCCACATACTGATGTCCACTGGTAGACATCCACATACTGGTGTCCACTGGTAGGAATCCACATACTGATGTCCACTGGTAGGAATCCACATACTGGTGTCCACTGGTAGGAATCCACATACTAATGTCCACTGGTAGGAATCCACATACTGGTGTCCACTGGTAGGAATCCACATACTGGTGTCCACTGGTATACATCCACATACTAATGTCCACTGGTAGGAATCCATATACTGAAGTCCACTGGTAGGAATCCACATACTGATGTCCACTGGTAGACATCCACATACTGGTGTCCACTGGTAGGAATCCACATACTAATGTCCACTGGTAGATATCCACATACTGATGTCCACTGGTAGGAATCCACATACTGATGTCCACTGGTAGACATCCACATACTGGTGTCCACTGGTAGGAATCCACATACTGAAGTCCACTGGTAGGAATCCACATACTGAAGTCCACTGGTAGGAATCCACATACTGAAGTCCACTGGTAGACATCCACATACTGGTGTCCACTAGTAGGAATCCACATACTGAAGTCCACTGGTAGGAATCCACATACTGAAGTCCACTGGTAGGAATCCACATACTGATGTCCACTGGTAGACATCCACATACTGGTGTCCACTGGTAGGAATCCACATACTAATGTCCACTGGTAGATATCCACATACTGATGTCCACTGGTAGGAATCCACATACTGGTGTCCACTGGTAGGAATCCACATACTAATATCCACTGGTAGGAATCCACATACTGGTGTCCACTGGTAGGAATCCACATACTGGTGTCCACTGGTAGGAATCCACATACTGGTGTCCACTGGTAGGAATCCACATACTGATGTCCACTGGTAGGAATCCACATACTGGTGTCCACTGGTAGGAATCCACATACTAATGTCCACTGGTAGGAATCCACATACTGGTGTCCACTGGTAGGAATCCACATACTGATGTCCACTGGTATACATCCACATACTAATGTCCACTGGTAGGAATCCACATACTGGTGTCCACTGGTAGGAATCCACATACTGATGTCCACTGGTAGACATCCACATACTGGTGTCCACTGGTAGGAATCCACATACTAATATCCACTGGTAGACATCCACATACTGGTGTCCACTGGTAGGAATCCACATACTGGTGTCCACTGGTAGGAATCCACATACTGATGTCCACTGGTAGACATCCACATACTGGTGTCCACTGGTAGGAATCCACATACTGATGTCCACTGGTAGGAATCCACATACTGGTGTCCACTGGTAGGAATCCACATACTAATGTCCACTGGTAGGAATCCACATACTGGTGTCCACTGGTAGGAATCCACATACTGGTGTCCACTGGTATACATCCACATACTAATGTCCACTGGTAGGAATCCATATACTGAAGTCCACTGGTAGGAATCCACATACTGATGTCCACTGGTAGACATCCACATACTGGTGTCCACTGGTAGGAATCCACATACTAATGTCCACTGGTAGATATCCACATACTGATGTCCACTGGTAGGAATCCACATACTGATGTCCACTGGTAGACATCCACATACTGGTGTCCACTGGTAGGAATCCACATACTAATGTCCACTGGTAGATATCCACATACTGATGTCCACTGGTAGGAATCCACATACTGGTGTCCACTGGTAGGAATCCACATACTGGTGTCCACTGGTAGGAATCCACATACTGATGTCCACTGGTAGGAATCCACATACTGGTGTCCACTGGTAGGAATCCACATACTGGTGTCCACTGGTAGACATCCACATACTAATGTCCACTGGTAGGAATCCACATACTGATGTCCACTGGTAAACATCCACATACTGAAGTCCACTGGTAGGAATCCATATACTGATGTCCACTGGTAGACATCCACATACTGATGTCCACTAGTATGCATCCACAAGTTACCTCTTACGGCGAGATACACTCCAACCGGGACGTTAATACAATTTTGTTTTATAATAGCTATTATCAAAACAAACTGGAAAGTGGGAGATTGGAGGCAACAGATATGTGGTTCTACAGAAGAATACTTAGAATACCATGGACTGCCAGAAAAACTAATGTAGAGGTGTTGAAAGAGTTAAATGCTGTACGGACCTTAATCAACAATATAAAAAAAAGGCAATCTTCTTTTTTTGGCCACTTCATGAGACAGGCAGATTTAGAGAACATAGTCACAACAGGCAAGATTGAAGGCACCAGAGACAGAGCGCGACAACGTGAGAAAATATTAGACAGTTTGACAACCTGGCACGGCAAGGAAACAACAACAATTTTTATACATAATACTGTGGACAGAGAGCTGTGGAGAGCCATGACCGCCTACGCCTGATGATGCTGATGATTATCAAAGCACAGATAATATTTACACTTTTTATACCAACACTTTGCTAGCAATGTCAAACATGGTCTTGCATGCTACATGAGAAATGAAGTGTAAGTCTGCAATGGTTACTAAACTAGATAAAATAAGAAATGAAGAAATTAGGAGAACAGTAGGTATAATATCATGTATCGAACATATTGAAGGACAGAAAGTAACATAGTTCCTGTCACATTATGAGAATGAACCCAGACCAAATACAAATTAGAGCGTAATATAAAAGAATATCTGGACGTAAAGCCAAAGGTAGACCAAGGAAACGGTGGATCAAAAATATTAAAATAACTTTGAACAAATATGGACTCAACACAACCAAGGTGACACACCTGGCCTTGGAATGACAGCTGAATTTCCCATCCCTACGCTTAACAGCAAGTGTGGATACTAACAAACATCTTTCACCTGGGGGACAGACAATAGACAAAAATTCACCATCGTAATGAAGGTTGTTATTCCTACCATCCGGTATCCAATCTACCTTCCAAATACAAATTGCCACTGGAGGAGGGATTGGGGGGGGGGGGGGGGGGAACGACAAAAAGATGCAACCGATATGATAAAATTACAATTCTCTGAACTTAACAAGTGTTGGCGTTTATCCAAAAGGATAGTGCACTGGTCTCACAACCGTTAGGTTCAGCGTTCAACACCCGGAAATGACTTCGTTTTTTTTTTCTGTGGAAGGATAATTTTTTTTTTCTAAAACTACTGACTCAATACACGACGTGGAGACAGCAAGGGCATGTGGACTTTATCACACAACTCACACGCAACCTCCCAAACCACGCAAACTCACACGCAACTTCCCTTCAATTCTTAAACGCAGTATAGAATATATAAGTATTGGTAGTTTCACACTTAACAAAACAATGGTTTTCTTTGCGACAAAATCACGAACATATTCATCCATTTTATAGCATAAACCCTGCTACAACTAAAGATATTTTGTCTTTTAAAATTATCCCTTGAAAATCATATTTTCTCGCCATTAGTTCTAATCCTTTCCATAACCCGCATTTCTTTTCCTGGTCTAATTTTTTTCACTCCCAATTTCTGCGTGAATAATTCCTTTACATTATTTCTATTATTATCCAAAGTTACCTTTTCTCTTCCTTCCACGATATTCTCTTTTTTTTATGTACCGTTTCGTTGTAAAAAAATTTTACATCGTTTTTATTCGGTTCACCGGTTTTACTACAAGCGATTGGATTCTTGAGTGACGCTAGTTAGCTCACGTTCTGACCCTCTGTGAAGCTCATGAAATGATTGCTAGTCTTTGTGAGCCGTTGCGAGTTTTTACCCAACTCCAGTGCAGCGGGAACTCAAAGTTAGCTCTGTTTAGAAGGAGAGTTCTAAGTTGCCATGGATACAAGACGCTCACGTGAGAATCAAATGAAGCAATTATTCGTGAAAACGCCTCAGGAGGCATTGCGGCCTCTTGCTGTCTGTGTGTTCCCAAGAAATGTAATTTTAAAATTTAGATTTCTGTTGTGTAAGAATAAATGTAGATTTGTTGAATGAGGGAGAAGTGATATGGTATGTTGTCTGTTACTATAACAGTGCGCGGTAGCCTGGATGGGCTACAGCCTGTAACCGGGTTACAGCGTGCCAGGTTCGAAACCACGTCCAGACAAATAAAAAATCCGGGTTGTGATTTCTCGCTTAACACGACCACTCCTCCCGTCGACTCTGCTGTAAATGTGTATCTCATGCATAAGTTAGAGGAGGTAAAGACAGCAAGGAAGGGAACTGACTATCCTACCTAATAGTTGATCATACTTAGTTCATGAAGAGTTATCTTGATCCCCGACGACAGGTTGCTGCCATGGGAACCTACCTTTACCTGTTTGTTGTTGGTTAAGGAGTTACAGGAAGGTACTTGTAGAAGGTACTTGTACTTGGGGGCCACGTAACGCAGTGGTTATCACACTGGCTTTGCATATGAGTGGTGCTGGGTTAATTCCCCAGCTGAAGTGGAAATGTTTTTCAGATTGCAACGGCTCCCAGGTCGACCCAGCCTCAAATGGATACCGGATTAATCCGGAAAGTAAAGACTGCGAGGGAGAGGAGATGGCTACCGCCCTCATTTGCAGAGCCACTGAAATGTGAGATCGCTAATATCTCACACCCTTACGGCATTAATACATGATATAGGTTAGTTTACTTTTTTTTTTTTTACTTGTAGAGGACGAGTGAACATCGTGCCCGTTCAGCATACCCATGCTATGGCCGATAGGTACAGGGTTTTTATTTTTAATTTACCTTCCAACATATTTTAAAAAAAAGTCCTGTACCTGAAGTCGAACTCTGGAACTCAAGGTTGTGAGAACAGAGATCTAACCTCTTGGCCAGACGCCATAATTTATTGTTTATTGATTTGGGAAAAGGCATGCTGTAAAAGAAAATGAAGGGGATATTTTATTTGAAAGGTATTTTTGTTTTGTTTTTGCTGTTAATGAAAAATATCTGGTTTTTAAAGAAAATATTCAACTTTGATGAGTGAGGCATGGCTGAGAGGTCTAGAGTTCGATTCCCGGTAAAAAAATGGGTTTTATTTCTGTTGGAGAGTAAATTAAAAAACTTCCCCTGTACATGACGTGGTGACAGCAAGAGCATGCGGCCTTTATCCCAACTACAAAATACCTCCCTGCAACACCTTAACGTGAAACATGCAGTATTTGACAGTTTGATAAAAAAAATGTATTACTGTTGATAAGTGGAAAATGATAAGTCTTTGATGAGTGAGATGTATTGCTGTTGCTGTGTGAATTGTATTGTCTTAGATGAGTTAAATTGTCTTGTCTTAGATGAGTTAAATTGTCTTGTCTTAGATGAGTTAAATTGTCTTGTCTTTGATGAAATTATTTGATTTAGCTGTGTGAAATACCTTGTCTTTAACGAGTGAAATACCTTGTCTTTAACGAGTGAAATACCTTGTCTTTAACGAGTGAAATATCTTGTCTTTAATGAGTATAACGGTCTTGTATCTGAAGAGTGAAATTGTCTTGTGTGTGATGAGTATAACGGTACGCATGTGGTTGCGACTGTGGGTCTCACCAATGGCCCACTAGACAAACCACCCATGCAATAGAAAACCTTAGTAGATGACATGCCTTTATATTGAGGTTATCGTCTTGTAGAAGCTTCATGGCACATCATCTATACAATTATGCTAATTATGTTTTTATTTTGTTGTTGAAATGTGTTTCATCATTACTTGAATATATGTATGCACCCTCTGTGGTTGGGAGGGAGCCAGAGATGTACTGTGCAGCACTGGGGAGGAGGAAACGGACAGCACTGTTTTTTTCCTGTGGCTGAGGCCCATCATAGAGGCACAGTGACTCAGGACGTGACAATCCTTTTGACTTGAACATTTGGTTGCATGCTTGAAGCAATAGAGAAGTTCGGCTCTTCATCTTTTGTTTTCATCTTTTTTAATATTTTGTTTCTTTTCTTATTATTGTTTTGTTATACGCTTTTTAATATTTTTCTTGTTATTAATAGATTGTTTTCTTTCTCTTAATGTTTTTTCCCTTCTTAATCTATTAATTTCTACTTAGTAATCTTTTATGCTTATTATTTTTTTGTTATGTTTGTGTTTTCGACTTATTAATAAACACATGCGTCTTTGGGGTGCAAAGGGAACGCATTGCTCTAGGCGGACCCAGGGTTAGCAGATAACCAAGATCCCAAATGTACCTCCACGCGGTGCACCCTGGTAACAGAAATACAGCAGCTCGAGCTGATTCTGGCCAAATCATTTGGGGATCGTGTCCGAAAATGTGGAGGTAGCAGATGGAAAGAGATTTGCCTGCACAAGAGACAGACAATATCTCCGACACCACCAGCATCACCACATATAGCGACACTGTCGCCATACAGTGAAGCTAGTCAGTCCAGTCCGAACATTGGAGGGGCGGCCAATGTAAAATGCACGAAAAGGTAGATGCATGGCGAGAAACATAGATTTCATACCGAGTACAATGAAACAATGAAAGGGCAGAACAGCGCTAGAGGGCAGCGCGAACTGTAAATAGAAAGTGAAAAGTCCATAGGAAAGGGGAACTACAAGCTCCGTCAGCTCGAGACGAGCTTCTAGCTACCTGTGTTCCTTACAGGCAGAGACCCAGACCCATCCATTGGCGTTTGGTAAAGCAAGAAGACCTAACCCAACTCTAATGTCGAGCCTTCCTATACCAGAAATATGCTCGCGAAGAGAAAGGGTTCCGTACTCGATGCGCTAAGGCACAAAAGGGACAACGATTTAGCCCTGGCCCAACTCTACTGTCAGGTTTTCCTACACCGGAAATACACCTGAAGAGAGAAAGGGTTCAGTACCTGATGGGCCCAGGCGCTATTGGGACAAGGACGCTCAGCTCTAGAACGCCTTGCTCTCAAACGCGTGGTGTGAGACTCGAACTTGGACAAGGGGTACACGATGTCGGTGAATGACACCTCGGCTAAGAGGGCGAAAGAGCCAGGGTCCAACTCCTCTGTTGAGTTCTTCCCCTTAAGGAACCAGGCTCACGGATGAGAAACGGTTCAGTACCCAATGGGCACAGGCACAGCACGTCCAATTACACGAGACAAGTTCATAGACAGTGGAACACCTCGTTTGAGTCAGACTAAGAGCAAGAAAATAGTCTGGGCGAAGAGTCTCCACTACGCGTGCCTGGAGACAGATATAGAGGCTGTCACAGGCTAAGGGTAGCCCACCCGAATTGTCAAGGCATGCCGAAATCGGATGTGCTAGGCCTACAAGGCGCATAACGGTGGCACAACGTAATCACGCTCCCGGCGGAAATCGCACGGATATCCGTGATGGTTACAATGGAGCGAACGAAAAACAAACAAACAAACATGCGTCTTTTGTGATCTTGGGGCGCTGCTATTTGTGTTTTTTTTTAAACTAACTATTTAAAAAGTTGATCAATTGTCATTGTGACAACTCGAGAAAATAGTCGTACCGATTTATCAGCACGTCGAAATTAATGGGTTAATCTTCTACTTCTGTGAAGTTGCTTTCCCTCCTTTACGTGTTGTTATTATTGTCTTGACTATTTTTCTATTGTTTTTTCATGCTTGCAACATTTACCTTCATTGCTTACTTTGTATGCCTTTTTTTCATCTTCTGCGTTCTTTTTTCAAACTCCTGCAAACTAGCAGGATGTAGTCAAGAAAACGGAGTGTTGTATCATGGTTAAAGTTTAGCTGCGATATCTGCGCTGTTTTACCTTACCATTGCGATTTCAGCATGGTTTCTGTATCGATTTAACCCGTAATGGTATGGACTGACCAACTCTTACCCAACACTCCTTAGTCGAATCTTACGGCATTCATGGAAAGTAAATTGTTTCTATTCTTTATTCCCCTTTCGGTTTCTGGCAACAGATGGGCGAAATTCTTTTTTCAATAAGTTATATTTTATCTTTTAATTCTTTTTTCAATAAGTTATATTTTATCTTTTAATTCTTTTTTCAATAAGTTATATTTTATCTTTTAATTCTTTTTTCAATAAGTTATATTTTATCTTTTAATTCTTTTTTCAATAAGTTATATTTTATCTTTTAATTCTTATTCGCCATATTCAATAATTTATCTTTTAATAATTTTTTATATAATTTTTAATAATAATTTTTTATCTTTTAGTTCTATTTTGTCATATTCAATACCTTATATTTTATCCAATAGCTTATTTTTTATCTTTTAGTTCTTGTTTGTCATATTCAATACATTATATTTTATAAATTTATAATGAGACCCAGAAGGGGCAGACCAAGAAGACGATGGACTGACGACATTAAAGATAACATGAATACATCGCTTGAAAATGCAAGCCACATCGCCCAAGACAGAGAGAGGTTCAGAGAGTTCATTGGGAAGACAACGTTCTGGAAGGAATATGTCACATGACACATATTTTATCCTTCGGTTCGTCTTTGTCTTATTTAGTAACATATATTTTATCTTTTACCTTTTGTTAATCATATTTATGTCTACATTTTGCGCCTGTATACAGCATATGCCTACATAACATTCACTTCTCCCCCCATACTTTTTTCTCTCTCTTATTTCAACAAAACAGAACTCTTGAAATAACTCAACATACATTTATATACAACATTAATCAATAAAACACAATAACTACATAACTACATAATCAAGATATAACTTCGCGCCAAACAACTGAAAACTGCACTTTCTAGATTATGCTACAGTTGTCACAACTTTCCATTTATCCATTTTCAGGAGCCTACTTGATATTTACTTCCATGTACCTGAAGCTCTTCCAGCAATTAACTCGCAAACTTGACTTTTTCTTTGCAACATCTGCATAGCTGCAATGTGCTAGATATTGAAAAATGTGCATACATATATATATATATATATATACCTGGTGACATATTCCTTCCAGAACCTTGTCTTATTCGTGTTCCCAGCCGATGTAGGTAGTTGTAGGCGTTTTTTGTCGTGCCGTGTTCGCTTCTAATGGTTTGTATAGCTGTCTTTTTTTTTTTTTGGTATGTGATTTTATTGTCTTCCTGCATACACTCTTCTCCTTCTTTATCCAACTTTATTCAGTTATTTTATTTATTAGTACATTTTAAGATTTGTTGAAAAAAAATGTAAGTGTAATAGACGAGATTTGAACCAATCCGTTCATCTGGCACCGTCGCCTTTAACCATCTATTATACAGTTATGTTTTTTAACTCTTCTTAGTGTCTTCTTCTTCTGCGTTCGTTCTCAAACTCTGCAGATTAACAGGATGTAGTCCAGAGAACGGAATGCGCTGTGTCATGGTTTACAAAATTGCTGCGATAGCTGTGACTTCCGGCCTGACACATCCGACTTCAGCATGGCTTTGGGTCACTGACTCTATATGGAATGGGACAGCCAACTCCACCCTATAACCTCCTTAGTCGCCTTTTACGACATGTGTGGAAGGTAAACAGTGGTGCTATTCTTTGCTCCCCTTTCGTTCCCCGGCAGCACAAGGGCGATCTTGTTAGTGTGATTCCACTTATCGACGTATTGCATCCTGCTGAAAGTTTGTGTTCATTGAGTGTGCAATGGAGCTCTAAAGGAACCTTTCCATTGAAAAATTAAAAAAATTAAATATACCAAATTATCCCGTGTGCTGCCGGGACCCGAAAGGGGAGCAAAGAATAGCAACACTGTTTACCTTCCACGCATGTAGTAAAAGGCGACTAAGGAGGTTATGGGATGGAGTTGGCTGTCCCATCCCATATATGGCCAGTGACCCAAAGACATGCTGAAACCGGATATGTCAGGTCGAAAGGCGCAGATATCGCAGCAATGCTGTAAACCATGCTACAACACATTCCGTTCTCCGGACTACATCCTGCTAATCTGCAGGAGTTTGAGAACGAACGCAGACGAAGAAGAAAATATAACAAATTTATTGCTTATAATTCCAAATATAAATAACCAAACTGGCAGGTTATTGGTTATCACACACAGATTGTTGGTGAGACATCTCTGGCAGGTCATTCCGCTACACACAGATTGTTGGTGAGACATCTCTGGCAGGTCATTCCGCTACACACAGATTGTTGGTGAGACATCTCTGGCAGGTCATTCCACTACACACAGATTGTCGGTGAGACATCTCTGGCAGGTCATTCCGCTACACACAAATTGTTGGTGAGACATCTCTGGCAGGTCATTCCGCTACACACAGATTGTTGGTGAGACATCTCTGGCAGGTCATTCCGTTACACACAAATTGTTGGTGAGACATCTCTGGCAGGTCATTCCGCTACACATAAATTGTTGGTGAGACATCTCTGCGCATTTTTTAAAATAACTAAATAAGTTTCTGTTTCTGTTTCCAGTTTGTATTGGCTTCTTTGAAAAGGTCCCTGGTGTACGACAACGTAGAAAAAGTTCTTGTTCCTTTGTTTGTTGTTATTTATATTTTATAATATTTTTAATATTTGATATTTAGACTATTCAGTAACATTATTACGTTAATATAGTAATTATTTATCTTCAGAAAAGAAATTACTGAGTTACGAGAACAAATGTCTTCGTAGGATAACTAACACCCATTGGAGTGAATTCAGATCGAATGATAAAATCAGAGAAGAGACACATCAAAATTTATCACAGATGTTATCAGAAAACGCCGTTGGTCCTACATCGGGCATGTCCTGCGCGCAGACACCAACAGAATACACTACCAATCTCTTGAATGGATACCTACAGGCAAAAGAGTAAGGGGTAGACCCCCCAAAAAAAAAACACCCAGGAGAACAATACTTAGAGAAAGTAAAACAACCAATATTCCTACTATTCAAGAACTGCACAGAATAGCTTTGAAGAGACAGAATTGGAGAGATCTGACATCTGCCCTATGTGCTAACTTCAGCGCAAAAGGAAAATGAATGAATGAATGAATTTTAATTGGTATTTGGACTATTCAGTAACATTATTACGTTAATATAGTAACTGATATTTAGAATATTCAGTAATATCATTACGTTAATATCGTATTTATCGTTGTTTATAAATTTATAATGAGATGAAAACAAAAGCCTATTATAATTTCATATCTCTAAATCTCACAACATGAAGTCGATACTCAACTTAAAATTCTATAACTGAAGTCGAACTCAACAAGCCCAACATGAAAAATACAAACAAATTCTCTCCAAGGCGTATCAAACACGATCACCCCTTGCAAATCTGTGAACGCAAATCAAATCAGTTGAAAGCGTGTCGAAAGCTAAAACACAATTAGTTAAATCAGAACGTTGATTTTCTTGTTCCGCCGATGCAGACAAGTCCTAAAGATCCGAAACGTCGTTTTCTTAACGGGTGAATTATGGATAAAATATCATCAACTTGGCAAATACTGCGAGGAATTGAATGATTTTTTGATAAGTTGGATAATAGGGACGACGACAGGGAATGACGTTTTCTCTTTTTCTTAGATACGTCAGTGCTACGAGACGTAAAAAGGCTCGCGTGCAGGAGTGACAATGAGGTTGTCAGGTTTCAAGGCTGCTTTCTAAATGAGAAAGGTATATTTCAAATGATTTCTGCCCGTTTCTTTGGGGTCAGAAAACGAATCTATTTTTCTGTTGGAGACTGTGGAAAATAGAATGAGGTGGTTGTGTATTATATAATGATAGCCGGCGGTGGAATAGACGAATGTAAAGTAGATTGTATCGATTTAAGGTTGACATCTACTATACCCCTGTTCCTCTGTGATTGCTAGTATTATTGTGTTTGTGGAGGTTTTAATTAGCTGATTTCAGAGTGATTGTGTGGGTGGTTGTGTGGAAGCTAGTGTAGAATGTTGTATAGGATTGTGTGGGAGCTTGTGTGGAAGCTTGTGTGGAAGCTAGTATAGAAAGTTGTGTGTGTGATTGTGTGGGAGCTCGTGTGAAATCTGAGCGTGTGGACAGCTGTGTGGAAAGTTGTCTAGGAAGCAGTGTATTGGAGATGGTGTGAGAGTTTGTGTGGGAGGTTATTTGGGAGCATGTGTGGGAAGTTGTGCTTGAACTTGTGTGGGATGTTGTTTAGGAGTGTGTGTGTGGGAGTGGGTGGGGGTTGTGTTGCATCTTGTGAGGGAGGTTGCTTGAGAACGTGTGTGGGAGGCTCTTTAAAGTTTGTGTAGGAGGTTGCGTGGGAGGGTTATGTGAGAGCTTGTGTGAGTTCCAGTTTCTGTGTGCGCGCTTGTGTTTGTGTGGGTGTGTGTGTGTGTTTGTGTGTGTGTGTGTGAGTGTGTGAGAGAGTATGTATGTATGTATGTGTAGATACAGTGGTTTTTTCCATAGATTTCTACTATGTATTGTCTAGGCACAAAGAGAATCAAATGCAGGTGTTCTGTTAACTGACAGGTGTTCTGTTAGCTGCAACGCATAGTGTAAGAGGTAATTAAGGTGGGTTTGGGGGGGGGGGTGGTGATTGCTGTCTCATACCATAGAGGGTCAAAGGTACCCAGAAGCCATGTGATAGTCGGATGTGTCTGGCAGAAGTGTGCATGTATCCCATGCTGTAATTTATGATACAATGCGTTCCGTCATTGGGGACTCTTCTTCTTCTTCTGCGTTGAATATCTAAAACTCCTGCAGACTACCAGGATGTAATACGGAAAACAAATGCGTCGTGTCATAGTTTACAGCTTTACTGCGATATCTGCGCCTTTTCGCAGCACACTGTAGAGCTTCTGGTCACCTTAACCCCCTATAGATGAGACAGTCAATTAAACCCAAAAAAACTACTTAGCCATCTTGTAGAACATGCATTTCAGGTAACATTACTTTCCTTCTCACCCATCTAGGGTCCCGGTAACACATAAACTTCACTTACTAATCCGTAGAAGTTTGAGAACAATCAAGAGGAAGAAACAAAAGAGCCTATAGATTTCTTGTGTGTTATGACTGAATAATGGGTTTCACTTTTTTATAAAGGGGTTCGAGTAAGCTATGAGGGTTCAAAACTTAACTTATTCAAAAATTGTCTTTCACTTAATGTCACGATTCACCTCAGGATATTGCGCATCTATAGGCCTATTTGATTGAAATTTGTTGTGTCTCAATACTATCCAATACATACGCGTTAACGCATAAAATAGCAATGACGTAGAACTGGTATGGAAAAAGGAAACAGGGAAGACCAAGGAAAACAAGGAGAAGAGTGACCATGAACGACTTGACAGAGGAATAAGGATTAGGACATATCCAAGGATAGAGACAAATGGCAATCGTTGTCCACGACCTAGGCATCGGACGTTTTGTAAACATCTTTGGGAAACGACAGGCTTGATTGATTGACTATACACGCATGCGTTCATTTAAATATATCTCGCAGTGGCGTAACTAGGGTTGGTGTCACCCAGTTTGGTACAACATGGGGTTGCCCCCTCACGACTAAACCTATAGACCTCCTACGAGTCTGCCAGTGTAAAATAACGAGACTGTACAGAATCCATAGTAACGTTTGTAAATGTGGGTCCTATATTTACAAAGGCCATAGAAACTAATATCTTCAAGGTCGGAGGTAAAATATTGTATGAAGTTCAGAACATGGAAAATATGTTACTTGTTATTTTAATTTTAACATAAAAATTTAAATTTTACTGTTACATGAGATAAATTTGTAACCGTTTTATATTGGGTTTGCACAATCACCAACTGCCAGAATAGTATTCAACAGTAAAAATTACAATGTCACATTAAATCTGAGCTAAATCAGAACTGTCTTTTCCTGGACTTTAAAGCCGAAAAATTGTGAATTACTTCATCAAAATAAACTAATTTCGCCAAATCACCTTAGATTGATAATATTGCAAGATCAGCTAGCCTTGACTGCCCCATGGTAGATCGCAAATAGTTATTTATAAACATCAGCTTTGAAAAAACTCCTCCCACATGAAGCCACAGATACAAAAACTCCTCCCACATGAAGCCACGATACAAAAACTCGTCCCACATGAAGCCACGATACAAAAACTCCTCCCACATGAAGCCACAGATACAAAAACTCCTCCCATATGAAGCCACGATACAAAAATTCTTCCCACATGAAGCCACAGATACAAAAACTCTTCCCACATGAAGCCGCAGATACAAAAACTCTTCCCACATGAAGCCACAGACACAAAAACTCTTCCCACATGAAGCCACAGACACAAAAACTCTTCCCACATGAAGCCGCAGATACAAAAACTCTTCCCACATGAAGCCACAGACACAAAAACTCTTCCCACATGAAGCCACAGACACAAAAACCCTTCCCACATGAAGCCACAGACACAAAAACTCTTCCCACATGAAGCTACAGACACAAAAACTCTTCCCACATGAAGCCACAGACACAAAAACTCTTCCCACATGAAGCCACAGACACAAAAACTCTTCCCACATGAAGCCACAGATACAAAAACTCTTCCCACATGAAGCCACAGATACAAAAACTCTTCCCACATGAAGCCACAGATACATATTGCAAGCAAGAAATAATTGTAGGTTCATTGAGAGATACGAGACAGATTCTAGGAAGTTCAATTCAGCTATGAATTTCAAAACGTCAAATACTGCCTCCCGGTCACCACTACACACCTGTAGATAATAATCACATTTACTTTACACAAGTATATCATCTAGGTAATTGTGCGAAACTGCACTCAGTCCTTTCATTTATAAACTTCGTTTTTCGTGATCTTATCCGTGAATTGTTGCAAATATTTTAAATTTGACAGTTATTTCGTTGCAACTTATCACAAGTTAGTATCGCCCGTGTGTGGCCGAGGCTCGAAAGGGGAGCAAAGAATAGCAGAACTGTTTACCTTCCACGCATGTCGTAAAAGGCGACTAAGGAGGTTATGGGATGGAGTTGGCTGTCCCATCCCATATAGGGTCAGTAACCCAAAGCCATGCTGAAGTCAGATGTGTCAGGCCGAAAGGCGCAGATATCGCAGCAATGCTGTAAACTATGACACAAGGCATTCCGTTCTCCGGACTACATCCTGCTAATCTGCAGGAGTTTGAGAACGAACGCAGAAGATGAAGAAGAAGAAGTTAGTATAAAGAAACGAACAAACCTAATCATTAATCGTTAGGTGTGTTCTTTTCTTCTATTGTTATCTTCTGTTATCTTCTGTTATCTTATGTTATCTTCTGTTGACTTAATGTTATCTTCTGGAAAAGTTATTATACACGCAAAACTATAACACGTTTTTGTTTTTATAACTAACAGAACAGAGATACTTGAAGCTACGGAGTTACATGCTATGAGTGGTACTCTCGGCAGGCAGCGTGCCGCTTCGTTGAAAGAGACGGAGTACATATGGGAAACCGAGTACAGTGAAGTCAATATTCTACGGCTTTTTAAAACCTTTTTTTTTTTAAGAACAGAGATATTTTTATATTTCAATAACAAATTCCTGCCGCTGGGCTGAAGCAATGCATAAAAATAATTTCATAGAGTGATATAACACCATTGACAATAATATTGTGCCTTTTTGTGTCACCCCAAGTAATAATGTCACCCAGTGCGGTCCACACCCCGTCCTCCGCACACCCCCTAGTGACACCCCTTATATCTAGTTTATATATTTATAAAATAGTTTTGTGGCGTAGAGGTAAAGGGCATATTCACACGGTATCGGTGCGAAGTTTAATTCCTTCTAGTGGTAACTATGCAACCGGACCGTTTGAAGGCAATGACAACTTGCTGAAGTAATTTAGTTAATATTTTGAGCTCTATATTAACTCTTTATATCATCTTGTACTTGTAGATATTTTAGCTGTACATTAACTCTTTATATCATCTTGTACTTGTAGATATTTCAGCTCTATATTAACTCTCTTTATATCATCTTGTATTTGAAGATATTTGAGCTTTATATTAACTCTTTAAGGCATGTTGCTAAAATCTCCAAGTTTACTGACTCTCTATTTAACGTCAGTGTCGAATGTGTAGGCCATTAGCGCAAATAAAAGGATACGTTCAGAACATCACTTTAGCATTATAAAATTAGCCAAAATGTAGAACACAAGCCACACACCTCTCCCTCTCCCGCGGCCTTTTTTCAAAGAAAAAATGTCACCAAATGTTTCATCAAAAGGAAAAAAAATGACACGGAAACGAACGAATGAACTTTTTAAAAAAGTAATAAGCGTGTCTACGGCCCTGCTTGAATTAATATTTTATTTCCTATAATGACTACTAAATACATTAGGACATGACACGAAAATCATGCGGAGATAAAGGGTTAATAGAATCATCTTGGAAATTCAACTATGATGGGAGGATCAAATTGCAGGAGAGAGTTGGAAATATGGAGATTCTAGACGTGCGGGTATACAGAAGAGAAAATTTCCAGAAGGATAAAAAAAAACACCTTCAGCTTATGCCGGCCAATTTACAGAATAACATAACCACGTGGCTTATCCCTGGTGATTAGATAAAATAGCAGAATGGCCTCTGGCAACAAATCTTAACCATACACTTTTCTTTAACTCGTTGGGTGAGTAGTCACGTGGTTTCCCAGTAGGCTTTGCGTTATTTCCCATGATGCATCAAGATATCCCAACAAACCTGATCATGTTCCGGGGTTACCTCGTGGCCCTCCTGTAGTTGGCGAAGGTAATAAATTAGTCTCGTTATTCTAAAGCTGTAATCTTCTGAAATGTTCTTCTATTTTTTTGATGTTTTCATTAAATTGTTTTGCGAATTAGGGATTTCGCGAGAAGAGCAAGAGGGGTAGATTCAGATGAAGATTTGCGAGAGTACAATACAAAAAAATCGCCAGAATTATCAGTGCGCTTAAACTTCGACATCTGTTGGAGGATGCTGGGAACTTTTGAGTTTGGATGAAGTGCCGAATTGTCTAGCTATTCACTAATTAACAAATTATCATTTTTTGTTACTTAATATTTGGTAATTTTCTTCTCTTTCTAAATCTTCTTTGTTTCATACAATTTTAATTTTCTTTTTCTTTTATAAATCTTCTTTGTTTCATAAAAATTCTCTGCTCTGATTATACCGCTTGTGTTTATAAATTTTCTTTTTGAAATCTCTAATATTTTTATAAAATCTTTCTCTCTCAAGCTTTCCAGTATTTATAACATTATTTTAAAAATGTTCTCTCTGAGTTTCTCTAGTTTTTATATCGTTATATTCTTTCGTTCTTTAAATTTTTCTTTCTTAATCTCTCCTACTTTTATAAAAATCGTTATCTCTGAATCTCTCTTACTATTTTAAAAAATATCTTTCTGGAGCTCTTTAATCCTTATAAATCTTTCTTTCTGAATCTCACCGCTTTATAAATCAATCTTTATAATTGCTTTATGAAACTAAGTTACATTTATAATATTTTATACAATCTCTATTTTTTTTCTAAATAAACTATAATTTATAATATTTTTTAGTCAGAATCAATCAATAAAAGATTATATCCTTCAAAAGAGCACAGGCTTGTGAAGTCTCTCTAGATTACCTTATCCTTAGGTTTCATTCCTTAACATTTTCTGCTCCATTTTTCTTATTCTTCAACGTTCATTCTCAAACTCCCCCTGGTTGTCTCTTGTAGCAGGGCACTCATCCCTATGAAACTGTTGACCACCATATTTTTGAATGCCTAGCGCTGGAGGGCATCAAAAAATGCTTCTCCCTCCAGGACCAGATAAATGGAACACATTATATGGGGCAAAACAACAGCTCACAAAAACATACATATATCACACAATGGCATTGGTTCAAAGCGCATGAGCCCATGGACAGCTGGATCAGCAACAAACCAACCAATATATAATAATAATAAGACACATGAACCGGTTATGGTCGTAGTGGTGCCACACTAGAGACATTAGCACATAAAGCTCTCCAAACAACTCTATCCTCCATCATTCGAAGAAGTGTGGAATATCATACTCAGACGTTTATGTCGCTCCACCACTGACAAAAGACGTTTATGTCGCTCCACCACTGACAAAAGACGTTTATGTCGCTCCACCACTGACAAAAGACGTTTATGTCGCTCCACCACTGACAAAAGCTGTTCCTGATAACCTGCAAGTTGTTTATGCGGCCGGACAGATATATTTGTCTTGTGTTCTATATAGCGAATTCTTAACAAACATCTGTAGCACCTGTTTTCAAAAGCCTGAATCCTTCTTTCTGACACATGGATGTGATGAAAAGCAACTCTGTGTTAACGTCAGAACTCTATAGGAGAGCCCAAAATCATACAACCATGTTAGCCGTTCATATTTGTAGAGGCTGGGAGGGTGAAGAATACACAGTGTGCTGCCTCGCTTATCCCACTGACCATGGTCCATGACTAAGTCACAACTCAATAAAGACCTGTTATCTAGAAATGTCGTGAGCGAAAAGTGACCATTTTGGCGTCTCGATTAGTCACTATTTATATACTTGGAGTCGTCTTGGCCATTTTGTTTCATGCGATTCCAAGAATCTACATAGTGACCAACCGATAGAAAAATAATAATCAAAAACGTAACGAACGGGGTCCTAATTAATTCAGTGAGAAAGTCTTTATTGGAAACAGTCATGCCTGGGTACAACCTGACAGGAAAGTATGTTTATCAGGGGTGGAGTACAACCTGGCAGGAAATTATGTTTATCAGGGGTGGAGTACAGCCTGGCAGGAAATTATGTTTATCAGGGGTGGAGTACAACCTGGCAGGAAATTATGTTTATTCGGGGCGGAGTACAACCTGGCAGGAAATTATGTTTATCAAGGGTGGAGTACAGCCTGGCAGGAAATTATGTTTATCAGGGGCGGAGTACAGGATGGTAAGTTTGCATGTTGTGGAAAGTTAGAGAATACAAAAACCTCTAAAATGTACTACATATGAGTAGGTGGCTTATTCTAAAAACATTGCGCACCGCTGGATTGAATTATGTGTATAGTATAATGCTGCGGAGAAACCATCACATTATACATTGTACAATAGGAGTTATCAGCTCATAGTTCCTGGAAAATCAAAACAACATCAATGAATAACTCTTCTGTCACAACAATCTCAATCTTTCCCTGTTTTATCAAATCATTGTCAATCTATCCCAGTTTTATAAAACTTATCAATCACATCCAGGCGATGCCCGTGTACTTATTATATTGTAAAATGAAATAAATGTGTCATGTTCTTTGTGTTTTCACTGTTATTCCAGGGCAGTTACCTATTGTTATCTTACAAATGATCTGCATCTAGAGGTTTCCAAGAAAGAATGGTTCTTTTCTTTTGTCCCCCTTGGCTATGATTACTGTGAAATGTTTCTTTGAAGCTAGCGTTTATACAACTATGCTTCAGTCTGTTTACAGTGTGGTTGTTAGGTGCAGTCAGAGGAAGATGGTGAGCATGTGTGGAAGATATTCGTATGGTGATGTTTATTTTTTTCATGTTTAAAAGTAAAATGAATATACTGAAACAGTCGTATTTCCGTATAGTCTACCAAGAAATAGTTACATGCTCAATTGAACAACAGATTCATAGATCCGTATAGTCTACCAATTTACATGCTCAGTTTACAACAGATTCATAGATCCGTATACTCTACCAATTTACAAGCTCAGTTTACAACAGATTCATAGATCCGTATAGTCTACCAATTTACATGCTCAGTTTACAACAGATTCATAGATCCGTATACTCTACCAATTTACAAGCTCAGTTTACAACAGACTATAGATCAGTATTGTCCATGATTTTGCAGGAGCTTCGAAACATTTTGACAAATGTCCTATCCTGTTTGTCTGTCTATCCATTCATGGTTGGTTGCTGATCCAGCGGTCCATGGGCTCATGCCCTTTGACCCAATCTATCCATTCATCCATCTGTCCATTTATCTGTCTATCGTTCTTCAACGCCGAATACAGTGCATAGGGCATAAACCAGAGCTCTTTAGTTCGAGCGATGTGCTTCTACAGCGTGTAATTATTGCTTGTTGTTGGGGCATACCATCTTTGGTGGTTATTCTGCGATGTCTCTCTTGGTCTTTCTCTTTTTTCTTTAACCATCTGGTACCCATTTTAATGCTTGTAGTTGCAGTCTGTTTTAATTAATTCAAGGTTCCTGTCCCGATGTAAGTCAATCGTTTTCTTCTTATTCTTGTAGAAACATATTGTTGGTTGGTGTTTTCTCTTACTTGCTTGATTGACTTCAATTCTTCCCGACCAATATTTACCAATTTTCTAAGTCAATTATTTTCAAATGAATTTATAATTTCTTCTCCAGGTGTTGTCATGTGACGTATTCCTTCCAGAACGTAGTCTTCCTTATGAATCTTCAGAAATCCGCGCGGTCTCCGGAAAGTCGTTTCGCTTCCTTTAGCGACATGTGCCCTGTATTCATGAATATCTCTTGTCCAGTGGCGTCCTACTCGATCTTTGCGTCTTCTGCCTTATGAATTTGCTTCTTCACCGAAGACGGATATGTCGGGCCATTGGCGCAAATAAAACGGCAACACCGCGCATTTCCATTCTGTAAACTACATACTTCTGAAAATCTATTAGGACCATGGTCCTGATACAAGATATCCATTGAGAGTTTGAGAATGAACGATGAAGAAGAAGAATTTTGCTTCCAACAACAGTATGTCCACGATATCGAGTCTCTTGACATGACTGAAAAAACAAAACTTCTGTCTTAATATGGTGTTTAAAAGCCAGCCTTCTTGGACGTTTGATTTTTCTTAGCACGTTTTTGTTGATCTTCCTTGTTCTATCTATGCGTTGTGTCCCTTGTTTGCCTTGCGGCGTCAGGGGTGGAAGAGTTCTCTGGAGATGGTCCTCTTGTGCGCTGTTTGTAAGCTTGTTCCTGTGGCTTCTTTGATTTCTGTGATCCATCTTTTATATGGTCTGCCTCTGGCTTTTTAACAGTTATGTCTATGTGTCATGGCCATTTGTGGCATGCTAAGCACTCTTCATTGTCTATGAGCAGCCTTCCTTGTTATCCATAACATTCTCGTGACACTTCTATAGCACTTCATTTCGAAGGCCTCCATTCTCTTGACTGTATTTTCATTTCTTGTCCATGTTACGCAACCGTATGTCGCACTGGGAACACACATATACGTAACAAACATACCTTAGTTCCTGTTTTTCACCGTGCAACAGTTTCTTTTCAGTCGTTTTAATTTCGACATAGCTATTGTAGCTCGCTTTCTGATCTCGACTGCGCAGTCTTCTGCAATGTTTAAGCTGTTTTTTTTCTTCTTCTGTACTTTTGTTATTTTCCAATATGGATATTACATTTGAGCTGTGCAATCGTTGTTTGGTATATTTACCTATTCTCCGGACTACAGCCTGCTAATCTGATGGAGCTTGAGAAAGAACACAGAGGAAGACATAATTTATGTAACTAGTTACAGTTTAACCAGAACGGTCTGCAATAAAGACCTCTTTACAAAAGGTGAGCAAGCCTTCATTCGTTATGTTTTTGATTATTGTTGTGGTTTTCCTTGCTCACATTTTATATACCTGGAGTCGCACAAAAAAAAACAACAACAAAAAACAAACAATGTCGACCAACGAAATTGACGGAAATAATAAAATATCACTTTGTCAGGTCATGTTTACTGCACATGTCCTCACATGAGCCAGGTTATGGTTCAACGCTGGGTAGACAGTCTGGCAAGGATCACCCTGAACCACACAAGAAACAGGATTAATGCGACCTTTCACAGTTTACGCCATGCGTCATGTTACGCCAAAATAATTCCTTACTTACGGTCGTAGGGTTATAAATTAATTAATGAAAATACTGGGCCTGGTTTTGTTTATAAAAGAGATAAATTTCAAAGGGGTATGTTTCTCTTGAGTGCGACGCTGTTTTTCTCAACGACGCATTGTGTTCGTCTCTGTCAATAAATTCATCAATAAAACTCATCAATAAACTCATCAATAAAACTCATCAACTTTGTCTTGCAGACGTCAAATAATTTTGATTTCATGGTCACAGAGGAGCATAGCTCAGACATGATTAGGCTATAATATAGACCTATGCACAGAAATAATGAAGACTTCACTTGTGACATTTTTTATTATTGTCGCGTTTTTCGTTGGTCACTGTTTATATAGTTGGAGTCGCTTGCAAAACAAGCCACGACTGATCAACGAAATTCACGGAAATAGTAAAAAATCAGCCGCTCGGGTCTAGTTTATTTTCTTTTCAGAGGTCCTATAAACAGTCATTGGTTAGGTATTTTCTGTTCAGAGGTCCTATAATACAGTCATTGGTTAGGGTTCAGATGTGGGTAATTTTTTAGTGCCGGTGGATCCGATTGAGATTTTATCTCGTCAGATGTGTCCACGAACATTTCTATTAGTACATCGTAGTTCCAGTGGTGTCTTTTAGTACTTCGTAGTTCTAAGTAGTGTCTTTCAGTACCTTGTAGTTCCAAGTGGTGTGTTTTAGTACATCGTAGTTTCACGTAGTGTCTTTTAGTACCTTGTAATTCCAAATAGTGTCTTTTAGTACCTTGTAGTTTCATGTAGTGTCTTTTAGTGCCTCGTAGTTCCAAGTAGTGTCTTTTAGACCTTGTAGTTCCAAGTAGTGTCTTTTAAGAACAGGGTGGATATTTGTTGTGCCTCTAGCGTAGCCTGGTGGAAAAGTAAACGTGGCTTGCCGAGCCGAATTTGACCAGAGTACTGTATTTCAATTTTTGTTTGAAAGCAATAGTTCTTAGTCCGAGATCCGTGGACTACTATGGGGTCATCTGGGTCGTCTGAAGAATTCCACACAGGTGTGAGAAAATGTCGTGTGGAATTCCACACAGGTGGGAGAAAAGGCTGTGTGGAATTCCACTCAGGTGTGACAAAATGCTGTGTGGAATTCCACACAGGTGTGACAAAATGCTGTGTGGAATTCCACACAGGTGTGAGAAAATGTCGTGTGGAATTCCACACAGGTGGGAGAAAAGGCTGTGTGGAATTCCACTCAGGTGTGACAAAATGCTGTGTGGAATTCCACACAGGTGTGAGAAAATGCTGTGTGGAATTCCACACAGGTGTGAGAAAATGCTGTGAGTTTTCTTATTTACATTAAAAAGTAAACTTCAATGGTTCAGTCACTCCCAAAAATCGTAATCGGAACATAGCCGTCACCCCCAGAAATTGTTCTTTGTCAGGACATAACAGTCACCCCAGAGAATGTTCTTTGTCAGGACATAACAGTCACCCCAGAGAATGTTCTTTGAGAAAATAGCACTCTAAACAGAATTCACATATTCCATTTCGAAAGCATTGAAATACTGAATTTTACTTCCGTTTCGGTTAGCAGTGATAACAAACTGTCATCCCGAGTCATAACCACAAGTTAACTATCATTCCCCGCCGAAGACGGATGTGTTGGGCCATTGGCGCAAATAAAACGCAACACAACGCATTTCCATTCTCTGGACTACATCCAACTGGAAATCTTGTAGGGCCATTGTCCTGTTACAAGAGAAATCCAGTGGGAATTTGAGAATGAACGCTGAAGAAGAAAAAGAAATTATCATTCACCTGAAAAAACAAAACAACAATAGTCTAAAATTTAAACAATATTTAATTGTACATCGTAAAGAGCATTGTTGACGTTATCTTTTGGTTAATCACCCACTCCTGCTCCTCCTGATCAACAACAATAAACCTTTTCATACATTCCCCAACCTCTGCAAACTGTTAAAGTGTGTTATGCATATCGTAAAATGAGATGATATGTGCAGTACCATAATGCTAACCTGACGACTAACTAATTAATTAGCTAGCTACTTAGCTAACTAGCCAACTAATTAACTAATTAATTAACTAACTAACTAATTAGCTAGCTACTTAGCTAACTAGCCAACTAATTAACTAACTAATTAATTAACTAACTAACTAATTAGCTAGCTACTTAGCTAACTAGCCAACTAATTAACTAACTAATTAATTAACTAACTAACTAATTAGCTAGCTACTTAGCTAACTAGCGAACTAATTAACCAACTAATTAATTAACTAACCAACTAATTAGCTAGCTACTTAGCTAACTAGCCAACTAATTAACTAACTAATTAATTAACTAACTAACTAATTAGCTAGCTACTTAGCTAACTAGCCAACTAATTAACTAACTAATTAATTAACTAACTAACTAATTAGCTAGCTACTTAGCTAACTAGCCAACTAATTAACTAACTAATTAATTAACTAACTATCAAATTAACTAATTACCCAATTAACTAATTAGCTAACTAACTAATACACAAGCTAACTAACTAGCTAGTTAGCTAACTAACCAGCGAACTACTTAGCTAACTAGTTAGCTAACTAAGTAACTAACTACGTAAGTAACTAGTTAGTTAACTAATTAACTAGTTGACTAGTTAGCTAACTAATTAACTAACTAACTAACTGACTGACTGACTGACTGAATGACTGACCAACTAAGACGGATAATTCTTTCGGACATATTTTCATTTGAAAAATATCGACTGTGTGTAGTTGGAACCTAAAATGGAAACTCAGAGTAACGACACTATAACCTGACATACGTGTCGTAAGAGTAACGACACTATAGCCTGACATACGTGTCGTAAGAGTAACGACAATGTAACTTGAATACATTTCGTAAATGACAACTAAGGAGTTTCTAGTGGTGAATGTGGCTACCCAATCACATAGATGGTCTAAATGTTCCAGAAGCCATGCTGAAATCGAATGTAGAATCTGAGGTAAGGAAAGACGTTTACACGGGAAAATATATGAGACACGGGAAAATATATGAGACACATTCTGAAATCTGCGGTAAGAAAAGACGTTTACACGGGAAAATATATGAGACACGGGAAAATATATGAGACACGGGAAAATATATGAGACATGGGAAAATATATGAGACACGGAAAATATATGAGACATGGGAAAATGTATGAGACACGGGAAAATATATGAGACACGGGAAAATATATGAGACACGGCAAAATATATGAGACACGGGAAAATATATGAGACACGGGAAAATATATGAGACATGGGAAAATATATGAGATACGGGAAATTATATGAGACATGGGAAAATATATGAGACACGGAAAATATATGAGACATGGGAAAATATATGAGACACGGGAAAATATATGAGACATGGGAAAATATATGAGACATGGGAAAATATATGAGACATGGGAAAATATATGAGACACATTCTGGAATCTGCGGTAAGGAAAGACGTTTACACGGGAAAATTTATGAGACATGGGAAAATATATGAGACACATTCTGGAATCTGCGGTAAGGAAAGACGTTTAAAAGGGTCCACGGTACGAAACAATTAATAGGAATATAGTTACTGTTTGGAATTTTTATTTTTGGAAGGGGGGGGGGGGTGTAGTGATTATATAAACAATCCCAGTAAGGTTGGATATAAATACTCAGTCATGTTGATGTAGCTATGACAGCGTGACACCGCCACGTGGTAGAGTCGGATTAAACAGATCAAGTAGGTGTAGGTTTGAGTACTTGAGTTTATACATGTGATTATTAATGCCGCGTCTGGTGCGGGCCAAACAAGAGCTTAAGCTCCCAACTTCACAATAAGCTCAGAGTGTTCCCTTCCAACTTTGATCAAATTAATAACACCTGTGTGTGGCACATGCTTCAGATGTTATAGTAAAACAGAAGGAGCAGTAAGGAATGGAGGAGGTGGAATTTTTATAAGACTCAAAGATGGGAAGACAATATCAAATGTTTTTCGAACCGGGAAATACTCCTATAATTTTAGAGCAGAAGCAGTTGCACTCCATCAAGCACTGAAAGCCTTCACTGAACCAGGACTGCCAAGACCAAAGAAGATAGTCATATTCACAGATTGCAGATCCCTACTGGAATCAATCCAGAGCAACAGAAACGAAAGCCTTCTGCACAACATCAGACATGAGCTAAGACAGATCCTTCTTCTTCTTCAGCGTTCATTCTCAAACTCCCGCTGGATATCTCTTGTAACAAGACAATGGTCCTACAAGATTTCCAGTTGAATGTAGTCCAGAGAATGGAAATGCATTGTGTTGCCGTTTTATTTGCGCCAGTGGCCCAACACATCCGTCTTCGGCGGTGAGACAGATCAAAAAATCAACAGCTATTGCCCTTCAGTGGACACCATCACACTGTGGAATCATGGGAAATGAGAAAGTGGATGCTCTGTCAAAGGCAGGAAGTGAAATTGAGCAACACAGACACCCACTGTCTTACAGAGAAGTAAAAACAATAAATCCGCAACACATACACAGCAAAGTGGAAGAAAGAAATGGAAGGGGAATACGAGCATGATGCAATACATCTCCTCCAGAGATATCAACAGACCACAATATTTCGCCTTAGAACAGGCCACTGCAGACTGTTGGGTCACCTTTACCGATTAAGGATCTCATACACAGATGAATGTCCATGTGGATCCGGAACCCAGACCCCGGAACACATACTTCAGGACTGCCCAATATACAAAGAGCAGAGACAGCAGATCTGGCCAGAGGATACAGACTTGAGGCAAAAGCTATGGGGCAGCCGCTTTGCCCTGGAGAAGACAGTAGACTTCGTCTTGACGACAGTCCTGACGGTATAGCATGACCACAGATGCTGAACGCAGAAGAAGAAGAAGCAGAAGAAGATGCTATAGAGCTGGTCTCACATTCGATTGGGTATGGGTTCGGTTCCCGATAATTACTGGGTGTTTTTCTGTTGGACGGTAGATTTAAACAAAAACCAAACAAAAAACAACATTGTACACGACGTGGCGACAACATAGGTATGCTGCCTTTATTATACAGTCACACGCACCAGCTCCCTGCGACTTCTTAAAGGGAAACAAGCAATATTTATAGTTTTTTGTTAATGACAATATGTGCTGGCTAAAGCTGACATATCTGAAGTTATCATTCGGCAAGCATATTTATTCTGAAGTTATCATGCGGCAAGCATTTTTATTCTGAAGTTATCATGTGACAAGTGTAAATATGATGAAGTTATCATGCGGCAAGAGTAGTTATTCGTAGAGAGCAACAAACAAAAATTTTCAAAATAACACTGAATCAACATATAGCCGCAACTATCATCCTGTGAGATTCACTGAAGCGGGAGATGTAAATGTATGGACATGTCCGGTGTGCGAAGAGAATGTTCAACATAATTAAATATCTTATTTAGAGAGTAGCAATCTGTCCGATGTTTTATAATGTCGTAATGTTATAGGCAGGTGCAACGTTGAGTAGGTTACCATTGCTCTCTGAACGCACATATCCCTACGCTCGTAATCTCATTTATTAAATGAGACATGAATAGTATTCAAATACTATTCCTAATTCTTGATTAGATACATCTGCCCAATACGGATGTGTCGGACCCCTGGTGCAAATAAAACGCCGACACACCTTATTTCCATTCAGTGGACTAAATTCTTCTGGAGATAAACTCGAATCATTGTCCAGCTTCAAGAGAGAACCAACGGGAGTTGTGGAATGACCGCTGAGAAAATAATTAGAAACCAACATCATGGAACACAGGACATTCCCATACGTGTTCTGTTCTCCTTTCCATCAGTGATTCAAGGGTACGCAGGCTCAACTTCTTAGTCAAATAATATTTATGTGATCTTCGGATTTATCAGAAAGGGGGGGGGGGGAAAGACTTTGTATCCACACCCTTGGTTGGTTACACCCCCCCCCCCATTTCTGAAATTCTTTGTATGTGTACGTTATTACCTTTAGTGTCGCCGAAAAAAAAGTACATGTCGACGATTCGACGATGGTGATATTGCTTTTTAACAGATTTATCCAAAGTTCCCAACCTCCACTCTAAAGTTTTTGGGTTCCAGCTTTTACAACTCTTCATTAGGACAAGAACGATATGTAGCAACTGAATGGATCCCCAAACATATATTTCACGGCCATTTTCAACAAGTCTGCAAAGGGAATTAATCACTGGAGACACCTGTCATCAACCAATTTACCTCCCTTGCGGTGTTTTACCTCCCCTGCGATGTTTGTGGAAGTCGGTTTTCCACCTATCATCCAAGCCATTACTTTTTTTCCAACAAAGATAGCCACGTGGGCTAACAGTAATTAAGATAATTCTGAGTTTGCTGCCGTCTCTCTTGTTTGACAAGAAAACTGGACGCAGATAATATTTTATTATAACAGAAACCACGATACAATCCGCTAATAGCTGCCGAAGTTGGAACCTTGATACAAATAAAACTTTGATGCTCCGGATGTTGTGGTAACTGTATTACCATAACCGCGACCGTCACTATATTGTGACGATTATAACGCTCTGTTACAACTGAACACATGGGCGGTAATGGTGATACAAATAATAAACTTTCTATGCAAATTTCTCACTAGTATATAAACAATTTAAAGAATACCTATCGGAATGTACTAGAACTTCAACTTTTGTTTACTTCTGCAACTGACTCGTTTCGTGACGTCATAAATCCCTTTTCACGGCATTATCTATCTAGAAAGCCGTGGTCGATCCAAAAATCTGACTGACACAGACGCCCGCCCCTGTGTTAAACACCCCCCATTACAGCAACGACACTTCTGGTTACATATCAGGATGACACTAATAAACCACACCAGCTTTGGATGGAAAAAAACAACAACAAAACTCAAGCGCAATCTGCTACTCCAGTGGATACTACATGAGCGACACTCAGTGCATTTCATAGCGCTAATGGCTTCTTCCAATCTTCCTCTATACTCCCTAACCCCTCCTCATCTCTCAACCTCCCAACTGTTTTGTAGCCCGGTATTTACCAAGCCCGTTCTGTAATCTTCTCTACAGTTCTGCCAGTGAGTGTTCTATCTTCTGCCAAGATTAAGAGGGAGGGTTTGCGAAGACAGATGTGGTTCTTCTTCTTCTTCTGAGTTCTTTCTTACACATTAGCAGGATAATTCTATAGAACTGAATGCGTTGTGCAAGGCTTTACAGCGTGGCTACGATATCTAGTCATTTCATCCCGGCATTAGCATGTAGGTATGGAGATAGATTTGTAGGATTTAAACCCCTTCCTCTTTAAAAAAATTGGGAAGTGGAGGTTTAGTACTAAGAAGTAGAAAATACAATATATTCTTCTTCTTTTCTGCGTTCGTTCTCAAACTCCTGCAGATCAGCAGGATGTAGTCTGGAGAACTGACTGCGTTGTGTCATGGTTTACAGCATTACTGCGATATATGCGCCTTTCGGCCTGACAGACTTCAGCATGGTTTTGGGTCACTGACCCTATATGGGATGGGACAGCCAACTTCATCGCCTAACCTCCTTAGTCGCCTTGTACGACATGCATGGAAGGTAAACAGTGTTGCTATTCTTTGCTCTCCTTTCGGGCCCCGACAACACATAGGCGATATAATATATGAATATTGAGGTTTTACTCATGAAGAAAAGTCATGCAGTGCAGCAAACGTGTTATAACCAGGTCCGCTCAGATGTCACCCACTCGCCTCGCAACTTGAATCAACACGTTAGAAATCATCGTGCATTTTTGGATATACTCAGGTACTCAATGGGATATTGGAACATCTATTGATGTGCCCTGTGTGCAGTGATGATGACTTTTTGAGAAACATCCGAAACATTTTCGAGAAGACGGGTGGACTTCGTCTTGACGACGGGCATGACAAAATAGCTTGACCACAGTTGCTGAACGCAGAAGAAGAAGTGACTTGAGTGTGTATAACACTTTATTTGTAAAAAAAAAAAACCCACTAAAACATAACATGAACTGCACATTGCAAATGTTAATATATTATTTTAGTAGTTAGAAACTGTCCTAGGATGTTTATATATAGTTCAAATATAGTTCTACACTGTTAGTTACTGTATTCGATTATTTTGATGTAGTTAATTATTATTGAAACAAGTCATTTGCATGTATTTCAATGTACGTAAGAGGGCTTTGCGTCGTGAAGTCACATACTGGAAACACGCGTAAAGGTCTTCTATTGTCGAAGGACACGATATGTGTGTACAAAAGGCCACGCATGACATTCAAGAAAGCATTTCATCGCCACACCATCAAATATATTTGATATACTGGATCCTACCTAAGACGGATGTGTCGGGTCATTGGCGCAAATAAAGCAGCGAGAAACGCATTTCTATTTTCTGGACTACATCCTGCTGGGAATGTATGTAGTAGGACCATGGTCCTGCTACGATGAAGATCCAGCTGGAGTTTGAGAATGAACGCTGAAGAAGAAGAATACTAGATGTATCATAAATCTAGATGTTATAGAATATACCCAGAAATTTTCCACATGAGGAGAATAGTTGATTATAGATCAACATATGGAAGAGTTCTTTCTAAAACCAAGTTTTCTATAAAGATTAAAGCGACACTGGTGAAAAATGAAACCTGAACAGAAAAGAAGACTGACTCCTCAAAATAATTTTTAAAATGCAACATACATCGAACATGCCATATATTATATGACACTCAGCTGTAACCTGTGACTACCAGCTCTCACCTGTTGCCATTAGCTTCACAGGTGGCTACCAGCTATTACCTGTAGCTATGAGATCTCACATGTGGCTACCCGCTCTCACCTGCGGTCACCATTAGTTGCAACCATGCTGTAGCAACCACACTCCAATAACGGTTTTGACGGGTCTGCCACACCAGACGAGAATAAGCGAGGGGTTCCGGCCGGGAGGTAAACACGGCTTATCTACGATAGCATACGAATCATGGATATGGCGGTCAGTGGATCGAAGTATCCATGTTAAACAGGATCGAAGGTACTTGCGAGAAGAGAGTTATGAAAAGCTATGGGCTTTGTAAGACCCGTAGAACACTCTGGTCATCCACTGCATTCCTGGTACATCTCCTGCCGTCTCGATTTATCTTGTCAGTGGAACACTGTTGGATCAAGAAGAGAGAATGTGGTCGACGAAGATCAAGAAGAGAGAATGTGGTCGACGAAGATCAAGAAGAGAGAATGTGGTCGACGAATGCCACAACTTTTCAACGCTTTAAACACAATTCATTGTTAGCCATAACTCAAGTCGGAAGCACGATCCATTCCGCCGACCCATAAGGATACCCATCTGGTAGAAACTATCCCTGTATTATCAAAATGTTTACTTTCTTTGACGCTAATAAGTGTGACATTCGCCAGATCAAACACGGGAACTAGTAACAGTCGATTGGATCGACAAACCGAGATGTTGAAATAACAACAATTGTGAGGTTTCGTTTTCAATACGTTTTGTTGATTAAGACTTGGCAATTTCATGTCATTTGTTTGAGTTCTGTTTAGTAATTTGATTCTTGAATTTATGTAATTGGAAAAGTTATTGTGTTATTTATTATCTGTCCTTCTATCTATCTGTCAACATCTTTCTATCTGTCTGTGTGTCTGCATGCCTCTATGTCTGACTATCCATCCAAGTATTTGTTAGTTCATTTCTTCTGTCTTTCTGCCTTATTTGTTTAGAGTTCTGCCTGACTGTCTATCCATCATCTGCATGTCTACTATTATATATTACATATCTCATTACATCTACTAAAGAAAGTTAAGATTTTAATTATTGTTGAACACGTAATTTCTCATTACGATTTTCATTATTGTTGAACACGTAATTTCTAATTAAGATTTTAATTATTGTTGAACACGTAATTTCTTATTACAATTTTAATTATTGTTGAACTTGTAAAATCCCATTACGATCGTATGCATATATATATATTTATTTATTTCGGAAGGGAAAGCTATGAACAGGGTAATAAAGTTTTGTTAATCACCGGAAACACACATAATAAAACACACAAATCAACGTTTTGACTAAAAGGCCTTTATCAAGAGTACATGCTCAACAAAAATCGACGAGCACGCGCTGCACTATTGACGTTCACATGACAGAGCTAAATGTGGAGATAACCCGTAAGTTTGGAAACGAGGGTGTGACACATGGCTGGGAGGTTAGAGCCGTGGTCTCACACTAGTGAGGTCTAGAGGTCAATCTCAGAAAAGGACTGTTTTTTCACTTTTTACATTATGTGGCGATAGCAAAAGCATACGGCCTTTATCCACACAGCTGCAAAATCCCTCCCTGCAACTCTTTAACTGGAAACATGCAGTATTTGACAGTTTGACAGTTGACATTAGGACGCAGGTAAAACAAGACAAACAGAACATATACAGGACACCCAAAGTACATGTGAAACAAGACAAGAGAAATGGCGCAACAACATGATATCATCTATATGACTGACGGGCATTCATGGCAAAAGGCTGAGATTTCGTTCTTTCATTGGCTAGCGACACTTCATTAGCCTCTCATAGTGACACGCAATAGGGTAGTTTATTGACGTGTTTCTGTAGATAGGTCAGAAAAGACCTCCCGTGAGCGGATTTTTACTATGTCGTTGCCTCGCCTTCTCTTCGATGAGCCGTGGTCTTGGACAACATATGGCAGATATGCCAAATATGAAATCAACAGTTTCCAGATGGGTTTTCCTAAGAGATTGCTGGAAACAAAGAGGCAGGATATAATTGCAGTTAACGAGGACTTAACGAGAGCCAAAAAGCCAGTGATCGACATGTTATTACGTATAATTCAGAGTAGCTAAACAGAGCACGTTGTTCACATGCCTGATAAACGCATCCTTAATAATTTATGTACAACTAACATGTGCACGGTATGCGAGCGGAAGGTAAACAGACGAAACGAAATATTCGATCAAATTATTTCGAAATTGTTTTAACATTTTAAAGGACTCTTCTGGAGAAACTGATCCCTGGACCACCCAATATGCCGTTGTATCACTAGAGGAGCATGTGTGTAGGAGAAAACAAGCCAGGTAGCAAAAGCAGGAGTAATGTAGAACACTGGAGTATGGTAGCGGCAAGAGAAAATGGTAGAAACAAGGGAGTACAGTAGTGACAAGGGGATTCTGGAAGAAACACTAGAACATGATAGAAACATGGGAGCATGGTAGCTACACGAGACAATATTGTAGCAAAAGGGAAATATGGTTGGAACAAGGGAATATAGTAGCAACAAGGAAGTAAGATTATTGTAGCGACAAGAATGTATGGTAGCGACAAGGGAATATAGTAGCGATATGGGAATATAGTAGCGTCATGGGAATATGGTGGTGACAAGAGAGTATGGTTGAGACAATGGGGTAGGTAGCGATAAGGAAGTATGGCAGCGCCAAAGGGGTATGGCAACGACAAGGGGTCATGACAGCGACAGGGAAGTATGTCGGCAACAAGTAAGTATGGTATGGAAATGACAATAAGTTCACAACAGACAGGTAAACGACAGAGTTAGTTAAGTTAGGCTAGTGACAGAGCAGATAAATTAGCTACACAAAACGTTTAACATAAAAATAGGGAAAGTTGAGCTAGCGACTGAGAGAATTTAGCTGGCGATGGATAACGTTAAGCTATCAACAGAGAAAGTTAAACCAGCGAGCGACGGAGAAAGTTAGCAAGAAACAGAGAAAGTTAAACCAGCGAGCGACGGAGAAAGTTAGCAAGGAACAGAGAAAGTTAAACCAGCGAGCGACGGAGAAAGTTAGCAAGGAACAGAGAAAGTTAAGCTAGTGACAGAGAAAGTTAAGCCAGTGAGCGACGGAGAAAATGAACTACCAGCTGAGAGAGTTAAGATCTAGACATAGTCAACTACCAGGCTAAGAGATAAGGCGCCATGTTTGAATTAGGGTTTATCAGTGGAAAATGGAGACGCTTGCAGAATTTCACAGACGACAATCAATGTGTACCCATTTTTAGTTGCATGGATTCGGGAAGTGACCACATGGGCAATTTTGTCAGGTTCTGTTGGCTAGACTAAACCCCAAATTTACATCAAGGAGTTGGCATCAATGGGGCATCGGCAACTGACTCCCTAGATTGTGAGTCAAACCAGTTCATACATTTTCCATTATCTGTCATTATCTGTCGTTATCTGTCATTATCTGTCATTATCTGTCATTATCTGTCACTATCTGTCACTATTTGTCATTATCTGTCATTATCTGTCATTATCTGTCACTATCTGTCACTATCTGTCATTATCTGTCATTATCTGTCACTATCTGTCACTATCTGTCATTATCTGTCATTATCTGTCACTATCTGTCACTATCTGTCATTATCTGTCATTATCTGTCATTATCTGTCATTATCTATCATTATCTGTCACTATCTGTCACTATCTGTCATTATCTGTCATTATCTGTCATTATCTGTCACTACCTGTCACTATCTGTCATTATCTGTCACTACCTGTCACTATCTGTCATTATATGTCACTATCTGTCACTATCTGTCACTATCTGTCACTATCTGTCATTATCTGTCACTATCTGTCACTATCTGTCACTATCTGTCACTATCTGTCACTATCTGTCATTATCTATCATTATCTGTCACTATCTGTCATTATCTGTCATTATCTGTCATTATCTGTCATTATCTGTCACTATCTGTCACTATCTGTCACTATCTGTCACTATCTGTCATTATCTGTCATTATCTGTCATTATCTGTCATTATCTATCATTATCTGTCACTATCTGCCATTATCTGTCACTATCTGTCATTATCTGTCATTATCTGTCATTATCTGTCACTATCTGTCACTATCTGTCACTATCTGTCATTATCTGTCACTATCTGTCACTATCTGTCACTATCTGTCACTATCTGTCATTATCTGTCACTATCTGTCACTATCTGTCACTATATGTCACTATCTGTCACTATCTGTCATTATCTGTCACTATCTGTCACTATCTGTCACTTTCTGTCACTATCTGTCACTATCTGTCATTATCTGTCACTATCTGTCACTATCTGTCACTATAATGTGAATAACAATGGCTATTAATAAAGTGATGTGACCCTAAAGGATAGAATAGAACAGTAACAGTTGCACTTACATGCATATCGTTAGAGGTAACTAAGGTGGGTATAGGGTTGGCTGCAGAACCTGTAAAAGATCAGTTACCCAACAATAATATGCCAAAGTTCAGGGCCGTAGCTATTTCTACAGTGGAGGATGGGGGATTGGACGTCTACCTTTAAAAAAAATGGGGGGGGGGGGGGGTAATTCGCTCATTTTCGTGAGCACCTCATTTTTTTCATGAGTAAATTATTGAGTTTTTTAGCTAAAATTCCAGAAGTTTGGGGAAGGGGTTTACGGGAGTTACTCACCCCTAAATGTAGCAATTTGTATGCCTTGTGCATCTTATGAAAACACATTCAACTCCCTACAAGTCTATATATTAGAAGAGAACACATACAACTCCCTACAAGTCTATATATTAGAAGAGAACACATACAACTCCCTACAAGTCTATATATTAGAAGAGAACACATACAACTCCCTACAAGTCTACATATGAGAACAAAATGCATTTAACGCTCCACAAGTGTCTATAAAACACGATCAGGTTATAGAGTCAGAGGACGAACAAGTATAAAACACGATCAGGTTATAGAGTCAGAGGACGAACAAGTATAAAACACGATCAGGTTATAGAGTCAGAGGACGAACCAGTATAAAACACGATCAGGTTATAGAGTCAGATGAAGAACAAGTATAAAACACGATCAGGTTATAGAGTCAGAGGACGAACAAGAAAGAATCTGATAAATAACATTAACGACATTTGTAACAAACATGGATATAGTGTAATAGAGGCGACACATCTGGCACTTGAACGTAAACTAATGATATCAGCACTAGGTTTAACGGCCAATGTAGAGCAGTAGTGCCACCATAAACCTGGGGATAAACAATAACTATCTCATCTGCGCTGTAAATCACAATACTTCTTCATCCTCTTCATCGTTAATTCTCAAACTCCCTCTAGATTTCTCTTGTAGCAGGACCAAAGTTCTACTAGCTTTCTAAGCAGGATGTAGTCCAGCGAATGTAAAATGCGTTGTATCGCCGTTTTATTTGTGTGAATGGACCGGCACATCCATCTTCGTCGGATGATAAAAATTACTTAATTTTTGTTGTCTAAATTTTGCTTTACCATTGGGAGTTTGAGAACTACCGAGACAAAAAATATAGCAACTTTCACAAAAGTAGTTGATGTGAAAGCACGTATCTCTATCCCGGGAGGGAGGATCCCCCACTCACAGTTGGACTTTGTTGGCAGGTTAAGGGAGGGCGAGAGGAACAGGAAATGGCTGCCAGTGTCATGTCTGCTATCAGCGTCTGCTTAAGCCAGAAAGTGTCTGAAAGTCTGGCGCGTCTACTGCAGGTTTATAGTTTCATCCGTTGTCAGTGGCACTCACACGCAGCTCTCGCGAAGATGTAATTAGAGGAATGTGTGTGGGAGCGATAAATGAGGGCATTTATTTTGTGAGTGTCTGGATGTGTGGGGCCCTATGACTGGAATGTTTATTTGTGAGTGCCTGAAAATGAAATATTTGTTTGCATATGTCTACCTGAGATAGAAGATGGATGTGTCTATATGTGCGTATTTGAATGCACATTTGCTCATGAAAGCAATTAATGATGAGTATTTCTATTTTAAGTGTATGCTAAGAAGCGATATATGTAACGTTTGTGCGATGTTATATACACTCGCCCACGAGTACATATAAAATATATGCGAGACTATCAACAATATAATCTTTTGGATAACCGGAAAATAGATTTCTAAAATAACTCAAATGAGTTTTCTTAGCAAAAAGTGTACATAAAGTGACCAATGAAAACACGTGATACGTTGGATGAGTCATTTGGAAAAAAAACTGCTTTGGAACTATATATATATATATATATATATATATATATATATATATATATATATATATATATATATAGAGAGAGAGAGAGAGAGAGCCCGTGTAGCAATCGGGATTTGGAATTCTAGTTCAGAGTGCACATAGTACGATCACTGCAATTTTCCAGGCATGTCGTAGGAGGAGACTAAGGCAAGCTGGGGGGGATATGCTGACAAACTGTCACTTGTGAATAAATTATTGTCACTGTATGTCTTGTTTCAATCTCTTACTTGTCTTCTGGGTTACTTATTCACCCGCTGCATAACGGGTTAGCACTTGAGTGTTGGTGTGCCTTTGACTAAGGAAGTAAACCACTACAGACAATCCGGAGGGTAGAACCAAAATGTTGTTGATGATATATTAAACAATCGTTTGGTATCTCCTACAGTTCTGCTCGTTGTCAAGTGTGTTGTCATTACCTTTTTTCTTGTACCTATCCACAGAAAAAGACAGCGAGGAAGGGAACTTACCACCCCACATAATAGTTTCTGCGGTGTAGTATATGAAGAGTTATCTTCATCCCCGATGGCAGGTGGTTGTCATGGGGCCTACCTTTACCTATAATCAACAGAGCCGAAGGGCAAAGCATTTATGTTAGTACAAATGGCAAGTAATTTTCTCAAAACAATCCTGCTAAGAGACATACGGTTATGGGTGAAACGCAGGGACTATGTGTCTCAGCAATTTACACTGGTCTAGTTTTCCCGCACCTTTAACGAAGCAAATGACCATCATATGGCTCAGAAACATGGACACTAAATAAACAATTAGAAGACAGAATTGATGCCTTTGAGATGTGCGTATATAGAAGAATAGGGAGAACATCATGGAAAGAGAAGAAAACAAATAAAGAGGTGCTAAAAACACTTAATATGAAGAAAAAACTACTAAGAGAAATAAAGATCAGGCAAATAAAATATTCTGGACACATTAAATAAAAGACATGACACCTTATTGAAGACCTTACTTGAGGACAAAGTCAAAGGGAGGCGAGCAAGAGGTAGGCAAAGATACAAGTGGAAGAATAACATCACACGATGGACATGTTACAGTCTAGCAGAATGCACCACCAAGACAAGAGACAGGGAATGTTGGAGATCCGTTGCAGCCACCTTTCGTTGCGGAGACGGCACTTTATTATATATATATATATATATATACACACGAGTAGTATTAGGGTTAAAAAGGTTAGAATATTTTTAAAAGGCCATCATTATTTTTGGTTACATTATCACAACAGGGAACTGGAAAACATCGGATATGGTCTTCCACAACTTAAGTCTTTAATGACATATTGACATCAAATGGTTCAATCCTAACATCCACCACGAAGGAATAATTAACATGCGATGTTATAATTTACCTATCAGAAACGTTTGTTACTTGTGTCGTTGTGATATCTCTAATAATTCTGCAGGTACACATATTTTATGGCAAGCGACGAGGATATATGTCGTGTGTATCTTCATTTCTTCTTCTTCTTCGTATGCATTTGTTTTTCGAACTCCTGCAGATTTGCAGGATTTAGTTCGGAGAACGGAATTTGTTGTGTCACGGTTTAAAGTTTTGCTGCCTTATTTGCGCCTATTGACCAGATACATCCAACTTCATAATAAATGTTTGAATTGCAATGTCGTGTTTACGATGAACTTGGTGCTATTAAAACTATTAAACCTCAATACTACGGTTATTGTGTATGTTATTGTGTATGTTATTGTGTATGTTATTGTGTATGTTATTGTGTATGTTATTGTGTATGTTATTGTGTATGTTATTGTGTATGTTATTGTGTATGTTATTGTGTATGTTATTGTGTATGTTATTGTGTATGTTATTGTGTATGTTATTGTGTATGTTATTGTGTATGTTATTGTGTATGTTATTATGTATGTTATTATGTATATTATTGTTAAGTATGTTATTGTTATGTATGTTAGTATTATGTGTGCTATTATGTATGTTATTGTTATGTATGTTATTGTTATGTATGTTATTGTTATGTATGTTATTGTTATGTATGTTATTGTTATGTATGTTATTGTTATGTATGTTATTGTTATGTATGTTATTATGTATGTTATTATTATGTATGTTATTGTTATGTATGTTATTGTTATGTATGGAATTATGTATGTTATTGTTATGTATGTTATTGTTATAAATGTTATTATGTATGCTATTATGTATGTTATTGTTATGTATGTTATTGTTATAAATGTTATTATGTATTTTACTGTTATGTATGTTATTGTTATGTATGTTATTGTTATGTATGTTATTGTTATGTATGTTATTATGTATGTTATTATGTATGTTATTGTTATATATGTTATTGTTATATATGTTATTGTTATATATGTTATTGTTATGTATGTTATTGTTATAAATGTTATTATGTATGTTATTGTTATGTATGTTATTGTTATGTATGTTATTGTTATATATGTTATTGTTATATATGTTATTGTTATATATGTTATTGTTATATATGTTATTGTTATATATGTTATTGTTATACATGTTATTGTTATATATGTTATTGTTATGTATGTTATTGTTATGTATGTTATTATGTATGTTATTGTTATATATGTTATTGTTATATATGTTATTGTTATGTATGTTATTGTTATGTATGTTATTATTATGTATGTTATTATGTATGTTATTGTTATGTATGTTATTGTTATGTATGCTATTGTTATGTATGTTATTATGTATGTTATTGTTATGTATGTTATTATGTATGTTATTGTTATATATGTTATTGTTATATATGTTATTGTTATGTATGTTATTGTTATGTATGCTATTGTTATGTATGTTATTATGTATGTTATTGTTATGTATGTTATTGTTATGTATGTTATTGTTATATATGTTATTGTTATATATGTTATTGTTATATATGTTATTGTTATATATGTTATTGTTATATATGTTATTGTTATACATGTTATTGTTATATATGTTATTGTTATGTATGTTATTGTTATGTATGTTATTATGTATGTTATTGTTATATATGTTATTGTTATATATGTTATTGTTATGTATGTTATTGTTATGTATGTTATTATTATGTATGTTATTATGTATGTTATTGTTATGTATGTTATTGTTATGTATGCTATTGTTATGTATGTTATTATGTATGTTATTGTTATGTATGTTATTATGTATGTTATTGTTATATATGTTATTGTTATATATGTTATTGTTATGTATGTTATTGTTATGTATGCTATTGTTATGTATGTTATTATGTATGTTATTGTTATGTATGTTATTATGTATGTTATTGTTATATATGTTATTGTTATATATGTTATTGTTATGTATGTTATTGTTATGTATGTTATTATTATGTATGTTATTATGTATGTTATTGTTATGTATGTTATTGTTATGTATGTTATTGTATACATGTTATTGTTATGTATGTTATTGTTATGTATGTTATTATGTATTTTATTATTATGTATGTTATTATAATCCACTTAATATAAATGGATGGTACTGTGGAAGAAGATTCTATATTTAATGAATTTTTAGTCCAACCTCGGTTGCCTTCAATGGGACAAACGAAATTATTGAAGTTCTCAGGTGCTGCCCTATGCAATTCAAAGAAGGCAAAATACGTAAAAAGACAAACTGTTTTTTTCTCTCACGACCTCCTTTATGCCTGTTCAAAGTGTGCAAGGATTTCGAGAGCCAAAATTCTGAGAGCCAGAGATTGACTTCTCGGTCATCTTATCACTCACAAACCAAACACTAAAACTGACTGACATTTTTATAGCATGATTTTCTTCGCTTATTAAGATCCAATCGGGTCAAAATCGTGTACATCGCAGTCAAGCTGTAAACTTTGCCACATACCATCCTCTTTACCAGACTACAAACAAGAGGTGTTACAAGTAAGAATATAAGTAAGAACGCAGAAGAAGATGATGTACTCTGCGATGTCACTGTTTACAGCTACGATGTGATTTCGGCTTGAAATATTCGATTTCAGCGTGTCTTCTCGTCACTTTGACACAATAAAATTGAGCAGCCATTCCCACCTCTAAAATTTCCTTAGACGTCTTTTGAGGCATACATGACCAGTAATGACGAGAATAAATGTCGATTATTTGTATGTCCTAGTTGGCTATGTTATCCTCTCTTCTATTTCTCTCTCTCTCTATTTCTCTCTCTACTTCTCTCTCTCTATTTCTCTCTAACTATTTCTCTCTCTCTATTTCTCTCTCTATTTCTCTCTCTATTTCTCTATTTCTCTCACTATTTCTCTCTCTATTTCTCTCTCTCTATTTCTCTCTCTATTTCTCTCTATTTCTCTCTCTATTTCTCTCTATTTCTCTCTATTTCTCTCTCTATTTCTCTCTCTATTTATCTCTCTCTATTTCTCTATTTCTCTCTTATATATATATATATATATATATATATATATATATATATATATATATATATATATATATATAATTTCTCTCTCTCTCTCTCTCTCTCTCTATATATATATATATTTCTCTCTAACTATTTCTCTATTTCTCTCTCTATTTCTCTCTCTCTATTTCTCTCTCTCTATTTCTCTATTTCTCTCTCTCTATTTCTTTCTCTGTCTATTTCTTTCTCTCTATTTCTCTCTTTATTTCTCTCTCTCTATTTCTCTCTCTATCTCTCTCTATTTCTCTCTCTATTTCTCTCTCTATCTCTCTCTATTTCTCTCTCTATTTCTCTCTCTATCTCTCTCTATTTTTCTCTCTCTATTTCTCTCTCTCTCTATTTCTCTCTCTGACGTAAGCTATCTGTTACCCTCTCTACATCTCTCCTAAACGTTCTTCTCCCTAGATTTATCTATCTCATTTTACCTCTTCCCATCCCTACTCACTCTCTCCTTGTATATACTTTCATCTCCATACTCTCGTCTCCTACTTTCTCCTCCCTCCTTTCTCCTCATTTACCCAAATCCCTCATACTCACTATTCCCCCCTTCCTCTCTAACATCTATTTAAACATCCCTCCTATGTAACACCCGATGACCATCCCCTCCTAATTCCCCCTCATATATTGCTATTAATAAGTAGCCAGATCCTGTGATACAAAAACGCTGTCCTCAGTTCAAGCCGAGCATTATCAAGGCTCATTAGGTAATGCGCCTCGACACTGATGAATGAAAATGGGGCTTTTCACGATCCTTCCTTCTCCATTTTTCTTCTTTCTATCTGAAAGAATATAAGAAGGTCATCATTGGTTTTTATGTTTTATTGTGAGGGAACATTGTAGGTTGCGAGGGCGTTGTACAGATTAAATAGTAGCATAAGAAAGGGATGGAGAGAAAAATGAGGGAAGGTTGTATGTAAGATTTATTCTTCTTCTTCTTGTAAGATGAGAGGCTCGTTCCATTCTGGATAATTCTGTGGATTTATTCTGAAGGACTTGCAGGAGTACATGGCAATGAAAGAACCGATACATTGTCGTCGAAAGCATTAATACTAGGACAATTAGTTAAAGTCGTAGAGGATTGACTTCACTGTACTCGGTTTCCCATATGTACTTCGTCCCTCTCAACGAAACGGGACGCCGTCTGCCGAGAGTACCATCTATAACTTTAACTCCGTAGCTTCAAGAGATAATCCACATAGATCTCAGAAACACACGGTCACGGGTTCGAATCCGGCTCGTGTCGTCTTGTGTATACGGTGGATTTTTTTTCGGAGATCCCTGTGGATTATCACTTGAAGCTACGGAGTTACGTGCTATGAGTGGTACTCTCGGCAGGCGGCGTGCCGCTTCGTTGAGAGGGACGGAGTACATATGGGAAACCGAGTACAGTGAAGTCAATCTTCTACGGCTTTTAAACCCTTTAGATCTCAGAAAAAAATCCACCTTGTAAACAAGACTACACTAGCCGGATTCGAACCCATAGCACTTAACACATAACACATAACACAAACCGAACAGCTTAACCACTACGCTAGGGAGATAGGAAAATTAGTTATGATCACGAATTACACATTAAAATCTCTTCGTGAATGTACAGATCACAGTCTGGTACAGTGCACCACCAAAGCAAGAAACAGGGGATGTTGGAGGTCCCCAGCAGCCAAACTTCGTTGCGGAGATGACACTTAATGATGATGCTTAATCTGGAAGAAGATTTTATAATACGACTTGAAGAATTGGAAAGTAGTCTTGGGGTACGCAGAATTGTACCCAGCGAGCTACAGGTACAGTCAGCATGCAAATTCTTCCTTTGTGCGCGTAGGGACAAAGTCATTCGACTTGGCTGATCTTTCTACTTTGATTTTTTTTTCATTGATCGCTCTATGTGGGTGTACTTTGAGTTGACGCAATGAGAATCATCGATTAATCCAAGGTTAACCGACTGATGTGATTAGTTTCTCTGGAGAAATCCGTGACGAATGTTTAGATTCATTCTCTGTGGTTTCAATTTGTTTATAGCCACAATGATGATTTCGCTACGTAAATAGCTTTCAAGGACATGCCAAAACAGAGTAGAACGAAAATAACCGCAGACAGGAAGCTGTTACAGATTAGCACAAATCTACGTATTTGTTGAAAATATAGAATTCAACATGTGAAACGTATGAAGATGGACAAAGCATACAAAAATTGTGAAGAAGAACAAAATGGGCAGATTGTGTGATGATGAATACATCAAGAAAACTATTTGATGAAGTGAGTTAATGAAACTAACGATCACGTAATGAGTGAATGAAACTAAAGATGAAATGATGACTGAATGAAACTAACGATCACGTAATGAGTGAATGAAACTAACGATCACGTAATGAGTGAATGAAACTAACGATCACGTAATGAGTGAATGAAACTAAAGATGAAATGATGAGTGAATGAAACTAACGATCACGTAATAAGTAAAGGAAACTAACGATGAGATGATGAGTGAATTAATGAAACAAGCAAACTGTTTGATGATAAATACAACATGCAAACAATTTGATGATAAATACAACATGCAAACAATTTGATGATAAACACAACATGCAAACAATTTGATGATAAACACAACATGCAAACAAACAATTTGATGATAAACACAACATGCAAACAAACAATTTGATGATAAACACAACGTGCAAACAATTTGATGATAAACACAACATGTAAACAATTTGATGAAAAATACAACATGCAAACAATTTGATGATAAACACAACATGCAAACAATTTTATGATAAATACAACATGCAAACAATTTTATGATAAACACAACATGCAAACAATTTGATGATAAACACAACATGGAAACAATTTGATGATAAATACAACATGCAAACAATTTGATGATAAATACAACAGGCAAACAATTTGATGATAAACACAACGGGCAAACAATTTGATGATAAACACAACAGGCAAAAAATTTGATGATAAACACAACATGCAAACAATTTGATGATAAACACAACATGGAAACAATTTGATGATAAACACAACATGCAAACAAACAATTTGATGATAAACACAACATGCAAACGAACAATTTGACGATAAACACAACGTGCAAACAATTTGACGATAAACACAACGTGCAAACAATTTGACGATAAACACAACGTGCAAACAATTTGATGATAAACACAACGTGCAAACAATTTGATGATAAACACAACAGGCAAACAATTTTATGATAAGCACAACAGGCAAACAAACAATGCGATGATGAACACAACAACGCGAAAATTGAAAACAATGCAATGAAATAACTTGCCACTTTTTCAAGACCCCGAAACGGGAGAAAAAGAGAGCAACACCATTAGCTGACATTTATGGATGTCATAACATCCGTCTATGTTGCTTTTTCTGTTGTTTTTGTGTGTGTGTGGATTTGGCTGCCCCATCCCTTAGAGGATCAGTAAACCAGAATCCATGTAGAGTTCGGATATTTTAGACAGAAAGATAGAGCTATCTCAGGAAAGCTGTAAACCATAACACGTCATATATTGTTCTTCTGACTACATCCTGCTAATCTGCAGGAGTTTGAAAATGAGTGTCGAAGAAGAAGTTTTGCTAATTACCAAAAATGGACAGAAAGAAACAACCGACCAAAAGGCCTTCATCAGTAATACGACATAGCACAATAGTTAGGATGAGATGCTGAGTGAATGAAGGATTACGCTGTGCATATTCAACTATTACATAAATCTACATGTTACGAGTTTCCTAAATAGGTAAATTTGTTTAAACGTTTCCAGTTCCGCAACGAATCTTTACGGATCTGCCTTTTATCTAGCAGAAAGACACAGATATCGCAGGCCAGCAGTACACCCCGGTGCAACGCATTCCAATTTCTCAGACTACACCTCACTACGTATGTTTAATAACGAAATAAAAGAAGAAGAATATTTAGCAAGAGACTTTAATTTGTAACTTTACATTTGCTGATACACCGACCGATAGTCCTTGACTAAGACCATGCGCTCAGAATTTTCACACTTTTTGACAATTACAAAAACAGTTTCTCAATTTCTTTCCTCAATCTGTTCTCGTTTATAAGGCTGAGCTCCTGAGTTTGACGTTACATCGGCCAAGGTCCATAGCTCGTGTTCCCACAAGACATATTCTCTGCAGGCTGTTTGAGCGCGCGACAAAAGCTTTGATAGCCTGACAAACGTAAAGACGCAACTTCATGCATATTACAGCACATAGGATTGATGTCTCCTCTAGGGTGAGGATAACCTCTTGCACCGGCGGAGGGGGGGGGGGGTGAGGGAAGGTGATTGGGGAGGAGGGAGACGATGTTACAAAATCCTATGATGGAAGTGTTTTGAAAGTCGCTCGTGAAATTTGTTATTTAGGATTATTATTTAAGTTAGTGGTTGAAGATGTAATCAAGAAAGAAAAACTGCAGTAAAACTTTCTATCATGCGGAAAATGAAAATGTGCAAAAAAAGACACAAATTGTTTAATATCAGTTTTACATATAGGACAGATACATAAAATTAACGTTTCGACCACTAGGCCTTTGATATGATAAGAACAAACACCCAGAATGGAATATAATAAAGACAAACATACATTTGAGAAACGTATGTAGACTTCTAAGTTGTCGTAGGATAAATTGATGTAAGTAAAGTATAGTTAACCAATAACTTTGAACTGCCGTAGTGGTGTGAGATGTTAGCGATTTCGCATTTCAGAGGCTCTTCTATATGATGAGCGCGTGACCGTACGGCTAGAACGCCGGCCTCAGATTCCTGAGGTCTCGGGTTTAATCCACGGTTGGGACAAGGATATTTATCTTTCGGGGGCTCAATAAAAAAATTCTTCCTGTATACGTCGTGGCGACAGCTTTAGCGAAGCGGCCTTTATTTCCACAGCATTAACAGCCTCCCTGCACCCCTTAACAGGAAAACACGCAGTAATGAAAGAAAGAAAGATTCTATATGAGGGCGGTATCCATCTCCTCCCCCTTGCAAACTTTACTTCCCGTACTGATTCGATATCCAATTTTCACGCTGGGTCGATTAGGGAGCCGTTGCGGTCTCGAAAAATATTTCTTCCTTAACCGGAGAATGAACCATGGACTACTCATATGCAAAGCCACTGCGTTACGCGGCCACCAAGTAAAGCATAGTAGTACTGCATGAATATGGTTGATGATGTGGTCGTTGTTATTATGGTATAGGAGATGTTATTGTTCTCGCAGTCTGGATGTTGCAAAGGTCCAAAAGAGAATTCACATAATAACGAGATTGTAATCTGCCATTCATGTCGTAAAAGGCAGCTAAAGATTGCTTCTGGGAAGAGGAGTTAGAAGTTTTGGTTGTCTCATCCCTTACAGTAGTGCTTCTCCATATGCTGGTCTATGGACCCGTTTCGCACGTATGTCATTGGCGTAGCCAAAATGAGGCCTCTGCTTGTTCTTGCCCTACAAATCACATCTCTCACTTCCTGGATAGTGTTCTTCAACCACTAGTAGTGAAACACCCCACAATTCTGACTTCCTGGATAGTGTCATTCAACCACTAGTAGTGAAACACCCCACATTTCTGACTTCCAGGATAGTGTCATTCAACCACTAGTAGTGAAACTCCCCACAATTCTGACTTCCTGGATAGTGTCATTCAACCACTAGTAGTGAAACTCCCCACAATTCTGACTTCCTGGATAGTGTCATTCAACCACTAGTAGTGAAACTCCCCACAATTCTGACTTCCTGGATAGTGTCATTCAACCACTAGTAGTGAAACTCCCCACAATTCTGACTTCCTGGATAGTGTCATTCAACCACTAGTAGTGAAACTCCCCACAATTCTGACTTCCTGGATAGTGTCATTCAACCACTAGTAGTGAAACTCCACACATCTCTCACTTCCTGGATAGTGTTCTTCAACCACTAGTAGTGAAACTCCCCACATCTCTCACTTCCTGGATAGTGTCATTCAACCACTAGTAGTGAAACTCCCCACAATTATGACTTCCTGGATAGTGTCACTCAACCACAAGTAGTGAAACTCCCCACAATTCTGACTTCCTGGATCGTGTCATTCAACCACTAGTAGTGAAACTCCCAAAAAATTCTGACTTCCTGGATAGTGTCATACAACCACTAGTAGTGAAACTCCCCACAATTCTGACTTCCTGGATAGTGTCATTCAACCACTAGTAGTGAAACTCCCCACAATTCTGACTTCCTGGATAGTTTCATTCAACCACTGGTAGTGAAACTCCCCAAAATTCTGATTTCCTGGATAGTGTCATTCAACCACTAGTAGTGAAACTCCATACAATTCTGACTTCCTGGATAGTGTCATTCAACCACTAGTAGTGAAACTCCATACAATTCTGACTTTCTGGATAGTGTTCTTCAACCACTAGTAGTGAAACTCCCCACAATTCTGACTTCCTGGATAGTGTCACTCAACCACTAGTAGTGAAACTCCCTACAATTCTGACTTTCTGGATAGTGTCATTCAATCACTTGTAGTGAAACTCCCCACATTTCTGACTTTCTGGATAGTGTCATTCAACCATTAGTAGTGAAACTCCATACAATTATGACTTCCTGGATAGTGTCATTCAACCACTAGTAGTGAAACTCCCACATTTCTGACTTCCTGGATAGTGTCCTTCAACCACTAGTAGTGAAACTCTCACATTTCTGACTTCCTGGATAGTGTCCTTCAACCACTAGTAGTTAAACTCCCCAAAATTCTGACTTCATGGATAGTGTCATTCAACCACTAGTAGTGAAACTCCATACAATTTTGACTTCCTGGATAGTGTCATTCAACCACTAGTAGTGAAACTCCCACATTTCTGACTTCCTGGATAGTGTCCTTCAACTACTAGTAGTGAAACTCACTACAATTCTGACTTCCTGGATAGTGTCATTCAACCACTAGTAGTGAAACTCCCCACAATTCTGACTTCCTGGATAGTGTCATTCAACCACTAGTAGTGAAACTCCCCAAAATTCTGACTTCCTGGATAGTGTCATTCAACCACTAGTAGTGAAACTCCATACAATTCTGACTTCCTGGATAGTGTCATTCAACCACTAGTAGTGAAACTCCATACAATTCTGACTTTCTGGATAGTGTTCTTCAACCACTAGTAGTGAAACTCCCCACAATTATGACTTCCTGGATAGTGTCACTCAACCACTAGTAGTGAAACTCCCACATTTCTGACTTCCTGGATAGTGTCCTTCAACTACTAGTAGTGAAACTCCCTACAATTCTGACTTTCTGGATAGTGTCATTCAACCACTGGTAGTGAAACTCCCCACATTTCTGACTTTCTGGATAGTGTCATTCAACCATTAGTAGTGAAACTCCATACAGTTCTGACTTCCTGGATAGTGTCATTCAACCACTAGTAGTGAAACTCCCACATTTCTGACTTCCTGGATAGTGTCCTTCAACCACTAGTAGTGAATCTCTCACATTTCTGACTTCCTGGATAGTGTCCTTCAACCACTAGTAGTGAAACTCCCCAAAATTCTGACTTCATGGATAGTGTCATTCAACCACTAGTAGTGAAACTCCATACAATTTTGACTTCCTGGATAGTGTCATTCAACCACTAGTATTGAAACTCCCACAATTCTGACTTCCTGGATAGTGTCATTCAACCACTAGTAGTGAAACTCCCCAAAATTCTGACTTCCTGGATAGTGTCATTCAACCATTAATAGTGAATCTCCATACAATTCTGACTTCCTGGATAGTGTCATTCAACCACTAGTAGTGAAACTCCCCACAATTCTGACTTCCTGGATAGTGTCATTCAACCACTAGTAGTGAAACTCCCCAAAATTCTGACTTCCTGGATAGTGTCATCCAACCACTAGTAGTGAAACTCCATACAATTCTGACTTCCTGGATAGTGTCATTCAACCACTAGTAGTGAAACTCCATACAATTCTGACTTTCTGGATAGTGTCATTCAACCACTAGTAGTGAAACTCCCACATTTCTGACTTCCTGGATAGTGTCCTTCAACTACTAGTAGTGAAACTCCCTACAATTCTGACTTCCTGGATAGTGTCATTCAACCACTAGTAGTGAAACTCCCCACAATTCTGACTTCCTGGATAGTGTCATTCAACCACTAGTAGTTAAACTCCATACAATTCTGACTTCCTGGATAGTGTCCTTCAACCACTAGTAGTGAAACTCTCACATTTCTGACTTCCTGGATAGTGTCCTTCAACCACTAGTAGTTAAACTCCCCAAAATTCTGACTTCATGGATAGTGTCATTCAACCACTAGTAGTGAAACTCCATACAATTTTGACTTCCTGGATAGTGTCATTCAACCACTAGTAGTGAAACTCCCACATTTCTGACTTCCTGGATAGTGTCCTTCAACTACTAGTAGTGAAACTCCCTACAATTCTGACTTCCTGGATAGTGTCATTCAACCACTAGTAGTGAAACTCCCCACAATTCTGACTTCCTGGATAGTGTCATTCAACCACTAGTAGTGAAACTCCCCAAAATTCTGACTTCCTGGATAGTGTCATTCAACCACTAGTAGTGAAACTCCATACAATTCTGACTTCCTGGATAGTGTCATTCAACCACTAGTAGTGAAACTCCATACAATTCTGACTTTCTGGATAGTGTTCTTCAACCACTAGTAGTGAAACTCCCCACAATTATGACTTCCTGGATAGTGTCACTCAACCACTAGTAGTGAAACTCCCACATTTCTGACTTCCTGGATAGTGTCCTTCAACTACTAGTAGTGAAACTCCCTACAATTCTGACTTTCTGGATAGTGTCATTCAACCACTGGTAGTGAAACTCCCCACATTTCTGACTTTCTGGATAGTGTCATTCAACCATTAGTAGTGAAACTCCATACAATTCTGACTTCCTGGATAGTGTCATTCAACCACTAGTAGTGAAACTCCCACATTTCTGACTTCCTGGATAGTGTCCTTCAACCACTAGTAGTGAATCTCTCACATTTCTGACTTCCTGGATAGTGTCCTTCAACCACTAGTAGTGAAACTCCCCAAAATTCTGACTTCATGGATAGTGTCATTCAACCACTAGTAGTGAAACTCCATACAATTTTGACTTTCTGGATAGTGTCATTCAACCACTAGTATTGAAACTCCCACAATTCTGACTTCCTGGATAGTGTCATTCAACCACTAGTAGTGAAACTCCCCAAAATTCTGACTTCCTGGATAGTGTCATTCAACCATTAATAGTGAATCTCCATACAATTCTGACTTCCTGGATAGTGTCATTCAACCACTAGTAGTGAAACTCCCCACAATTCTGACTTCCTGGATAGTGTCATTCAACCACTAGTAGTGAAACTCCCCAAAATTCTGACTTCCTGGATAGTGTCATCCAACTACTAGTAGTGAAACTCCATACAATTCTGACTTCCTGGATAGTGTCATTCAACCACTAGTAGTGAAACTCCATACAATTCTGACTTTCTGGATAGTGTCATTCAACCACTAGTAGTGAAACTCCCACATTTCTGACTTCCTGGATAGTGTCCTTCAACTACTAGTAGTGAAACTCCCTACAATTCTGACTTCCTGGATAGTGTCATTCAACCACTAGTAGTGAAACTCCCCACAATTCTGACTTCCTGGATAGTGTCATTCAACCACTAGTAGTTAAACTCCATACAATTCTGACTTCCTGGATAGTGTCATTCAACCATTAGTAGTGAAACTCCATACAATTCTGACTTCCTGGATAGTGTCATTCAACCACTAGTAGTGAAACTCCATACAATTCTGACTTCCTGGATAGTGTCATTCAACCACTAGTAGTGAAACTCCCCACAATTCTGACTTCCTGGATAGTGTCATTCAACCACTAGTAGTGAAACTCCCCAAAATTCTGACTTCCTGGATAGTGTCATTCAACCACTAGTAGTGAAACTCCCTACAATTCTGACTTCCTGGATAGTGTCATTCAACCACTAGTAGTGAAACTCCATACAATTCTGACTTTCTGGATAGTGTCATTCAACCACTAGTAGTGAAACTCCCCACAATTATGACTTCCTGGATAGTGTCACTCAACCACTAGTAGTGAAACTCCCACATTTCTGACTTCCTGGATAGTGTCCTTCAACTACTAGTAGTGAAACTCCCTACAATTCTGACTTTCTGGATAGTGTCATTCAACCACTGGTAGTGAAACTCCCCACATTTCTGACTTTCTGGATAGTGTCATTCAACCATTAGTAGTGAAACTCCATACAATTCTGACTTCCTGGATAGTGTCATTCAACCACTAGTAGTGAAACTCCCACATTTCTGACTTCCTGGATAGTGTCCTTCAATCACTAGTAGTGAATCTCTCACATTTCTGACTTCCTGGATAGTGTCCTTCAACCACTAGTAGTGAAACTCCCCAAAATTCTGACTTCATGGATAGTGTCATTCAACCACTAGTAGTGAAACTCCATACAATTTTGACTTCCTGGATAGTGTCATTCAACCACTAGTATTGAAACTCCCACAATTCTGACTTCCTGGATAGTGTCATTCAACCACTAGTAGTGAAACTCCCCAAAATTCTGACTTCCTGGATAGTGTCATTCAACCATTAATAGTGAATCTCCATACAATTCTGACTTCCTGGATAGTGTCATTCAACCACTAGTAGTGAAACTCCCCACAATTCTGACTTCCTGGATAGTGTCATTCAACCACTAGTAGTGAAACTCCCCAAAATTCTGACTTCCTGGATAGTGTCATCCAACCACTAGTAGTGAAACTCCATACAATTTTGACTTTCTGGATAGTGTCATTCAACCACTAGTATTGAAACTCCCACAATTCTGACTTCCTGGATAGTGTCATTCAACCACTAGTAGTGAAACTCCCCAAAATTCTGACTTCCTGGATAGTGTCATTCAACCATTAATAGTGAATCTCCATACAATTCTGACTTCCTGGATAGTGTCATTCAACCACTAGTAGTGAAACTCCCCACAATTCTGACTTCCTGGATAGTGTCATTCAACCACTAGTAGTGAAACTCCCCAAAATTCTGACTTCCTGGATAGTGTCATCCAACCACTAGTAGTGAAACTCCATACAATTCTGACTTCCTGGATAGTGTCATTCAACCACTAGTAGTGAAACTCCATACAATTCTGACTTTCTGGATAGTGTCATTCAACCACTAGTAGTGAAACTCCCACATTTCTGACTTCCTGGATAGTGTCCTTCAACTACTAGTAGTGAAACTCCCTACAATTCTGACTTCCTGGATAGTGTCATTCAACCACTAGTAGTGAAACTCCCCACAATTCTGACTTCCTGGATAGTGTCATTCAACCACTAGTAGTTAAACTCCATACAATTCTGACTTCCTGGATAGTGTCATTCAACCATTAGTAGTGAAACTCCATACAATTCTGACTTCCTGGATAGTGTCATTCAACCACTAGTAGTGAAACTCCATACAATTCTGACTTCCTGGATAGTGTCATTCAACCACTAGTAGTGAAACTCCCCACAATTCTGACTTCCTGGATAGTGTCATTCAACCACTAGTAGTGAAACTCCCCAAAATTCTGACTTCCTGGATAGTGTCATTCAACCACTAGTAGTGAAACTCCCTACAATTCTGACTTCCTGGATAGTGTCATTCAACCACTAGTAGTGAAACTCCATACAATTCTGACTTTCTGGATAGTGTCATTCAACCACTAGTAGTGAAACTCCCCACAATTATGACTTCCTGGATAGTGTCACTCAACCACTAGTAGTGAAACTCCCACATTTCTGACTTCCTGGATAGTGTCCTTCAACTACTAGTAGTGAAACTCCCTACAATTCTGACTTTCTGGATAGTGTCATTCAACCACTGGTAGTGAAACTCCCCACATTTCTGACTTTCTGGATAGTGTCATTCAACCATTAGTAGTGAAACTCCATACAATTCTGACTTCCTGGATAGTGTCATTCAACCACTAGTAGTGAAACTCCCACATTTCTGACTTCCTGGATAGTGTCCTTCAACCACTAGTAGTGAATCTCTCACATTTCTGACTTCCTGGATAGTGTCCTTCAACCACTAGTAGTGAAACTCCCCAAAATTCTGACTTCATGGATAGTGTCATTCAACCACTAGTAGTGAAACTCCATACAATTTTGACTTCCTGGATAGTGTCATTCAACCACTAGTATTGAAACTCCCACAATTCTGACTTCCTGGATAGTGTCATTCAACCACTAGTAGTGAAACTCCCCAAAATTCTGACTTCCTGGATAGTGTCATTCAACCATTAATAGTGAATCTCCATACAATTCTGACTTCCTGGATAGTGTCATTCAACCACTAGTAGTGAAACTCCCCACAATTCTGACTTCCTGGATAGTGTCATTCAACCACTAGTAGTGAAACTCCCCAAAATTCTGACTTCCTGGATAGTGTCATCCAACCACTAGTAGTGAAACTCCATACAATTCTGACTTCCTGGATAGTGTCATTCAACCACTAGTAGTGAAACTCCATACAATTCTGACTTTCTGGATAGTGTCATTCAACCACTAGTAGTGAAACTCCCACATTTCTGACTTCCTGGATAGTGTCCTTCAACTACTAGTAGTGAAACTCCCTACAATTCTGATTTCCTGGATAGTGTCATTCAACCACTAGTAGTGAAACTCCCCACAATTCTGACTTCCTGGATAGTGTCATTCAACCACTAGTAGTTAAACTCCATACAATTCTGACTTCCTGGATAGTGTCATTCAACCATTAGTAGTGAAACTCCATACAATTCTGACTTCCTGGATAGTGTCATTCAACCACTAGTAGTGAAACTCCATACAATTGTGACTTCGTGGATAGTGTCCTTCAACTACTAGTAGTGAAACTCCCTACAATTCTGACTTCCTGGATAGTGTCATTCAACCACTAGTAGTGAAACTCCCACAATTCTGACTTCCTGGATAGTGTCGTTCAACCACTAGTAGTGAAACTCCCCAAAATTCTGACTTCCTGGATAGTGTCATTCAACCATTAGTAGTGAAACTCCATACAATTCTGACTTCCTGGATAGTGTCATTCAACCACTAGTAGTGAAACTCCCCACAATTCTGACTTGCTGGATAGTGTCATTCAACCACTAGTAGTGAAACTCCCCAAAATTCTGACTTCCTGGATAGTGTCATTCAACCACTAGTAGTGAAAATCCCTACAATTCTGACTTCCTGGATAGTGTCATTCAACCACTAGTAGTGAAACTCCATACAATTCTGACTTTCTGGATAGTGTCATTCAACCACTAGTAGTGAAACTCCCACATTTCTGACTTCCTGGATAGTGTCCTTCAACTACTAGTAGTGAAACTCCCTACAATTCTGACTTCCTGGATAGTGTCCTTCAACTACTAGTAGTGAAACTCCCTACAATTCTGACTTTCTGGATAGTGTCATTCAACCACTTGTAGTGAAACTCCCCACATTTCTGACTTTCTGGATAGTGTCATTCAACCATTAGTAGTGAAACTCCATACAATTCTGACTTCCTGTATAGTGTCATTCAACCACTAGTAGTGAAACTCCCACATTTCTGACTTCCTGGATAGTGTCCTTCAACCACTAGTAGTGAAACTCTCACATTTCTGACTTCCTGGATAGTGTCCTTCAACCACTAGTAGTGAAACTCCCCAAAATTCTGACTTCATGGATAGTGTCATTCAACCACTAGTAGTGAAACTCCATACAATTCTGACTTCCTGTATAGTGTCATTCAACCACTAGTAGTGAAACTCCCCAAAATTCTGACTTCCTGGATAGTGTCATTCAACCGTTAGAAGTGAAACTCCATACAATTCTGACTTCCTGGATAGTGTCATTCAACCACTAGTAGTCAAACTCCCCAAAATTCTGACTTCCTGGATAGCGTCATTCAACCACTAGTAGTGAAACTCCATACAATTCTGACTTCCTGGATAGTGTCATTCAACCACTAGTAGTGAAACTCCATACAATTCTGACTTTCTGGATAGTGTCATTCAACCACTAGTAGTGAAACTCCCACATTTGTGACTTCCTGGATAGTGTCCTTCAACTACTAGTAGTGAAACTCCCTACAATTCTGACTTCCTGGATAGTGTCATTCAACCACTAGTAGTGAAACTCCCCACAATTCTGACTTCCTGGATAGTGTCATTCAACCACTAGTAGTGAAATTCCCCAAAATTCTGACTTCCTGGATAGTGTCATTCAACCACTAGTAGTGAAACTCCATACAATTCTGACTTCCTGGCTAGTGTCATTCAACCACTAGTAGTGAAACTCCATACAATTCTGACTTTCTGGATAGTGTTCTTCAACCACTAGTAGTGAAACTCCCCACAATTATGACTTCCTGGATAGTGTCACTCAACCACTAGTAGTGAAACTCCCACATTTCTGACTTCCTGGATAGTGTCCTTCAACTACTAGTAGTGAAACTCCCTACAATTCTGACTTTCTGGATAGTGTCATTCAACCATTAGTAGTGAAACTCCATACAATTCTGACTTCCTGGATAGTGTCATTCAACCACTAGTAGTGAAACTTCCACATTTCTGACTTCCTGGATAGTGTCATCCAACCACTAGTAGTGAAACTCCATACAATTCTGACTTCCTGGATAGTGTCATTCAACCACTTGTAGTGAAACTCCATACAATTCTGACTTTCTGGATAGTGTCATTCAACCACTAGTAGTGAAACTCCCACATTTCTGACTTCCTGGATAGTGTCCTTCAACTACTAGTAGTGAAACTCCCTACAATTCTGACTTCCTGGATAGTGTCATTCAACCACTATTAGTGAAACTCCCCACAATTCTGACTTCCTGGATAGTGTCATTCAACCACTAGTAGTGAAACTCCCCAAAATTCTGACTTCCTGGATAATGTCATTCAACCACTAGTAGTGAAACTCCCTACAATTCTGACTTCCTGGATAGTGTCATTCAACAACTAGTAGTGAAACTCCATACAATTCTGACTTTCTGGATAGTGTCATTCAACCACTAGTAGTGAAACTCCCACATTTCTGACTTCCTGGATAGTGTCCTTCAACTACTAGTAGTGAAACTCCCTACAATTCTGACTTCCTGGATAGTGTCCTTCAACTACTAGTAGTGAAACTCCCTACAATTCTGACTTTCTGGATAGTGTCCTTCAACCACTTGTAGTGAAACTCCCCACATTTCTGACTTTCTGGATAGTGTCATTCAACCATTAGTAGTGAAACTCCATACAATTCTGACTTCCTGGATAGTGTCATTCAACCACTAGTAGTGAAACTCCCACATTTCTGACTTCCTGGATAGTGTCCTTCAACCACTAGTAGTGAAACTCTCACATTTCTGACTTCCTGGATAGTGTCCTTCAACCACTAGTAGTGAAAGTCCCCAAAATTCTGACTTCATGGATAGTGTCATTCAACCACTAGTAGTGAAACTCCATACAATTTTGACTTCCTGGAAAGTGTCATTCAACCACTAGTAGTGAAACTCCAACAATTCTGACTTCCTGTATAGTGTCATTCAACCACTAGTAGTGAAACTCCCCAAAATTCTGACTTCCTGGATAGTGTCATTCAACCGTTAGTAGTGAAACTCCATACAATTCTGACTTCCTGGATAGTGTCATTCAACCACTAGTAGTGAAACTCCCCAAAATTCTGACTTCCTGGATAGTGTCATTCAACCACTAGTAGTGAAACTCCATACAATTCTGACTTCCTGGATAGTGTCATTCAACCACTAGTAGTGAAACTCCCACATTTCTGACTTCAAGGATAGTGTCATTCAACCACTAGTAGTGAAACTCCCCAAAATTCTGACTTCCTGGATAGTGTCATTCAACCACTAGTAGTGAAACTCCATACAATTCTGACTTCCTGGATAGTGTCATTCAACCACTAGTAGTGAAACTCCATACAATTCTGACTTTCTGGATAGTGTTCTTCAACCACTAGTAGTGAAACTCCCCACAATTATGACTTCCTGGATAGTGTCACTCAACCACTAGTAGTGAAACTCCCACATTTCTGACTTCCTGGATAGTGTCCTTCAACTACTAGTAGTGAAACTCCCTACAATTCTGCTTTCTGGATAGTGTCATTCAACCACTGGTAGTGAAACTCCCCACATTTCTGACTTTCTGGATAGTGTCATTCAACCATTAGTAGTGAAACTCCATACAATTCTGACTTCCTGGATAGTGTCATTCAACCACTAGTAGTGAAACTCCCACATTTCTGACTTCCTGGATAGTGTCATCCAACCACTAGTAGTGAAACTCCATACAATTCTGACTTCCTGGATAGTGTCATTCAACCACTAGTAGTGAAACTCCATACAATTCTGACTTCCTGGATAGTGTCATTCAACCACTAGTAGTGAAACTCCCCAAAATTCTGACTTCCTGGATAATGTCATTCAACCACTAGTAGTGAAACTCCCTACAATTCTGACTTCCTGGATAGTGTCATTCAACAACTAGTAGTGAAACTCCATACAATTCTGACTTTCTGGATAGTGTCATTCAACCACTAGTAGTGAAACTCCCACATTTCTGACTTCCTGGATAGTGTCCTTCAACTACTAGTAGTGAAACTCCCTACAATTCTGACTTCCTGGATAGTGTCCTTCAACTACTAGTAGTGAAACTCCCTACAATTCTGACTTTCTGGATAGTGTCCTTCAACCACTTGTAGTGAAACTCCCCACATTTCTGACTTTCTGGATAGTGTCATTCAACCATTAGTAGTGAAACTCCATACAATTCTGACTTCCTGGATAGTGTCATTCAACCACTAGTAGTGAAACTCCCACATTTCTGACTTCCTGGATAGTGTCCTTCAACCACTAGTAGTGAAACTCTCACATTTCTGACTTCCTGGATAGTGTCCTTCAACCACTAGTAGTGAAAGTCCCCAAAATTCTGACTTCATGGATAGTGTCATTCAACCACTAGTAGTGAAACTCCATACAATTTTGACTTCCTGGAAAGTGTCATTCAACCACTAGTAGTGAAACTCCAACAATTCTGACTTCCTGTATAGTGTCATTCAACCACTAGTAGTGAAACTCCCCAAAATTCTGACTTCCTGGATAGTGTCATTCAACCGTTAGTAGTGAAACTCCATACAATTCTGACTTCCTGGATAGTGTCATTCAACCACTAGTAGTGAAACTCCCCAAAATTCTGACTTCCTGGATAGTGTCATTCAACCACTAGTAGTGAAACTCCATACAATTCTGACTTCCTGGATAGTGTCATTCAACCACTAGTAGTGAAACTCCCACATTTCTGACTTCAAGGATAGTGTCATTCAACCACTAGTAGTGAAACTCCCCAAAATTCTGACTTCCTGGATAGTGTCATTCAACCACTAGTAGTGAAACTCCATACAATTCTGACTTCCTGGATAGTGTCATTCAACCACTAGTAGTGAAACTCCATACAATTCTGACTTTCTGGATAGTGTTCTTCAACCACTAGTAGTGAAACTCCCCACAATTATGACTTCCTGGATAGTGTCACTCAACCACTAGTAGTGAAACTCCCACATTTCTGACTTCCTGGATAGTGTCCTTCAACTACTAGTAGTGAAACTCCCTACAATTCTGCTTTCTGGATAGTGTCATTCAACCACTGGTAGTGAAACTCCCCACATTTCTGACTTTCTGGATAGTGTCATTCAACCATTAGTAGTGAAACTCCATACAATTCTGACTTCCTGGATAGTGTCATTCAACCACTAGTAGTGAAACTCCCACATTTCTGACTTCCTGGATAGTGTCATCCAACCACTAGTAGTGAAACTCCATACAATTCTGACTTCCTGGATAGTGTCATTCAACCACTAGTAGTGAAACTCCATACAATTCTGACTTTCTGGATAGTGTCATTCAACCACTAGTAGTGAAACTCCCACATTTCTGACTTCCTGGATAGTGTCCTTCAACTACTAGTAGTGAAACTCCCTACAATTCTGACTTCCTGGATAGTGTCATTCAACCACTAGTAGTGAAACTCCCCACAATTCTGACTTCCTGGATAGTGTCATTCAACCACTAGTAGTGAAACTCCCCAAAATTCTGACTTCCTGGATAGTGTCATTCAACCACTAGTAGTGAAACTCCATACAATTCTGACTTCCTGGATAGTGTCATTCAACCACTAGTAGTGAAACTCCATACATTTCTGACTTCCTGGATAGTGTCCTTCAACTACTAGTTGTGAAACTCCCTACAATTCTGACTTTCTGGATAGTGTCATTCAACCACTGGTAGTGAAACTCCCCACATTTCTGACTTTCTGGATAGTGTCATTCAACCATTAGTAGTGAAACTCCCACATTTCTGACTTCCTGGATAGTGTCCTTCAACCACTGGTAGTGAAACTCTCACATTTCTGACTTCCTGGATAGTGTCCTTCAACCACTAGTAGTGAAACTCTCACACTTCTGACTTCCTGGATAGTGTCCTTCAACCACTAGTAGTGAAACTCCCCAAAATTCTGACTTCATGGATAGTGTCATTCAACCACTAGTAGTGAAACTCCCCACAATTCTGACTTCCTGGATAGTGTCATTCAACCACTAGTAGTGAAACTCCCCACAATTCTGACTTCCTGGATAGTGTCATTCAACCACTAGTAGTGAAACTCCATACAATTCTGACTTCCTGGATAGTGTCATTCAACCACTAGTAGTGAAACTCCATACAATTCTGACTTTCTGGATAGTGTTCTTCAACCACTAGTAGTGAAACTCCCCACAATTATGACTTCCTGGATAGTGTCACTCAACCACTAGTAGTGAAACTCCCACATTTCTGACTTCCTGGATAGTGTCCTTCAACTACTAGTAGTGAAACTCCCTACAATTCTGCTTTCTGGATAGTGTCATTCAACCACTGGTAGTGAAACTCCCCACATTTCTGACTTTCTGGATAGTGTCATTCAACCATTAGTAGTGAAACTCCATACAATTCTGACTTCCTGGATAGTGTCATTCAACCACTAGTAGTGAAACTCCCACATTTCTGACTTCCTGGATAGTGTCATCCAACCACTAGTAGTGAAACTCCATACAATTCTGACTTCCTGGATAGTGTCATTCAACCACTAGTAGTGAAACTCCATACAATTCTGACTTTCTGGATAGTGTCATTCAACCACTAGTAGTGAAACTCCCACATTTCTGACTTCCTGGATAGTGTCCTTCAACTACTAGTAGTGAAACTCCCTACAATTCTGACTTCCTGGATAGTGTCATTCAACCACTAGTAGTGAAACTCCATACAATTCTGACTTTCTGGATAGTGTCATTCAACCACTAGTAGTGAAACTCCCACATTTCTGACTTCCTGGATAGTGTCCTTCAACTACTAGTAGTGAAACTCCCTACAATTCTGACTTCCTGGATAGTGTCATTCAACCACTAGTAGTGAAACTCCCCACAATTCTGACTTCCTGGATAGTGTCATTCAACCACTAGTAGTGAAACTCCCCAAAATTCTGACTTCCTGGATAGTGTCATTCAACCACTAGTAGTGAAACTCCATACAATTCTGACTTCCTGGATAGTGTCATTCAACCACTAGTAGTGAAACTCCATACATTTCTGACTTCCTGGATAGTGTCCTTCAACTACTAGTTGTGAAACTCCCTACAATTCTGACTTTCTGGATAGTGTCATTCAACCACTGGTAGTGAAACTCCCCACATTTCTGACTTTCTGGATAGTGTCATTCAACCATTAGTAGTGAAACTCCCACATTTCTGACTTCCTGGATAGTGTCCTTCAACCACTGGTAGTGAAACTCTCACATTTCTGACTTCCTGGATAGTGTCCTTCAACCACTAGTAGTGAAACTCTCACACTTCTGACTTCCTGGATAGTGTCCTTCAACCACTAGTAGTGAAACTCCCCAAAATTCTGACTTCATGGATAGTGTCATTCAACCACTAGTAGTGAAACTCCCCACAATTCTGACTTCCTGGATAGTGTCATTCAACCACTAGTAGTGAAACTCCCCACAATTCTGACTTCCTGGATAGTGTCATTCAACCACTAGTAGTGAAACTCCATACAATTCTGACTTCCTGGATAGTGTCATTCAACCACTAGTAGTGAAACTCCATACAATTCTGACTTTCTGGATAGTGTTCTTCAACCACTAGTAGTGAAACTCCCCACAATTATGACTTCCTGGATAGTGTCACTCAACCACTAGTAGTGAAACTCCCACATTTCTGACTTCCTGGATAGTGTCCTTCAACTACTAGTAGTGAAACTCCCTACAATTCTGCTTTCTGGATAGTGTCATTCAACCACTGGTAGTGAAACTCCCCACATTTCTGACTTTCTGGATAGTGTCATTCAACCATTAGTAGTGAAACTCCATACAATTCTGACTTCCTGGATAGTGTCATTCAACCACTAGTAGTGAAACTCCCACATTTCTGACTTCCTGGATAGTGTCATCCAACCACTAGTAGTGAAACTCCATACAATTCTGACTTCCTGGATAGTGTCATTCAACCACTAGTAGTGAAACTCCATACAATTCTGACTTTCTGGATAGTGTCATTCAACCACTAGTAGTGAAACTCCCACATTTCTGACTTCCTGGATAGTGTCCTTCAACTACTAGTAGTGAAACTCCCTACAATTCTGACTTCCTGGATAGTGTCATTCAACCACTAGTAGTGAAACTCCCCACAATTCTGACTTCCTGGATAGTGTCATTCAACCACTAGTAGTGAAACTCCCCAAAATTCTGACTTCCTGGATAGTGTCATTCAACCACTAGTAGTGAAACTCCATACAATTCTGACTTCCTGGATAGTGTCATTCAACCACTAGTAGTGAAACTCCATACATTTCTGACTTCCTGGATAGTGTCCTTCAACTACTAGTAGTGAAACTCCCTACAATTCTGACTTTCTGGATAGTGTCATTCAACCACTGGTAGTGAAACTCCCCACATTTCTGACTTTCTGGATAGTGTCATTCAACCATTAGTAGTGAAACTCCCACATTTCTGACTTCCTGGATAGTGTCCTTCAACCACTGGTAGTGAAACTCTCACATTTCTGACTTCCTGGATAGTGTCCTTCAACCACTAGTAGTGAAACTCTCACACTTCTGACTTCCTGGATAGTGTCCTTCAACCACTAGTAGTGAAACTCCCCAAAATTCTGACTTCATGGATAGTGTCATTCAACCACTAGTAGTGAAACTCCCCACAATTCTGACTTCCTGGATAGTGTCATTCAACCACTAGTAGTGAAACTCCCCACAATTCTGACTTCATGGATAGTGTCATTCAACCATTAGTAGTGAAACTCCCCACAATTCTGACTTCCTGGATAGTGTCCTTCAACCACTAGTAGTGAAACTCCCCACAATTCTGACTTCCTGGATAGTGTCATTCAACCATTAGTAGTGAAACTCCCCACCTTTTTGAAAGACACTAGCCAGACTGTGCCCCACTTTTTTCTAAATATTGCTGTCTCTCGCCCGTACCTAGTATATAGAGGATACAGAGATTATAGAGAGCTGGTGAGAGAAGGGAGAGATTTGAATAGAGAGCCGGCAGTAGATAGAGCATAGAGATGATATACAGAGCCGGAGAGGGTTGAATAGAGAGGATAGAGCGCTAACAATAGATAGATGTTAGAGAGAGATTATAGAGAGTGCTGGTGAGAGAATAGAGAGAGAGGATAGAAAGGTGGCAGTAGATAGAAGGATATAATAAACAGATCCGACAAAAATGAGGAGAGAGAGAGAGAGAGAGAGAGAGAGAGAGAGAGAGAGAGAGAGAGATTTGACAGTAGTGAAAATAGAGGATATAGCTGACAGGAGGGTGAATAAAGTGAAATGAGAAATTATGAATAAAGAACGTTCAGCAATGAATTCTTGCTAAAAGGAGTTACCTATCTAAAAATGTCCAAAAACTAAACTCTGAACAGGGCGACTACCTAGAAATAACCTACTCCTATCAAACAACCGATAGCCTGCGAAGGTATCCTTAAGGATACGATGATGAGTTGCTGTCATTTTACCTTGTCATTTTAACTTTTTCTTCTTAGTTTACCAGGGAAACAATTCGTCTGAATGCTTTATTATAAGCATCCTCGCCCGTGTGTTGCTGGGGCCAGAAAGGGGAGCAAAGAATAGCAACACTGTTTACCTTCCACGCATGTCGTAAGAGGCGACTAAGGAGGTTATGGGATGGAGTTGGCTGTCCCATCCCATATAGGATCAGTGACCCAAAGCCATGCTGAAGTCGGATGTGTCAGGTCGAAAGGCGCGGATATCGCAGCAATGCTGTAAACTATGATACAGCGCATTCCGTTCTCCGGAATACATCCTGCTAATCTGCAGGAGTTTGAGAACGAACGCAGAAGAAGAAGAACCTACTCCTATTAAACAAACCATTAGCTCTGAAGGTATCCTTAAGGATACGCTGATGGGTTGCTGCCATTTTGCCGAGATCTTCTTCTTAGTTTACCAGTGTAACAATTCGTTTGAATTCTTTATTATAAGCATCCTGACAGTTTGTTTCCCCCGGGAGATAAGACTAGGAGGATCTCTGCAAAATGGTGGTGACTTTTCATCATATTCTTAAGGATACCTCCGCAGTTCAGGGTTCATTCAATCAATCGTAACCCTTCAGGGTCGTAGGGGTACCACATTGGAGGCTTCAGCACACAGAGTCCTCCAGCGAATTATATCCTCAGCGATGCGGATGAGTGTGGAAATATCTTGCCCTGTCCATTCCGTGATGGTGTCTGTCCATGCCTTTATTTTTCCTCCTCTACTTCTTCCACTGTCGACAGTTCCCTGCAGTATTGATTTAGACAAGGAATCGTGCCTGCATACATGTCCCAGCCATGCTAGTTTTCGTCGTTTCACTATTGAAAGCAATGGCTCCTGAACACCTGCACACATTTCTCTATTTTATTTCTTACGTACACATTGGTCTTATGTTCCCTATAGGAAATTCGTAGAATTCTTCTGTAGGATTTGTACTCGAAAGTCTGTAATCTTCTCTCCATGTCCGCAGTGAGTGTCCAACTCTCACAACCATACAGCACAACAGAAAGCACCAGCGACTTATACAGTTTGATTTTCACTCCAACACTGATGTTACTTTACTAAATCACCGTTCGTCTTACAAGGACAGTAAAGCCATCTCCAGCCTTCTTTTTAGTTCTGCTTTGCTTTTACCATCGCAATAAAGTTAAGGGTTAACATCCTCTGAAAGGCAACTTTTCCTTCAACATTGGTTCTACGAGGTAGCTTCAAAATGTTCTCGGAATTAGTGGATTATGTAGGTGTAAGTAACGATAGGATTATCTACAATACATTTCATTTAAATTAGTTCCCTTCGGCACCAACACTTTTGCCAACGTGCATATAGCTGCTGCAGACATTCGTGAAACCCATTCCTTACCGCATCTTTCAGCTTTCCTTTCACGATCTTGTTAACGTCATTGGCATCTTTGAATCTCTGTACTTTCATTGCCGATTTCAGTTAAGAGAACTAAAGCAGAAAATCAGTTGGTGCAAGGTCAGAAGAATTGAATGCTGTTCCAAAGTAATCACAACGTGCAGTGCGAGGTACTGCTTTACCAAGTAGGTATTCATGTGCCGGAACAATGTCATGTAGAATAATACAACTATTTATTCTCCATTTTTATGGTCGTTTTCTCTTGATATCATCTATTAGAAAATGGGAATGTCAATGTATATTTCCGTGTTAACCTTTGGATCTTCAGAAAGTAAATCATGGTTCACAATACCCTGGGAATAAATTTATTTCCTTTTATCCAAACGAAATTTCTGTACAGGTCAGTAGATTAGGGCAGGAGGTTGGGGGTTTAGAGGTATTCAAAGAATGGGTTCCGCGAATGTTTCCTGCAGCTTTACGCGCGTTGGTAGAAGTGTGTAGTCACCGAAGGGAACTACTTTGAAAGATATCTAGTGTAGATAATTATATTCTTACATATTTCTATAGAATCCACTAATTCTGTTGTTAATTATTATTTCTATATAATCCACTAATTCTATTGTTACATATTTCTAAATAATTCACTAATTCTGTTGTTACTTATTATTTCTATAGAATCCACTAATTCTGTTGTTACTTATTATTTCTATAGAATCCACTAATTCTATTGTTACTTATTTCTATATAATCCACTAATTCCTGGAACTTTCTGAAGCTGCCTCTTATGAAAATGCAGAATTTACTTCCTGTTTCAATGCAATAACAGTTTATACTAGCAAAAATAAACCTAAAAACGTAACAACAACAAAAAAGCGACGCGTCAATCCGAATGTTTATTTATCTGATGCGTCAACAACTGTATAACACATTCCACCCCACTTCAAACTCTCCTCCACCACGAGGCTTATGTATACACCAAAATGGAGATTTATTTATGTAACTAAATTTATTTACTTTTCTATTCGGTCGCAAACTTTTCATTTTCCTCTCTTAGTGTTGTCGTGGGGGTCAAAAGTGCAGGGATTTTTCAACGTTAGAATTGTGGTTAACTCCACAATGATGTGGGGGCGGGGGAACAGTAATATGGCGTTACTATGAGTTAAAGGAAAAATGCAGGTTATCGTGTGGATTATGAAACATGAGAGTCCTCCAACATTATATAAGACGTTGAAATGCTTCCTCCCCGATCCTATAGTAATTTGGGAAGGATATTCTCTCTCTCTCTCTCTCTCTCTCTCTCTCTCGCTCTGTTTCTTTGTTAAAAATAACTGCATTCTAGACAGATGTTTCAAAACCGTACCACTAGGCCTTCGTGTTTATGAGGTGTTTGTATACCACATGGTGTTTGTATACCTATATGCATTGTTAGTGTTTACGTGAAGGTGTGTTGTGTGATAGATATATATGGTTTCTATATTACACGGGGATGTTGTTTGTTTTTTTTACAACAAACCAGTTCGACTCTTTTAGCTTCATCATTATTTGTATATCAAATACTGGGTCAATTATCCCCTTTATTGCAACACAAAATGCTACCAATGTCAACAAAAAACATCTTATCCAAAGTATCTTCATTCCAACCCTGTGCTACCAATGTCAAACATGCTCCTTAACAACAAAACATAAGAGACAACTGGTTATAACAGAAATGAGATGTCTGAGAAAAGCCACAGGAGTGACCAGAAGACACAGAATTAGAAATGATGTCATAAGAGAAAGAGTGGGTGTCATATCAATTCTACAATACATACAAAACCAACAGATATAATGGTTTGGTCATCTAGAAAGAATGCCGTGTGATTCATTAGTTTAAAAAGCATATACGAAGAGAGAAGAAACAGAAAGAAAAGCCAGGGGTAGACCTAGAGTACGCTGGATCGACAACATCAAAGAGACATTACACGAACACCAAATAACATTATCTGAAGCAGGCAGAAAAGCGAGAACAAGAACATTGTATCTCTCTCGACACCCGTAAAGGGAAAAAGAGGAAGGAAAGAAGAAGAAGATTATTTGTATTCCCAAATTTAATGGTTGTTTCCCTTGAAATCCAGAAGTTTTTCCATGTATTTCTGATACTTTCAAAAAGAGGTATCTTCTTCTTCTTCTGCGTTCGTTATTAAACTCCTGCAGATTAGCAGGATGTAGTCCAGAGAACTAAATGCGTTGTGTCATGGTTTACAGCATTTCTGCGATATCTGCGCCTTTCGGCCTGACACATCCAACTTCAGCATGGCTTTGGGTCACTGACCCTATATGGAATGGGACAGCCTACTCCATCCCATAATCTCCTTAGTCGCCTTTTACGACATGCGTGGAAGGTAAACAGTGTTGCTAATTTTCGCTCCCTTTCGGGCCCCGGCAACACACGTGCGAAGACGAGATATGATTTATATGAGTATTCTGCATGTATTTAAATTTATAAACACAATTTATTTCCCTAAAAAAAAAGCAAATTTTGGTGTTTTTTTGGTGCATTTTTTAGACGGTCATCATCAGGTAGACAATCCTGAACAGGATATGGCAGTCATCACAGACTTTTCGAAACTTCTGTCGGTCTTGAGCTAGTCTTCCTGCTTCTGTTGATGTCATGTTCAGGTAATCTTTCATGCCTTGTGTCCATCTTCTTCTTGGTCTGCCTCTTGTTCGTTCCTGGCATCTTCCCCTCTATTATGTTCTTCTCTAGGCTGTCATAGCGTTTGATATTGCAAAATATTATAGTTTTCTGGAAAGATCCATGGTATTTAGACAGTTGTCTTGTACATTGATTTCCCTCAGGACGGCTACATTGGTGATCTTTTTTTTTGTCCATGGTATTCTGAGGATTTTTTCTGTAACATTTTGTTTCAAATGCTGCTATTTTATTTTTCACTTTGTTGGTGAATGTCCAGGATTCACACCAATATAGTGCCACTGGGAATATGCAAGCTCTTAGTAATGTTAGTTTTGTTGTTTTTCATCAGATCAGCCATATGTTTTTAATGTGTATCAGCTTCATTGACACGATAGCCAACCTCTTTCTGACTTCTTCATAACAATCACTGTTACCGTTGATAAGAGTACCAAGGTATTTAAAACTTGTGACTCTTTCTAATTCGCTGTTGTTGATACTGATAGAGAACATGATAGTGGTTTTGTCACTTGTCATAATCTCATTCTTGTTTAAATTCTTCTTCTTCTTCATGGATGTAGTCCAGAGAATAGGAATGCGTTGTGTCGTTGTTTTATTTGCGCCAATGGCCCACACATCCGTCTTCGGCGGGTGTTTCCATTAAGAAGTAGGTCCCCGCCGAAGACGGATGTGTTGGGCCAATGGCGCAAATAAAACGGCAACACAACGCATCTCCATTATCTGGACTACATCCAACTGGAAATCTTGTAGAACCAGTGTCCTGTTACAAGAGATATCCAGTGCGAATTTGAGAATGAACGCTGAAGAAGAAGAAGAAGAAGCAGGTTTTGTTTTCCCTATGTTCTTTAATGGAGTTTACGAGGTGTTGGAGACCTGCTTGGCTGCGTGCCAATAATGTTGTATCATCAGCGTATCTTAGTTCGGGTATCTCGTGACCTACGATGTTGAGAGGATCACAGTTATTCCTCTGGTGGTCATTTCTTATATTCCTGATTACGTTCTCAACATAAATATTGAAGGGAAATGGTGACAGGACACATCCTTGTCTGACTCCTTTTTCCACGCTGAACAAATCAGATGTTTCACTATTTACTCTCACGGCTGTTTGCTGGTCTTGATATGATGTTTGTATTGTTTGTATACGGTTTATTTCTCTTGGCTTGATTTTAGTTAATTTTATCAAATGAAATATTCAGTAAGCCTATTCATACAACGTTAAATTATTTCTGCATTTATTCTTTGTAAATACATACTCCTTTTCCTCAAATAAATTACATTATAGAGAAAAGGGTACCACGTCCATAGACACATTATTTTACAACTTTTGAATAAAAGTTTTTTCACATATTATGAAAACCTGAAGCTAAAAAAATATTCAGTATAAATACTTGTACTAAAATATCCAGTATAAATACTTGTACTAAAATATCCAGTATAAATACATGTGTTATAAAATATTCAGTATAAATACCTGTACTAAAATATCCAGTACAAATACTTGTACTAAAATATCCAGTATAAATACTTGTACTAAAATATCCAGTATAAATACTTGTACTAAAATATCCAGTATAAATACTTGTACTAAAATATCCAGTATAAATACGTGTACTAAAATATCCGGTATAAATACTTGTACTAAAATATCCGGTATAAATACTTGTACTAAAATATCCGGTATAAATACTTGTACTAAAATATCCAGTATAAATACTTGTACTAAAATATCCAGTATAAATACTTGTACTAAAATATCTAGTATAAATACTTGTACTAAAATATCCAGTATAAATACTTGTACTAAAATATCCAGTATAAATACTTGTACTAAAATATCCAGTATAAATACTTGTACTAAAATATCCAGTATAAATACTTGTACTAAAATATCCAGTATAAATACGTGTACTAAAATATCCAGTATAAATACTTGTACTAAAATATCCAGTATAAATACGTGTACTAAAATATCCAGTATAAATTTTTGTACTAAATTATCCAGTATAAATACTTGTACTAAAATATCCAGTATAAATACGTGTACTAAAAGATCCAGTATAAATACTTGTACTAAAAGATCCGGTATAAATACTTGTACTAAAAATATCCAGTATAAATACTTGTACTAAGCCCAATACACCCAACTTCAGCAGGCTCTCTTATACGACTCTCAAGTTCCATGCCTCTCATACAAACACAAACATACGAAAAATTCTTCCTCTTCGTTCGTTCTCAAACTCCTGCGCATCAGTAAGATGAATTTCGGAGAACGGAATTCGCTGTTCATGGTTTACAGCTTTGCTGTGATATTTGCGCATTTCGTCCTGACAAATCCGACTTCAGCATGGTTTCTGTGTCACTGAACTTCAGCTGAATGGCACAGCCAACTCCACCCCATAAACTCCTTAGTCGCTTCCTACGATATAGTAGTGTCTCTATTCTATACTCACCTTCCCGTGCCCAGGCAAAACACGAGCGATTATCAGACGATATTTTTTGTATCTTTTCTCTCATTCTCTCCACCACTTCTCCTTCAATCACTTCTCACTTTGTACATCCTCGTCTACCATCCCATCCATTTCCCACACTTACGACCTATTAAAATCTTGCTGGCACTAATGACCTGTGACAGACATGTTGTCGGGATTGCGTCCCTTAGTCTCCAGGGGCCGCAACTGAGGTCAAAGGAAGGGGAGAAAACTTGCTGACAATCTATTTTTACACTATTCAAAAGTACGTCAAGCCTATATCTCAGCCAGTTGTACTAATTACTATATAATCTAAGTATTTGAACTGCAAATTTTTTGGGACATAATTTTCAGGTTATCCGCCTGGGACATTTCATATCACTTGCCGTCTCCGCAACAAATGTTGACTGTATGATTTTCAACATTTCTCTTCCCTAGACGCTATGATGTTTAAAATCTAGATATGAGGTCACGGTGACTGGATTACAGGAACCACGACCTCTGATATGACCAGATTTCACTAACGTCGACGGTACATTTTACTGGAAAAAAAAGGTAATTCTTACAAATTACAGCAATTGAATCAGGTCCGTTCTAGCACCACCGAATTGCTTCGCAACACAAGTAAGCAGGTTTTCCGTACTTCTTTTTGCACATCTTTTGTGCGGGTGCGGGGGGGAAGAAGTGGTCAAGTACGTAAAATCCGTTCACTTGTGTTTGGAAGTGATTAGGTGCTGCTAGAACGGGCCTAGTTCACTTCCCGCCATCTGTAAGACTTATTTTCATTTATCCTCATTCTTCCTACTTGAATTTACTTGTGAAACAAAAGGTAAAATTTAGGCCCCGTTTCGGCAACCTGTCGTCGGGTAAGCCACAGCAGCTAATAAGTGGGGCGGCCAGTTCTCTTCATTTCTGTGTTTACCTTCCCTAACTCATGCATCGGGTACCCTTTTGATAACTGGGTCGATTGAGGAGTGGTTGTGTCAGGCGAGAAATCACAACCCGGATTTATTGTATGAGGCGTGGTTTCGAACCGGGAATGCTCTCTCCGTGACCGTCCACAGCTATAGAAGACCTAACTGCAAATCGGAACAATCGTCACCCTCCCGAAAAGAAGACCTGCGAGCAGAATCGCAATAAGACTTTTTTTGTCGTTTTCTATTATTTGTGTGCCTTCTGTTGTTTGACGTTAACAGCACGGAACAAAACGGAATGTGGTAGAACAGAACAGAACAGAATTCGTTGTGTCATGGTTTACAGCATTGCTGCGATATCTGCGCCTTTCAGCCTGACACATCCGACTTCAGCTTGGCTTTAGCTCACTGCCCCTATATGGGATAGGACAGCCAACTGCATCCCATAACCTCCTTAGTCGCATTTTACGACATGAGTGGAAGGTAAACAGTGTTGCTATTCTTTGCTCCCCTTTCGGGTCCCGGTAACACACGGGAGTATTTATAACTGAGCTACTATCTCATTTCCACTGATTTGTAAGTTGCCTTCTTTTGTCTAGTTGTTTACTTGTGGTAGAAGTAATTTTAAGTCATTCATGTGGAACATGCTGACATGTTTGACGTTGAATTTAGATACAAAGTATATATATATATATATATAGTGACCATCGAAGCACGGCAATAATCAAAATCATCACAAACGGAGGCTTGTTTTGATTGTGCTCGTTGGTCTTCTATTGCGCGGGGGTAACGGCTCAATTAAATCCAGGAGTTGAATTATGTGTTTCATTTGCTACAAGAGTAATTTTCTCATATTCCATGTCAGTTGTTTGCCGTTTACTTATTCGAGGTTCTTGAGCACATACTGCTTTAGCACAATCCTCTGTTTTATTTGTTTCAGAATCTGTTTCCTGTTTCATACGTACAAAGAGATATCATGTATGTGCTAACCCCCACAACAATGAAGCACTTCATGTGGAATTTGTTTTTGTCACATTTTTCTTGGTCACATTTGCATTTCTCAGATGCATTTAAGGGTGGGGGAGAGATACACACTCCCATTCCCCCATTTCTCCCAATTGACTCTAGGAGTTGTAACATTAACACGTAGTTTTCTCATACAATATAATGTAATATTGAGTGAAACGTAACAACAATAGTACTTACGTAGAACACAGGTTTAGGAATTTCCTCCTGAACACAACAGACTATCACTAAATCTAAAGGGTTATGAGTGTAAACAAGAAAACATACAAATTACAATAAACACGACATTATGAACGTTTCGGACCGTTAGGCCTTTCTCAGGAATATATAAAACAAACATTTAAAAACAATTAAAACAATAAACACAAGGTTAATACCACATAGGCACTAGATACAATATTGACATGTAAACAATACGAAGTTCAAGGTGACAGTAATACATACAGAACTGGTCGATCAGAATTCGGTTACAAAATGTGAAAAATTCAACTTTTGTCTTGCACCCATTCTCAGAACAGGCGCAGGTTAATAATCGCAATAGAGGGCTGACCCGTCTGAAACAATCTGATACTCGACAAGACAGCTCTATCCAAACCAGTTCAACGTAAATTGACTTGCAGATAACGAAATAGATGACGTATTCACGAGTGCTCATAAAGATAAAAATGAATATGAAAATGCAGAGTGACAAGGCGCACTCATGAACGCATGCACGCACGAAAATGCACACACATATTCAGATTACACGACAGGCTTGTCTCTCGTCCGCATCAAATAACAAATACATCTCACCTTATATTTCGCGAATGACACACAAGACAAATATAAGTTATCTATGATGTCAAAATTGGAAGCTATTTTGCCGAAAAGAAATCTTAGATGTCTTTCTTGAAGTATATTCAGGCGGGGCTGTTTCGTAGAAGGATTGTGGTTCATATCAACGATCTGACTAGAGGAGATTGATTTGCCAGATAACATTCTCGGAAATAAAGGCAGCAGAAACACCTGTAAGATATTAGTGTTCGTAGAAAATTCGATAAAATTTCAATTTTAAAGATAAAAATCTCAAATTATCACAAATGATGCACACATTTCGTAGATATAATGACGTTTCAATTTTTTTTTTTTTTGAAACCCTTTGTCTACATGTAGTTAATATTGAACCGAACAGAATTGATAATGAGATTTGATTGATTTCCAATTCGATCATCCTTCACGGTTTTCCTGGCACATATACAATTAATAATATTAATTGAAAATTATCATAATTTTATCAGTCAATAAATCAATTAAGTGTCATGCCGAATGGCGTAGGCGATCATGTTTCTCCACGACTATCTATCTCTTGTGTTGTCAATAAGCTCGGTTGGTGAACTTCTACCGTGCCACAATACTTGTCCATCTAGCAACTTCTCTCTTTGTTGTCCCCTGTCTCTTCTCCCCTTGATCTTTTCCATGCCTATAGATTTTTAAAAGCACGATAATCCTTGTATTTTTGGCTGCATGTGTGAGTATAGATAGTTCCATTCCATGTTAGTGGGGCGTTCGATGGTGGACTTCATTTCTAGAAATCATATTGAATCTTCTGTTTGAATCTTCATATTGAATCTTCATATTGAATCTTCATATTGAATCTTTATATTGAATCTTCATATTGAATCTTCATATTGAATCTTCTATCTGTTATTGGCAGCTACTTCTAGTTTTTTATTTATAACTTCTTCTTCTTCTGCGTTCGTTCTCAAACTCCTGCATTTAGCAGGATGTAGTCCGAATAACGGAATGCGTTGTTTCATGGTTTACAGCATTGCTGCAATATCTGCGCCTTTCAGCCTGACACATCCGACTTCAGCGTGGCTTTAGCTCACTGACCCTATATCGGATAGGACAGCCAACTCCATCCCATAACCACCTTAGTCGCCTTTTACGACATACGTGGAAGGTAAATAGTGTTGCTATTCTTTGCTCCCCTTTCGGTTCCCGGTAACACATGGGAGTATTTATAACTGACCTACTATCTCATTTCCACTGATTTGTGAGTTGCCTTCTTTTGCCTAGATGTTTACTTGTGGTAGAAGTAATTTTAAGTCATTCATGTGGAACATGTTTGGTTTCTGGAGGGCCAGCAAAGCAGATTTAGCGTCAGTCATAATCACTATCACTTCTCCCTCCAGGTAGAATGATACCAGCAGTAAACAAGTTGCTTCTTTGATTACTTCGCGTCCTTGACTTGAAATTTGTAGAATGACCGCTTGTGGCTATTGATTTTTCAAGTTTGTTTTTGTTTGTGTCATTTTATGTAGACGCATCTACCATAATTTCTCCCATCCCTCCTCTGCTGAGCCATCTGTATATATACTCTTGTCCAAGAAAGTTTCATGCAGTTTTTTTGGGGGTGTATTTTTAACATTATTCGTTTTAGGGTAATTAGATCTTGATCCGAATTTTATCTTTACATTCAATATAGAGTCTTCTTTTCTTGGTAAGTTTTCTTGGGCCTCAAGGGACACATGTGCTATATTAGTTATATTTTTGCAAGTGGGGGTTGGGGGAATGTGGCTCATTTGTTAGTTGTAGTTTCCCTCTAAGCATGTGAGTCTCATTCACAAATTTGGTTCTTTTTTATTTTTATTAATTTTTTTAAATTTTTTTTTTTTAATATTTTTTTACAGGGATTGTTTAACTTGTATCTTCTAACGTGGTTTGCCAGAGGTTGATATCTGACGAATTGAGTTACAGTTTTTACATTTATTTTTACATGGGGAGCATTTCGATTGGTGACCTGCGTACAGTAAGAGGAATGCTTATAAAACAGCTTGCAACGTGTGGCTGATTTAATACCGATATGGTTAAGAACGTTCACGTTTAAATGGAAATGGTAAAGCCACGGAACGTGTCGTTTACCACCGCGGAAGGCAGAGGTATCGGACCATTCGCGGAAGTACAAATGCGATATAACACAAATCGTGTCTCGGGACTACATAATCCAGAAAATATATTAGGACCAATAACACGTGTGTTGTCAGGTCCCGAGATGGGATAAAATAATAACACGTGTGTTGTCAGGTCCCGAGATGGGATAAAATAATAACACGTGTGTTGTCAGGTCCCGAGATGGGATAAAATAATAACACGTGTGTTGTCAGGTCCCGAGATGGGATAAAATAATAACACGTGTATTGTCAGGTCCCGAGGTGGGATAAAATAATAACACGTGTGTTGTCAGGTCCCGAGATGGGATAAAATAATAACACGTGTGTTGTCAGGTCCCGAGATGGGATAAAATAATAACACGTGTGTTGTCAGGTCCCGAGATGGGATAAAATAATAACACGTGTGTTGTCAGGTCCCGAGATGGGATAAAATAATAACACGTGTGTTGTCAGGTCCCGAGATGGGATAAAATAATAACTTTCGTGAATGTCGTAAGAGAACACTAATGAGTTATTTGTGGGGTGGTTGGAGTTTACCACTCCTGTGTTTATCTGTAAGGGAGCTGATGCAAATGTAAGACAAAAGACAAAAGTAAGAATTGAGACAAGACTTCCAGTGGAAATGATTTTTTTCGCATGTGACATTTTGTCAGACTATCCCCAACTTTTCTTAGTCGCCTCTCACCTCTTGCCTGGAAAGAATACAGTGGCATCCAAATTCGCACCGAGGACTATAAATGTGTCACATGAAAGTACATAACTGTAGTCAAGCTTTCTCAACCTGGTGCTATGGTCAGGACATGGGATGATGAATTGCAAGTTAAAATGTGCTCGCGAGCACTAACTATTATATGTGGGCGGTGCTCGCCGTCTGAAAGGTTGAGAATCCTTGCTGTAAACAGTCCTGAAACTAAGGTTGAGAACCCTTGCTGCAAACGGTCGTGCAATCTAAGGTTGAGAACCCTTGTTGTAAGACAGTCCTGAAACCATGTTTTATCAAAAGATAAATACTCGTCGATGGTACAGTAAACATAGTGAAAACAGCTATGATAAAAACGAGAAGACCAAACCGCGAGATAACCATTACGAAATGTGTAAGTAGTTGAAAGACTACAATGTTGATACGTACGTACGTATATCGGGAGAGTAGCCGTCTCCGGGCACAGGGAGGTAAAATACAATCAAATAAGTAACTTCAAAGTGATCAATGATAGAAAGTAATACAAGAATGGTGATTCTTTTCTTGATTCTTGATTAGAAACTGGCCTCACAGCACGTGGGACATTCCCATAAGTGCTCCGCCCTCTATTCCAGCAGCCATTCGACTAGATGGTGTTTCGAGTCTAATGCCGCCGAAACAGAAGTCGACATCAGGGCACAACTCTGGCCCTTGCGACAGGTTTCTTTGTTGTTCCGCCCACCCACGCCGTGCCCGTAACTAGTTCAAGCATAACGTCGGCCTGTCGGAACAACATGGTAACTGATACCGAAGGTTACGACTACTGGTACAAGTATAGTGACCCTTGTCCACGCCACTCAGTCGCAGGCAATTGTGCACCCGGACCTTTCAGAAAGCAATGACAAACTACTGAACGTATTTATATTGCCTAGAAACTCACCACAGTCAAAAAATGCTGGGTTGATGGCTACGTCCTGAATAGGATATGCTACCCTCCCCCACACCCCCCCCCCCAATATTATGTTTTAATAATGTTATGTTTTTATGTTGTTATATTGTTATGTAGTTATTTTAATTGACTAACAACATACCTAGGTGATCAGCTTAATAATTATATTTGGTTGGGAAAAATCCGTATCCCAACCATGGATTCAACCCGGGACCTCATGCCTCTGGGACCAGCGTTCTAGCCATACGGCCACGTGTTTTACTCAGACGATAAAAACACATAATCATATATTATGCGTCAAGTACTCATATTAGCCCTTACATGGTCACCTGAGGGTAAAAGTAAAAGAGGAAGACCTAAAACAACCCTTAAAAGCACCATTCTTAAAGAAGGGGAATTAATTAGGGGAATAAGACCATCCAGGAACTAAAGCTGCAGGCAGCGGACCGCATCATATGGAGAACCACAACCTCTGCCCCATGTGTCGCTTGCAGCACGAAAGGAACAAACTAACTCATATTAATCGAAAATATTACTCAATATATTTGAAAGATTCTTCTTCTTCTTCATCGTTCATTCTCAAACTCCCACTGGATATCTCTTGATTAGATTAGATTTCTAGAAGGATGTAGTCCAGAGAAAGGAAATGCGCTGTGATACCGTTTTATTTGTGCATATGGCCCGACACATCCGTCTTCGGCAGAGAAAGATTACTCAATATATTTGAAAGATTACTCAATATATTTGAAAGATTTTCATTTGTTCAATATTTCACACAGACCAATGTTTCTCTCCGGAACAGACATTTTACCCGCCAGCACCCTGCCCTAAACGTAAACAAGACCACAATACATTCATTCTGTGAAACTCATAGATATTTATTTAACAAATCACATCTAGACAGCCCTGTCTAGATGAAGAAAATTGCCCCTGTCAACTTGTTCCATAACTTGTGTCAAACTTCCCCTTTGACCTTTCACATTCTAGTTAGCTCTCTGAGAGTTGATGTAAAAACCGAGAACACGTCGAGGGAACTAAATAAACCAAGTGCTTAAAATGGGATTGTGGGTAGAGTTTCTGTGTGAGAGTAAGTTCATATCATAAATGATGGATGGAGAAAGGACAGGGGAGATTTTTACAAAATATGAACCAAATTATGATTCAACACAAATATTATAGCGAAAGAAACAGGACAAAATGCACAGAATAAGACAAACTATATGCGCATTGAGCGTTTCTTTGAATTGATCTGTCAGCAATTACGAACAATATAGCAACTGGGTCCTATGATGCATTTAAACAGTTTCTCCACAGCTTTATGTCACAGCCAGAGGATTCGAAATGTTATTGATACGCAATGTTTTCAGATGAAGCGTACTACTCAAAGGATGCGGATGTCGCCCACAAGTTCTACATTGTTGATAAGTGTACTCCAAAATTGCTAAACTGTTGATGTTTACCCCAGTGGTTATCTAATCTATATAAAAACCCATTCGCCCATGGTTTGCCGGGGCTCGAAAGGGGAGCAAAGAATAGAAACACTGTTTACCTTCCATGCATGTCGTACTAGGTGACTAAAGAGGTTATGGGATGGAGCTGGCTATCCCATCCCATATAGGGTCATTGATCCAAAGCCATGCTGAAGTCGGATGTGTCAGGCCGAAAGGCGCATATATCACAGCAATGCTGTAAACCATGGCACAACGCATTCCGTTCTTCGAACTACATCCTGCTAATCTGCAAGAGTTTGAGAACGAACGCAGAAGAAGAAGAAGAAGACCCGTTAACCTTCACAGTCATAGAGGTACTAATACATTGGATACAACTACACACAGAGTCCCCCAGCGATTTGTATCGTCAGCAATACAAATGAATCAGGAAAACTCTTGTCCAAACCAGTCCTTGATGGTGTCTATCATTGCTTTTCTTAACCCACCTTTGCTTCTTCCACCTATGACTTTTCGCTGTAATATCGTTTTTGTCAAGGAATCATCTCGGCATACGTGTCTAAACCATGCAAGTTTTCGCCATTTCGCTATTGAAACCAATGGTTCCTGTGAACATATATACATGTCTATTTTATTTCTTAAGTATATATTGTGTCTTATCTTCTCTATACAATATTACTATTACTGCGGGCAATCCACAAGCGCAAGAAGCGGAAGGACAATTCCGAAAATTCTCCTACTCCGAACCTTTAGCACTCCTGCTTGCACTGCAATAGAACTTTCCGTGCACGAATCGGACTCATCGGACATCTACGAACTCACAAACCAAATTAGTTAGTTACAAAATTTAATTATTTTTTTTTTAATTAAAAATTTTCCTCTCTTGTGAATCTAAACATCCTCACTTGTGAATCTAAACATCCTCACTTGTGAATCTAAACATCCTCACTTGTGAATCTAAACATTCTGTCTTGTGAATCTAAACATCCTCACTTGTGAATCTAAACATCCTCACTTGTGAATGTAAACATCCTCACTTGTGAATGTCAACATCCTCACTTGTGAATCTAAACATCCTCACTTGTGAATCTAAACATCCTCACTTGTGAATCTAAAAATTCTGTCTTGTGAATCTAAACATCCTCACTTGTGAATCTAAACATTCTCACTTTAGATTCTAATGGCTACTTATTTACATTGAGTGTTCTCCGTGGTGTCCTTTTGAGCCGTTCACTTTATGATCCAGTTGTCCTGGTTCAAATTCCACACGCGACTTCATGTTTATAAAATTTATTGAATCTACGGAGTTATACAATATGTAGTATTCCTGGCGTGCCGTCTCGTTAGCAAGGATTGAATACATCAGGATAAATCATGGAGGGTGGATAAAGGTAAAGGTAGCTCCACATGGCAGCAACCTGCCGTCGTGGATGAGGATAACTCTTCATGTACTAAGCCGCAGCAGCTAATAGTTGAAGTGGCCAGTTCCCTTCTTTGCTGTCTTTACCTCCCGTATCTCATGCGCCAGGTACAAATTTACTTTGTCAATCGAGATCACACATCCCCAAATTTGTATATGTCCGGACGTGGTTTCGAATCCGGCACACTGTAACCTGGCGATAGCAAGAACGTTCACTATCATCTAGACTACCACGCGCTCCACGGATGAGGGGGGGGGGGAGGGGGGGGGGGGGTAACCAGAGTACATTGAATTCAATCCTTTACACAGACCATATGAAACTGACCATATCACATATCACTTACATTTTACGGGCGCTACGATTTGATTTATTAGCAATACCTAAGCATATAACAATAGGTGAAAAGTTAAAATATATACCTACGACTCGTCTGTGTGACCTGTGTGAGCCTCACTTACGACTAATTCACCTCAGTTGTGAATCCAACTCTCCTCAGCTAGGCTCTAGCTCTCCTCGCCTTTGACACTTTCCTCACATTTGACTCTCTCCTCACCTGACTTTACCTCTCCTCCCGTATGATTCTAACCATCTTCAATTTTAATTGTAAACCTCTTATTATGTCTCTAACCATTCTTACATGACTGAATTATGATTCTATAACCAGCCTTACCTGTAACTGAAATAGCCATACTTGAGACTCAAACCTACTTCACCCACACAACAAGAAGGCATTCACACATAAACATAGTCAAGCGTACCACCCACACAATTCATCGCAGCTCTGCACCACACATACATTTATAGAAACAAGACAAGGGAGGGAAGGCATACGGTGAAAATATCAGAATTATCTTCCCCTTCATGGTAGTGACAACAAGAGGAGACAATAATTGTGACAAGGGACACAATTGTCACAATCCATTAGTGACACACAAGGCCGGGATGATTGACCTGCGTCTCTAACATTATATGGGAGGTCAGAGGAAATTGTTGAAGGGAGTGCAGGAGATGAGGACAGGCAATGTTGTGGAGGGGAAATATGCGGGTAATCGTGTTCAGATTTATGGTATACGTGGATTAGTAAGTGTAGGTGGTACAATTTGGCTGTAATATCTGTAAATTTCGTTCTAGACACATCCAAGTTCAGCGTATTATCTATAGTAAAAATAATATAATAATGAATCCACATCCTGAATTCCCGGCAGTGGTGAAAAATATGTGATGCTGGTTTTACTGTGGTGAAGTCTGCGAGTACCACTCTGTCACAGAACTGGGCACAGATATTAGAAGTACCACTCTGTCACAGAACTGGGCACAGATATTTGAAGTACCACTCTGTCACAGAACTGGGCACAGATATTTGAAGTACCACTCTGTCACAGAACTGGGCACAGATATTTGAAGTACCACTCTGTCACAGAACTGGGCACAGATATTTGAAGTACCACTCTGTCACAGAACTGGGCACAGATATTAGAAGTACCACTCTGTCACAGAACTGGACACAGATATTAAAAGTACCACTATATCACAGAACTGAACACAGATATTAGAAGTACCACTCTGTCACAGAACTGTGCACAGATATTAAAAGTACCACTCTGTCACAGAACTGGACACAGATATTAGAAGTACCACTATGTCACAGAAATGGACACATATATTAGAAGTACCACTCTGTCACAGAACTGAACACAGATATTAGAAGTACCACTCTGTCACAGAACTGGACACATATATTAGAAGTACCACTCTGTCACAGAACTGAACACAGATATTAGAAGTACCACTCTGTCACAGAACTGGACACAGATATTAAAAGTACCACTATATCACAGAACTGAACACAGATATTAGAAGTACCACTCTGTCACAGAACTGGGCACAGATATTAGAAGTACCACTCTGTCACAGAACTGGGCACAGATATTTGAAGTACCACTCTGTCACAGAACTGGGCACAGATATTTGAAGTACCACTCTGTCACAGAACTGGGCACAGATATTTGAAGTACCACTCTGTCACAGAACTGGGCACAGATATTAGAAGTACCACTCTGTCACAGAACTGGACACAGATATTAAAAGTACCACTATATCACAGAACTGAACACAGATATTAGAAGTACCACTCTGTCACAGAACTGTGCACAGATATTAAAAGTACCACTCTGTCACAGAACTGGACACAGATATTAGAAGTACCACTATGTCACAGAAATGGACACATATATTAGAAGTACCACTCTGTCACAGAACTGAACACAGATATTAGAAGTACCACTCTGTCACAGAACTGGACACATATATTAGAAGTACCACTCTGTCACAGAACTGAACACAGATATTAGAAGTACCACTCTGTCACAGAACTGGACACAGATATTAAAAGTACCACTATATCACAGAACTGAACACAGATATTAGAAGTACCACTCTGTCACAGAACTGTGCACAGATATTAAAAGTACCACTCTGTCACAGAACTGGACACAGATATTAGAAGTACCACTATGTCACAGAAATGGACACAGATATTAGAAGTACCACTCTGTCACAGAACTGTGCACATATATTAGAAGTACCACTCTGTCACAGAACTGTGCACAGATATTAAAAGTACCACTCTGTCACAGAACTGTGCACAGATATTAAAAGTACCACTCTGTCACAGAACTGGACACAGATATTAAAAGTACCACTATATCACAGAACTGAACACAGATATTAAAAGTACCACTCTGTCACAGAACTGTGCACAGATATTAAAAGTACCACTCTGTCACAGAACTGGACACAGATATTAGAAGTACCACTATGTCACAGAAATGGACACAGATATTAGAAGTACCACTCTGTCACAGAACTGTGCACATATATTAGAAGTACCACTCTGTCACAGAACTGTGCACATATATTAGAAGTACCACTCTGTCACAGAACTGAACACAGATATTAGAAGTACCACTCTGTCACAGAACTGGACACATATATTAGAAGTACCACTCTGTCACAGAACTGAACACAGATATTAGAAGTACCACTATATCACAGAACTGGACACATATATTAAAAGTACCACTATATCACAGAACTGGACACATATATTAGAAGTACCACTCTGTCACAGAACTGGACACATATATTAGAAGTACCACTATGTCACAGAACTGTGCACATATATTAGAAGTACCACTCTGTCACAGAACTGGACACATATATTAGAAGTACCACTATGTCACAGAACTGGACACATATATTAGAAGTACCACTATGTCACAGAACTGGACACAGATATTAAAAGTACCACTATGTCACAGAACTGTGCACAGATATTAGAAGTACCACTCTGTCACAGAACTGAACACAGATATTAGAAGTACCACTCTGTCACAGAACTGGACACAGATATTAGAAGTACCACTCTGTCACAGAACTGAACACAGATATTAGAAGTACCACTCTGTCACAGAACTGGACACATATATTAGAAGTACCACTCTGTCACAGAACTGAACACAGATATTAGAAGTACCACTCTGTCACAGAACTGTGCACAGATATTAGAAGTACCACTATGTCACAGAACTGTGCACAGATATTAAAAGTACCACTCTGTCACAGAACTGGACACATATATTAGAAGTACCACTCTGTCACAGAACTGGACACATATATTAGAAGTACCACTATGTCACAGAACTGGACACATATATTAGAAGTACCACTCTGTCACAGAACTGTGCACATATATTAGAAGTACCACTCTGTCACAGAACTGGACACATATATTAGAAGTACCACTCTGTCACAGAACTGTGCACATATATTAGAAGTACCACTCTGTCACAGAACTGGACACAGATATTAGAAGTACCACTATGTCACAGAACTGGACACATATATTAGAAGTACCACTCTGTCACAGAACTGTGCACATATATTAGAAGTACCACTATGTCACAGAACTGGACACAGATATTAGAAGTACCACTATGTCACAGAACTGTGCACATATATTAGAAGTACCACTCTGTCACAGAACTGTGCACAGATATTAGAAGTACCACTCTGTCACAGAACTGTGCACAGATATTAGAAGTACCACTATTTCACAGAACTGGACACAGATATTAGAAGTACCACTATTTCACAGAACTGGACACAGATATTAGAAGTACCACTATGTCACAGAACTGGACACAGATATTAGAAGTACCACTCTGTCACAGAACTGGACACAGATATTAGAAGTACCACTCTGTCACAGAACTGTGCACAGATATTAGAAGTACCACTATGTCACAGAACTGAACACAGATATTAGAAGTACCACTCTGTCACAGAACTGTGCACATATATTAGAAGTACCACTCTGTCACAGAACTGGACACATATATTAGAAGTACCACTATGTCACAGAACTGTGCACATATATTAGAAGTACCACTCTGTCACAGAACTGTGCACATATATTAGAAGTACCACTCTGTCACAGAACTGTGCACATATATTAGAAGTACCACTCTGTCACAGAACTGTGCACATATATTAGAAGTACCACTCTGTCACAGAACTGGACACATATATTAGAAGTACCACTATGTCACAGAACTGGACACAGATATTAAAAGTACCACTCTGTCACAGAACTGTGCACATATATTAGAAGTACCACTCTGTCACAGAACTGGACACATATATTAGAAGTACCACTCTGTCACAGAACTGGACACATATATTAGAAGTACCACTCTGTCACAGAACTGGACACATATATTAGAAGTACCACTATGTCACAGAACTGTGCACATATATTAGAAGTACCACTCTGTCACAGAACTGTGCACATATATTAGAAGTACCACTCTGTCACAGAACTGTGCACATATATTAGAAGTACCACTCTGTCACAGAACTGTGCACATATATTAGAAGTACCACTCTGTCACAGAACTGGACACATATATTAGAAGTACCACTATGTCACAGAACTGGACACAGATATTAAAAGTACCACTCTGTCACAGAACTGTGCACATATATTAGAAGTACCACTCTGTCACAGAACTGGACACAGATACAAAAATTAGTTAAAATGCTTCCTTGTGTAAACAAATACGTGGTGTCAACTCTTCGCTCAGCAGAGAAAACGTGCTGATATCGGATGAATTTGGTAGGAAAACGCAGGAATCACAATCAATATATAATCCATGTAACAATGCGTTCTATTCTCCCGATTGCATCCTGATAATTTGCAATAGATTAAAGGCGAACATAGAAAAAAAATTAATTCGTGTCGCATCAAGATATATACATAGAAACAGAAAGAATCAGTAAATAAACAGTACATAAACAGTATATAAAAAGTACATAAACATTACATAAACAGTACATTAACAGTATATAAAAAGTACATAAACAGTTCATTAACAGTATATAAAAAGTACATAAACAGTACATTAACAGTATATAAAAAGTACATAAATAGTACATAAACAGTACATTAACAGTATATAAAAAGTACATAAACAGTACATTAACAGTATATAAAAAGTACATAAACAATACATTAACAGTATATAAAAAGTACATAAACAGTACATAAAGAGTACATTAACAGTATATAAAAAAGTACATAAACAGTACATTAACAGTATATAAAAAGTATATAAAAAGTACATAAACAGTATATAAAAAGTACATAAACAATACATTAACAGTATATAAAAAGTACATAAACAGTACATAAAGAGTACATTAACAGTATATAAAAAAGTACATAAACAGTACATTAACAGTATATAAAAAGTATATAAAAAGTACATAAACAGTATATAAAAAGTACATAAACAGTACATTAACAGTATATAGAAAGTACATAAACAGTACATTAACAGGAAACAGGAACATTTTGAAGAAACGCATTAAACACATAAAGAAGTACCAACAAGCTGTTACCTGAACAGCAAACAGAAAGACATTTAAATATATGCAATCTCCCCTACATGCGGTTTCACATTTGTCACCGCCATGTTGGCATACCTGTCAGGTATGTGCATAAACAACTGACAGATGTTACCTGGACATGGAAATAATGGCGCGCAATGTCGGAACAGCAGGAGGAAACCAGCTTATTTTGTTGTTTATTTTCTTACATTTTCTTGACATCATGATTCCATTATGTTGATTCGCGCTCCAACAATCTCAATCAAGATTTTAAGTTCATCCGAAATTGATGTAACTTATAATGATTGATTATAATGATTGATTATAATGATTGATTATAATGATTGATTATGAGTGATGATGATGAGTGATGGTGATAATAGTGATTGATGATTGAGAATTGATTTATTGCGTGATGTATAATGTTTAATTATGATGAAAACAGATTGATTGATGTTCATAAATTGAATTGATGAGTTATTGTAGATTTATACGTATGGATTGCTTGGTTATTGATTGATTGCTTGGTGGTTGCTTGACTGGTGGTTGATTGACTGGTGGTTGATTTAATTTTTTGATTGATTTATAATTTATTTTTTGACGAGTTATTGATTGGTGATTGGGTCATGATTGATGATTGCCTCATGATTGATGATTGGTTTATGATTGATGATTGGCTCATGATTGATGATTGGTTCATGATTGATGATTGGTTCATGATTGATGATTGGCTCATGATTATTTTGATTATGATTAACTTGTTTATTTATTCCAGTTGACGGTAGCCTTCTATGTTTAACTGTTGACATGTTTTCCTTTTTTTCCACCTCGTTTACCTGTTGTCATGCCTTTTTCTTCTGTTCCCACCTTGCTTACCTGTTCTAATGTCTTCTTCTTCTGGTTCCACCTTGTTTACATGTTGTCATGTCTTTTTCTTCTTCTTCTGGTTCCACGTTGTTTACCTGTTGTCATGTCTTCTTCTTCTTCTTCTGGTTCCACCTTGTTTACCTGTTGTCATGTCTTTTTCTTCTTCTTCTGGTTCCACCTTGTTTACCTGTTGGGATGTCTTCTTCTTCTTCTGGTTCCACCTTGTTTTACTGTTGATATTCCTTATACAGAACCAATTCTGATGTATTAAAGTGAATGTTGGACACTACGCAGACAGTGAAAAATTATATTGAGGCAGCAGAGATTGAGGCAGCAGAGATTGAGGAAGCAGAGATTGAGGCAGCAGAGATTGAGGCAGCAGAGATTGAGGAAGCAGAGATTGAGGCAGCAGAGATTGAGGCAGCAGAGATTGAGGCAGCAGAGATTGAGGCAGCAGAGATTGAGGCAGCAGAGATTGAGGCAGCAGAGATTGAGGCAGCAGAGATTGAGGCAGCAGAGATTGAGGCAGCAGAGATTGAGGCAGCAGAGATTGAAGCAGCAGAGATTGAGGCAGCAGAGATTGAGGCAGCAGAGATTGAGGCAGCAGAGATTGAGGCAGCAGAGATTGAGGCAGCAGAGATTGAGGCAGCAGAGATTGAGGCAGCAGAGATTGAGGCAGCAGAGATTGAGGCAGCAGAGATTGATGCAGCAGAGATTGAGGCAGCAGAGATTGAGGCAGCAGAGATTGAGGCAGCAGAGAATGAGGCAGCAGGGATTGAGGCAGCAGAGATTGAGGCAGCAGAGATTGAGGCAGCAGAGATTGAGGCAGCAGAGATTGAGGCAGCAGAGATTGAGGCAGCAGAGATTGAGGCAGCAGAGATGTGGTGTTATAGAAGAATATTGAGAACACTTTTGACAGAGAAAAACATAATGAAGATATATTGAAGGAAGTTAATTCAAGAGAGCTGCTGATCTGCCTCAGAAGGAGACAGTCGGCATTTTTTTGGGACACATCGTAAGAAGAGGAAAGGTGGAACACATTGTAATAACAGGCAAGTTGAAGACCAAGAGAGAAGATGCTTGACAACATAACATTGTGGCATGGGAGAACGTTGGTATCGGAAATGATTGACAGCACACAAAGTAGATAGAAGACTGTGGAAAGACATGCTAACCAACGCCACAGGGCATGGACCACAAGAAGATGATGCCTTTTTCTTCTTCTCGTTTCACCTTGTTTAACTGTTGGCATACCTTCTTTTTCTTCTCGTTTCACCTTGTTTAACTGTTGGCATACCTTCTTTTTCTTCTCGTTTCACCTTGTTTAACTGTTTGCATACCTTCTTCTTCTTCTCGTTTCACGTTGTTTAACTGTTGGCATACCTTCTTTTTCTTCTCGTTTCACCTTGTTTAACTGTTGGCATACCTTCTTTTTCTTCTCGTTTCACCTTGTTTAACTGTTCGCATACCTTCTTCTTCTTCTCGTTTCACCTTGTTTAACTGTTGGCATACCTTCTTCTTCTTCTCGTTTCACCTTGTTTAACTGTTGGCATACCTTCTTTTTCTTCTCGTTTCACATTGTTTAACTGTTGGCATTCCTTCTTCTTCCCATTCCAAAAAGTTTCATAAGGTTCCAAATTCGAAGAAGATTGCTTTAATTGTACTTGGGTTCACATATGTACTTCGTCACTCTCAAAGTGACGGCACCCTGGCTACCGAAAGTATCACTCATAGCACGTAACTCAGTAGCTTCAACTGATAGTTCATAATGATTTCCGCAAAACTACACTTTGTAAACAAGACAATACGAGCCGGATTCGAACCTAATACCTCTTGAATATAAGGAGATCGGCTTAACCACTACGCTAGAGAGTTTTCACTCTTCTTTTCATTTTCCATTACGTTTAACAATGTGTATGCTTTCTTCCTCTTCTCGTTTCACCTTGTTCAACTGTTGGCAAGCTTTCTTCGCCTTCTTGTTTCATCTTGTTTAACTGTTGCATTTATGTGCAAATGAGATAGCGACAGTGGTTCAGTCTCATGCGCGTTGGCTTATCGTTTTACAAGATTTTGGTTCAGTTCTGGTTTGGATCGCAATTCTCTCCACCCAAATGTACAATGCGATGAAATCTTTGACTTAAACGTCAATTGCATGTTGTTTACATGTTTATTTTATTAGATTTTGCCAAAAAAAAGTTATCTGTCAATCCACGAACGTCTACAATATAAGACCCACATGCTGGTTGGAGATTGAGCCTTCTTAATTATTCGTTTGACTATTACCTGGATTTTCTGTCTGTTAAAGGTAAAGGTAAATAAACAATTAGAAGACAGAATTGATGCCTTTGAGATGTGGGTATATAGAAGAATAGGGAGAACATCATGGACAGAGAAGAAAACAAATAAAGAGGTGCTAAAGACACTTAATATGAAGAAAGAACTACTAAGAAAAATAAAGATCAGGCAAATAAAATATTTTGGACATATTAAAAGACATGAGACCTTATTGAAGACCTTACCTGAGGGTAAAGTCAAAGGGAAACAAGCAAGAGGTAGACAGAGATACAAGTGGGAGAGTAACATCACACGATGAAAAGGTTACAGTCTAGCAAAGTCCACACCAAGACAAGATACAGGGCATATTGGAGATCCGCTGCAGCCTACCTTCGTTGCGGAGACGGCACTTGATGATGATGATGATGAAAGGTAAAGGTATGTCCCGTTGCAGTAAACTGCCGTCGACTATGAAGCTAGCTCTTCATGTACTAAGCCGTAGCAACTATTAGGTGGGGTGGCCAGTTCCTTTCCTTACTGTATTTACCTCCCCTAACTCATGCGTAAGTTACTCATTTACAGCTGTGTCGACTGGAGGAGTGGTCGTGTCAAGCGAGAAATCACAACCCGGATGTTTTGGACCGGGCGTGGTTTTGTAACTTGGTACGCTGTAATCCGGTGATAGCAAGCAAGCTCACTATCAACTAGTTTACCGGGCTACCCTCTGTCTCTTACACAAAGTATAATAATAGTGACCAATGAAAATCAAGTCAATATGTCATCATACCTGTCTCTTCTTCTTCTTCTTCTGTGTTCGTTCTCAAACTCCTGCAGATTAGCAGGATGTAGTCCGGAGAACGGAATGCGTTGTGTCATGGTTTACAACATTGCTGCGAAATCTGCGCCTTTTGTTCTGACACATCCGACTTAAGCACGGCTTTGGGTCACTGACCCTATATGGGATGGAGCAGCCATGGGATTTGTCGCCTTTTACGACATGCATGGAAGGTAAACAGTGGTGCTATTCTTTGCTCCACTTTCTTGCCCCGACAACACACTGGCGATATCTGTCTCTATTTCAGCCTGAGTGCGTGGGTTTTTATTTGTGTTTGTTAGTCCTCGGAACACTGTCATTACACATAGTACACTTCCATTCGTACCCCGTACTCTACTGAGTATATCAGCAATTACATTACGGCTGACAGTTCCAGTTACTAGATGGGGTCAAGATGAGTGTTTTAATTAAATAACAGAGGATGCAACAACAATATCAACGAGTAGACAAAATGATAGATGTTATTATCGTTCAAATGTGTTTGTTGTTAGATCTACATAATTAACAAGGGTATATGAGATAAATGGAATCAAAAAAGTTACAACTTTCTGAGAAATAGTTCTAAACAAGGAAATATACAGGAGAACGAGGCATGAACGAAGAGAGAGAGAGAGAGAGAGAGAGAAAGAGAGAAAGAGAGAGAGAGAGAGAGAGAGCGATAGATGTCAGAATGCAATTAGCAGCACAGAGGTAGAGACCCGAGTTGAATATTTGGTAAGTAATTTCTCTTCTAGAGTTACTGGCCCCTGCCTACTGATGTGTTCCACGTCACAACATGTCCGTCCATCAGGCGATCAACATGAATGGCGTCAAGACACCTCTTTAGCAATGATGCACTACCAATCTACAGAAAACAAAATATTTAATGCTATACACACATGTTCGGCTCCGTGGCGAAGTGGTACATAGCGCGTCTGTGACGACAAAGGTACCGAGTTCGATCCTCACCACAGGCAATTGCGCATCCGGACCTTTCAGAAAGCAATGGCAACCTACTGATCGTATTTATATTGCCTAGAAAATCACCACAGCCAACAAATGCTGGGTTGATAGCTACGTCCTAGATAGGATATGCTACCAATTTTATACACACATAGTGATTAATCCAGCATTTTTTGGCTGTAATGATTTTTAAGTAATATTTACGGTACAGTACAAGTAGACGCATAGTCGAATTATTTCCCTTGTCTATGTTTGTAAATTTCATGTTCTTCTTCTGCGATCAATTTCCTATGCTCATAAGTCTATACGGGAAGTTGTGCCGCCTCCACGAATTCAGTCGTCAGCAGGAGGTCCTCACGGTTGCCACACAGCTTTACCTTCAGATATGTCTCTTGGGGTCATATTTTAGTTCTCACTTCATCAAAAATGTGGGCATGTCTGCAGAATATGTTCTGGAGTCTGGGGACCCTTTTGACATGGGCATATGTCAGTTTGGATAGCCTTAATTTTGTGGAGATGTGCTTGTAGTCTGCAGTGTCCTGTGTGAAGTCTAACAAATTGGGGTTTGTTGATACCTGCTTAGCTTTAGAATAGGGTCATGTGGAAAGTTACTGCCTTGTTCAATATTTAATACTTTAAATATTAATTTATTTTAGGGTTTGGGTTAGGGTTAATGGCTAACCCCAACTCTAAATAAATAAGTATTTCAATTATTAAATGATGAACATGAAATTTACAAACATAGATATTGGAAATAATTAAATATGTGGTGGCGTCTACTTGTACTGTACCATATTTACTTCCCGCAGACTTTCATTGCTTTCTGAAAAGTCCGAATGCAAAGTTTTTTTGCTTCTGACATTGAGTAACGACACGAGCTCTGCATTTCTTGTCACAGAACCTGGCATACGTTTGTTAGTAATGTTTATATCTGGTGGTGGGGAACATTTTGCCTCCAGTAAATTTTGTTGTTGTGTCATAACACCATACATGCATGTTAGGTGAATCATAATAATAATGTACAAAATATATAATAACCGTCATAATGTAGTTAGATGGGGAATCGACATCGAACACGATATTAAAATTTGAAAATAAACAAATATGTCCTCGGTGATTGCCACAAAATATGAGTACGTACATAATTATTAGAAACGTCACGATAAAAATAATTAACGCTTCTGATCGGTAAATGCTAAAATCGCTTATAACGCATTAACTCAGTGAGATATGTTAGTTATTGGGCACTTGATGTCAGTATACCATTACGGACTAGAGATACCGACGACCAAATAAATACCACCAAATATTGAAAAGGAGGAGAGAGGTGACAGTGACATCTATGTCGTAAGTTGTACAGTATGAGGTAGCGTTTCAGAAGTTCCATTTCTACGAGAAACAACCAGAAGTAACGAGTTTCCAAAAATATTTGAAATTTCAAATAGTATTTAAAGACACGTATTAGAAGCGAGATGACATAATTGTGTTTTAGTTTTCTAATAGTTGTCTTCTAATTTGATGGGAAGAGACGCAGTAATGATGGACACGACTAACGACACTTATGTGATAACTTTCAAACGGTATTTTTAAGCACAATTTTGTAATTTATGTCACACTTTTAAAGTTTTAATTTGAAATACACTATAAATGTGTGTGTGATTGTATATGATTGTGTGTGAGTGTTTGAGTGTATGCGTGCGAGTGTGTGTGTGTGTAAACGTATATATTTTGGAAGGTATAAATTGAATATAAATGAAAAACGATTCACCAATTCCCATTTTACACTAAACAGTTGCAGTTCTATTTTATGAATTTATTATTACGGTAAACGCTGGAAGCTCCATGGCAGCAAGGGCACTTAACTCTGGAAGCGGGAGAAAGTAAACAAATGGGAAGCAAAACATGGAGACTTTATAGCTACAGAATTGAAGAGCTCCTCATTGACTTGAACTCGTGAGCCAGGAACTTTCTGTTAAGTGTTGCAGCTGGCATCACCTCAGATATCAGTACTTAAGGATTTGTTGGGCCACATCGTCTCAAGGGTCAGGGAAAGTGAAACATTTCCGACAGGAGGGTAAATGGGAGAGAGGTGTGTCGTCTTACTCATTGCGTTAGGGGGCCGGTGTGAATGAGGGAACTGATGAGACGGTACGGTGTAAGATAGAAGTATTCGATCTGAACCATCTGAAAGATTCAAAAGGTGTGACTTAATTGATTTATTATGAAGTAAGATAAATCTAGCTATTTATATATCTATACTATACGTTGTGTCCCTTGTTTGCCTTGCGGCGTCAGGGGTGGAAGAGTTCTCTGGAGATGGCCTTCTTGTGCGCTGTTTGTTAGTTTGTTCCTGTGGCTTCTTTAATTTCTGTGATCCATCTTTTACATGGTCTGCCTCTGGCTTTTTAACCGTTATATATGGTTATATAACCAATATAAGATAAATCTCTCTCTCTCTCTCTCTCTCTATATATATATATATATATATATATATATATATATATATATATATATATATATATATATATATATATATATATATATATATATATATATATATATATATATATATATATATATATATGATAAACTTCGTAATTCTATGTCTGTATCGATCTGTATAAATATCAACAGATTCATCGATTCCGATGAAATTTGCCACGTAGACTCATTAGAATTATTTGGCAAGGTACCATCAGCAATACCACACTATCATCAGAAAATGTGTATTTCCAGTGACAATATATGGTTGTGAGGCATGTGCATTAAATAAAACAATAGCAAAGAGAGTCTATGCATATCCTTGTGTTGCCGGGGCCCGAAAGGGGAGCAGAGTAGCAACACCTTACTTTCCATGCATGTCGTAAAAGGCGACTAGGGAGGTTATGGGATGGAGTTGGCTGTCCCATCCCATTTAGGGTCAGTGACCCAAAGTGATGCTGAAGTCGGATGTGTCAGGCCGAAAGTCGCAGCGATGCTGTAAACCATGACACAGCGCATTCCGTTCTCTGGACTACATCCTGCTAATCCGCAGGAGTTTGAAAACGAACGCAGAAGAAGAAGAAGAGTCTCTGCTTTCGAAATGAGATGCTACAGAAGAATTTTAAGTATACCATGGGCAGCTAAGAAGACAAATCAAGAAGTGTTAAGATCAATAAATGTCGAAATTGCCTGACGCCTTAACAACGTTTTAACAAGAGAGCTGTGTTTTTGGGACATATTACAAGACATAGCAGCATGGAAATATTAATAGCGGAAGATAGAGTTAGCGGCAACATGGGAAGAGAGCGCCCAAGACGACGATGGTGCAGTGATATATAAATTTGCGCACACATGCTTCAAGTTACAGCAGCTCAACTTGCCCAGAATCGCAGAGTGCTCAGAGAATCCATAAGGAAGATCACGTTCTGGAAAGAATATTTCACATGATGATGATGAAAATTATGAGATAATAATCTCTCCCGTGGTGGGTATGAGAAATCATAAAAGTTGATCATTACTGTCCAAAATCCATATCGATCGAGTATCGATACAATAATCTCCCAGTAACAGCATCCTCTCTTGATCGTAACCTTCATTCGTTACTGACTCTTGACATTCCTTGCAACATTTCATCTTTGCAACATTTCATCCTTGCAACATTTCATCTTTGCAACATTTCATCCTTGCAACATTTCATCCTTGCAACATTTCATCTTTGCAACATTTCATCTTTGCATCATTTCATCCTTGCAACATTTCATCCTTGCAACATTTCTTCTTTGCAACATTTCATCCTTGCAACATTTACATATTTTTTTTATTGGATTAGACATAATCATTATCATCATCATCATCAAGTACCGTCTCCGCAACGAAGGTTGGCTGCAACAGACCTCCAAGATACCAAGTCTCTTGTTTTGGTGGTGCACTCTGCTAGACTGTAACCTGTCCATCATGTAATATTACTCTGCTACTTGTGTCTCTGTCTACATCTTGCTCACTTCACTTTGACTTCACCCACGAGTAAGATCTTCAATAAATTGTCATGGATTAGACCTAAACAACTTCTAAAAAGGTTGAAATACCGAATTATTAACAAATTAAATTCTACACAGGTTATACCTTGACGATCTCTACAGTAAATGGATACGTGTTTTGTTGGGCCTAGTAATTTTAAAACCTGCTGAATTTTGGAAATATGTTTGTTATAGTACTCTCCTTTTTAATTCTCACTCGTGCATAGCTTACCACTGACATGATTTGTTAATAACTTCAGATTACCACCTCTGATTACCACAACAGATTATCACCTCAGATTACTACCTCTGATTATCACCTCAGATTACCACCTCTGAATACCACATCAGATTACCACATCAGATTACCACCTCTGATTACCACCTCTGATTACCACCACAGATTATCACTTCAGATTACCACCTCTGATTACCACCTCAGATTACCAACTCCGATTACCACCTCTGAATACCACATCAGATTACCACCACAGATTATCACCTCAGATTACCACCTCTGATTACCACCTCAGATTACCAACTCAGATTACCACCTCTGAATACCACATCAGATTACCACCTCAGATTACCACCACAGATTATCACCTCAGATTACCACCTCTGATTACCACCTCAGATTACCAACTCAGATTACCACTTCAGATTACCACCTCTGATTACCACCTCTGGTTACCACCACAGATTATCACCTCAGATTATCACCTCAGATTACCACCTCTGATTACCACCTCAGATTACAACCTCAGATTACTACCTCTGATTACATATCAGATTACCACCTCAGATTACCAACTCAGATTACCACCTCTGATTACCACCTCTGATTACCACCTCAGATTACCACCTCTGATTACCACCTCTGATTTCCAGCTCTGATCGCTGCACAAATGTCAAACAAATAATAATTAAAATAATAACGGCTGCGTTATATTAGCAAGAGGGAACTAGAGACACAAGCGGGAGAGTAACATAAATCGGTTACAGTCTAGCAGAGTGCATCAAAAGATAAGAGACAGGGAATGTTGAAGGTCTGTTGCAACCAATCTTAGCTGCTGAGAAAAAAAAAAGTTAAAAATAAATAAAACCCCACAAATATTGATAACTGAAATAACTTGTGTATGAATGACTCACAAAAAATGAAATGACAAAACCACATTTGTGTATAATTTATATTTCATAACACATAATTTTTAACGTTATTAGTTTATTGAAAAAGGTCCCGTTTGGACCGATACGTGGAAAATTGTCCTGTATTGTTTTATTGATTTTTTTAAATATATATATTTTAAATCTATAGTTAGGTTTTTCTAGTAACCTTTTTATCTTATTTTACATTACCATTTATTCATTTGGCTATTGTGGCATCCTCCAATTTGTCGGTCACCCTCCGACCATTTGGTTAATGAAACTTATCAATGCTGGTCCATTCTCTACCTTGTCTTTAAAAATCGTACGACCGGCCCAGATTATAATCTAGGTATTCAAGAGCTCACAGACTATTCTGACACTGGATTAGATTGATGACCACAGGTGTATACCTACTTAAGTCTGGTACGTATGTTTTATAGTACTTCTCTTTAATCAGAGAGTATGCTGTTGATCTGAGATTTCCAGTTGGAGAAGACGATGAGAAAAAAAGAGGAAACCTTACAGCAGAGACGGTTAACATGCCTTGTCCCATGAACAAAAGTCTGTCAACAGACATCTTGGTACTCTAGACTACGCTTATATCAATACGGTTCTTGTTTGGAACACGTGTCTCCCTGCTTATTTTAGAATTAATTATTCTTAATAGTATATTAATAATTACTTTAAATATTATATTTTAGAGTTAGGGTTTAGGGTCAGTTATGTTTTAACCCTAGACCTAACCTTAAATAGATTTACATTTACATTAATAAATGATAAACATAAATCGATAAACATAGCCAAGGGAAATAATTAATTAGTGAGGACACGTGTTCCAAACAAGAACCCTAAATACCACTATTTGTTCATATCCTTAACTATATACCATTAATTAATGACATCCTAAACTATATACCACTAGTTCCTGACAATCTGGATGGCATGTGATGGGATGCTTACAGGTCCTACCACTCACACTAATACTTCAACTGTACCAGATATAATAAACATAAACACATGCATCCTAATCTCGGATTACGAGCAATTCTCAGAACACATTCACTGTGTTTTTTTAGCAGAAATAAGACATTCACATGTGCTAAGACGCTCTCCTCAGCAGTTAAGAGAAACAAGACATTCACATGTGCTAAGACACTATCTCCTCAGCAGTTAGGAGAAACACAACATTCACATGTTTTGATGAACATTTTTTCAGTACACCCCCATTCTCCTCAGCACAATGACTCTATATACATGTCCCTGAACCACCACCCCCTTATTCTCATGAATATCCGTGTTCATCCTCACCTGTTCACATTAAGCAGGATTAAACAGTTCACGAACTTATTACATTTCTCAATTCATAATTAAGAACCATGTTTTCGTCAATTATACAGCCCTGGTGGCTCAAAAGGGAGCATCAATTGGAAGTGACGCATTGAGCTTGTCTCGTGTAATTAGACGCCATTTTCTCTTGTATCCTCAGTACTGGTCCGCATCTCATCATGATTAGTGCCGTCTCCACATCGAAGGTTGGCTGCAACAGACCTCCAACAACCCATGTCTCTTGTTTTGGTGGTGCACTCTGTTAGACTGTAACCTGTCCATCTCGTGATGTTACTCTCCCACTTGTATCTCTGACTACCTCTTTCTCGCCTCCCCTCGACTTTACCCTCAAGTAATGTCTTCAACAAGGTGTCTTTTAATATGTCCAAAATATTTTTTGAATATATTTGTTTGATCTTTATTACCATTAATAATTCTTTCTTCATACGAAGTGTTTTAGAACCTCTTTGTTGGTTTTCTTCTCTTTCCTTGGAGTTCTCTCTATTCTTCTATATACCAACATCTCAAAGACATCAATTTTGTCTTCTAGTTGTTTGTTTTTTTGTCCATGCTTCCGAGCCACACATTAATATGGAATGGATTTTATAATTCTCATTTTTAGCTTCTTTGTAATTTGTTTATATGACAATGTTTTCTTCATGTTATTGTAAATACTTTTAGCCATTCCTATATTCCTTGTCATTTTTGTTTCACATCTGCCATCATTTATGATTTTATCCGAGTTAATGATAATGTTCCGCATGTTGTCGTATCTCCCCATGTATGTTTCTGTTTAGCTCTTGTTCTTCTGAGATTTTGCTGATTATCATGGTTTTTCTATTTTGCATGTTTATATCTAGTCCATATTCTTTACTTGAGTTATCGCCATTATCTATTAGTATTTGTAGTTCGTGTTCACTTTCTGCTGAAAGGAAAGTGTCATCTTTATATCCTTGGTTGTTTATTATTCTCTCCCTGATCTTGGTCCTGGCTTTCTTTCTATATATTTTTTTAAAAATCAATCTATCTATACGATGTGGCCCTTGTTTGCCTTGTGGCGTCAGGAGTGGAAGAGTTCTCCGGAGATGGCTTTCTTGTGTGCTGTTTGTAAACTTGTTCCTGTGGCTTCTTTGATTTCTGTGATCCATCATTTACATGGTCTGCCTCTGGCTTTATAGCCGTTATGTCTATGTGTCATGGCCATTTGTGACATACTATCTGTTCGTAGTCTGGAAGCGTGTGAAAACCACTTGATCTGTTGTATTTTGATGTGTTCCAATACTGGTATTGTTTTGGTTATCTGTCTGATGTTATAGTTTCTAATTCTATCTCTTAATGACACTCCAAGTATTCTTCGTAGACATGCCATTTCTGCTGTCAATATTTTTCTTTTGTCTTGTGATGTCATTGTCCAGGTTTGGCAAAATTCTCTATTTAGATGTTAAATATACTTGGTGATTAAATACATCCTTGCCTTACACCTCCTTTTATGTCTATGCATGGTGAGTAACTGTTTTCACACCTTATTAATGCAGTCTGTTACCAATAAATATATTTCTAATCAGTCCGATGTCTTTTCCATCTGTGCCTTTTTCTTGAAGACATTTAATTAATTTTTCATGTTGGACTCTGTCAGAGGTCTTGATGTAATCTATGAAACATGTATAAACAATCTATCACATTATCTCGACTATGAGCCTATTTCAGTAAAAGTAATTGCCCAAACAGCAAAGTTGAATTAGAATTGGTTCCCCGTCTTAGCCGAGGTTTCCTTCAACAACATAGTAAATACCTTGTACAAGTTTGAGCTCCTACCCACATTTTCTTCGTACGGAGAGGGTATCGTATAGTGGCATTGTCTTTTCCAAATACCTGCTGCTGAAGGACAGGTGAAAACTTCTTATGTTCTCACATAAGCAGAAAAGTATCTTCTTCTTCTGGGTTCGTTCTCAAACTCCTGTAGATTAGCAGGATGTAGTCTGGAGAACGAAATGCGTTGTGTCAGGGTTTACATCTTTGCTGCGATATCTGCGCCGTTCGGCCTGATACATCCGACGTCAGCATGGCTTTGGGTCACTGACCCTATATGGGATGGGACAGCCAATTCCATCCCATAAACTCCTTAGTCGCCTTTTAGGACATGCGTGGAAGGTAAACAGTGTTGCCATTCTTTGCTCCCCTTTCAGGCCTCGGCAATACACAGGCGAACGAAAAGTATAAGAATTGCTTTAATTATAGTTACAATATGCTCACATTTCTTGTACCTTATGCTGCCCTCTATCGATGTGCAGTCTTTGTGTTTACTCGACAGACAAATCATACTTCTCCAGGGACTTTGTGTTTACTCGACAGACGAATCATACTTCTGCAGAGACTTTGTGCTTACTCGACAGACGAATCATACTTCTGCAGAGACTTTGTGCTTACTCGACAGACGAATCATACTTCTGCAGAGACTTTTTGCTTACTCGACAGACGAATCATACTTCTCCGGAGACTTTATGTTTACTGGACAGACGAATCATACTTCTGCAGAGCCTTTCTCATTAGTCTTGCGTTAGTGAGCTTTAAGACAAGACAACCTTGCACTCCATGCCAGCCGTTGTGTTTAACACTGCTGCGACAGTTTATTTTTTGGTTTTAAGGCGGGGGGGGGGGGGAGGGCGAGCGGTTCTATTTATTTAGAGTCAATGTTTGTCTTGTGTCCAATATTCTCATTCCATCTCAGTCTGCACATCCCTAACAAGACCCATAAATCGTTAACCAAATTGCTTCGCACGAGCTTCAAAGCAATCTGTTTCTAGAATGCACCACGAGGTGTTGCTTTTGTGATCTGGTTTCTGCTAACCCTGGGATTTATCAAGAGCAATACATATCTCTTTGCACCCCCACCCTTACCAAAATTGTATCTACAATCCTGAGTGCTCTGCTTAAAAAGAGGTACAGAAGGAGTTTGGGACTGATAAATTAAAAGATCGTATCAGTACATCTTTGAACATTGTATTAATAAATTCATCTTGCAATATTCTTAACATATAAACAGTTTTTTTTCCGAAAATTATATACCTTCGGGTAATAGACTTCACTGTGCTTCCTCTGTTTCTAAATCCTACCAGAGGTTCGGTTCCAGGTAGGATTATGTCAGATTTTAGCTGGCTATCCGAGAGTGAAATGTGTCGAGGAAGGAATCTTTGACGGTTTTAAAAGTCTCAAATGCCATGTCTGGAAGTCTAGTATCGCCTGTCAATTTCCATTTCCGGATTATGTTGTGGAAAAAATGAGTTTGAAAAAAAAATAAGTTTTGTCTGATAGTGAGTTTAACAAATTTTAAGAGTTAGTTACATGATTCTTTGGGTTCGTGTCGGCGTCTGTCTTAATGTTATCTGTGCGTTAGTGGATGTTCTTTGGGTTCGTGTAGACGTCTGTCTTAATGTGATCTGTGTGTTAGTGGATGTTCTTTGGGTTACAGTCGGCGTCTGTCTTAACGTGATATGTGTTAGTAGATGTTCTTTGGGTTCGTGTAGACGTCTGTCTTAACGTGATGTGTGTGTTAGTGGATGTTCTTTGGGTTAGTGTCGGCGTCTGTCTTAACGTGATCTGTGCGTTAGTGGATGTTCTTTTGGTTCGTGTCGGCGTCTGCCTTAACGTGATCTGTGTTAGTAGATGTTCTTTTGGTTAGTGTCGGCGTCTGCCTTAACGTGATCTGTGTTAGTAGATGTTCTTTGGGTTAGTGTCGGCGTCTGCCTTAACGTGATCTGTGTTAGTGCATGCTCTTACCTGGTTTATCTTAACGTGATCTGTTTGTTAGTGCATGCTCTTACCTGGTTTATCTTAACGTGATCAGTTTGTTAGTGGACGTACGAAGTTGCTATCTCTGAACTGGATATATTTCTTGCTTTCTTCTTAACCACCATAAACATTTATTACACTATGACAAAACTTGAGAAATTCCAAAATAGTATGCAACATGATTGAAGATGTGTACCCTAGAGAAGCATGGATACAAGTATATACCGACGGATCAGCAACTAGAGCAGTAAAGAATGGAGGTGATGGCGTGTACATAAAATATCCAGAAAAATAAAATGAATCCACATGTTCACCAACTGGAATATTCACCGCGGAGAATTCAAGAGATCCATACAAAGACTGTTCTGGAAAGAATATGTTACTTGATGATGAAAGAGGCATACTAACGTAAAGAAATTCGTAATGGAAGGTATTGTTGCTGGAAACTGTCAACAGGAAACAAAGAGATTAAAACGACGATGGATAAAAGACATCTCAATGTCTTTCAACATACCATTTCCTTCAGTATATCAACTCGTATAGAAACTTCAATTTAGAACATCTACAAAACAGACAAAATCCTGGACAGAATATTTCACCAGAGTGATCATAGTTTCCACTCTTACAATGTGGAATATCTAGTCCATATTCTCAACAGAAAAAAAAACCCACGAAGCGTTCCAATGACACAATAACGGGCATATAGTCTCCTAGCGAGATTTCGATATAACATACAATGGACGACATCAGTGAAAGACTCCTACTTCTAAAATAAGTGTATACTTAGAGCAATTTTCGGGAATTTCCAGATAGAAATATTACTATTGATCGCGCAATTTTTGCATCGTTTATTTAGTATCTTGAAAAAGGATTTCCCCGTCTTTGCTTTCCAGGAATTGATTGGGACACCCATTAAATGAAACGTACTTACATTTTTAGCGTCCATTTATTGTAAACAAAATAACCGTTTATTCAGTAGTACTATATCCATGGTCTGATCGCAAAAATAAAAGTTGAAAGTGTTTCTAATGTTTTTCTTTGTTAATTTGTAAAAGGGGGGTCTCAATTTCCAAAACGTGACAGAAAAATTTAGCACATCAATACAATAATTATCGTTCCTTATGTAGTGTTCTGAAGATGGGATTTGATATTTAGTAATTTGATGGTCTGAAGATGGGATTTGATATTTAGTAATTTGATGGTCTGAAGATGGGATTTGATATTTAGTAATTTTATGTTCTGAAGATGGGATTTGATATTTAATAATTTGATATTCTGAAGATGGGATTTGATATTTAGTAATTTGATGTTCTGAAGATGGGATTTGATATTTAGTAATTTGATGTTCTGTAGATGGGATTTGATATTTAGTAATTTGATGTTCTGAAGATGGGATTTGATATTTAGTAATTTGATGTTCTGAAGATGGGATTTGATATTTAGTAATTTGATGTTCTGAAGATGTGATTTGATATTTAGTAATTTGATGTTCTGAAGATGGGATTTGATATTTAGTAATTTGATGTTCTGTAGATGGGATTTGATATTTAGTAATTTGATGTCTGAAGATGAGGTTTGATTTTTCGTCATCTGATGTTCTGAAGATGGGTTTGAATGTTTAGTCATTACGTATTTCTTTAAAATGTTCTTAACTTAAGGTTTGACAGTGGTGTCCTTCTATGTTCTAGGGTTCGAGTGTAGAATTAACACGATATGTCAACTGACAAGCCTGAGATGCCCTTTTTAAAAAGAGAGATCAATTTTACTATAAAATACTTGGAGATTGTGATTGGACGAATCAAAATTTCCATGACGTTTTGATGATTGAAATATCTTGTAAATTCAAACTGAACTCACGTCCGAGGTTGATACCTAGCCATGAGGGGTGGAAACTAACATATCTCACTTGTATGATCGAATGAGAATGAAGAAGATAACTATCAAATTGCGGTACTAGAGCTCTTTCTGAATGACCTGGGTTCGAGTCAAATGCGCATTGAATTCGGATTATAATAGTCAATTTATCAATCCTCGTAGAAGACGGATGTGTCTTGCCATTGACGCAAATAAAACGGCGATACAACGGATTTCTATTCTCTGGACTACATACTGCTAGAAATCTAGTAGGACCATCGTCCTGCTACAAGATTCAATGGGATTTTGAAAACGGGCGCCGAAGAAGAAGCTTCACATTGTTTTCAAAGGAGTTGTCTGATGCAAAGGTTCCCAGCCAAGGCATCTCACATTGTTTTCTAAGGAGTTCTTCTTCTGCGTTAGCTCTCTTATAACCACAACGAATAAATTGTGTGATTGTCTCCGGGGAGTGTGAAGTACGTTGTACTTCAAATTCCACAGTAGAACAGTGTTATTTGCACCTCGGTTGGTTCACTTTGTGACCAGGACATCAGAGGCCCAGCATATCCGCTTTCATCATGCCTTTAATTCGGGTAGTAGGCTTCCCTTGCCAGTGATAGCCTGCCTATCTGTCGACGAGTGCGCTGGTGTATAATGAGTATTAGCCGAGACGATCTAAGGATTTTTCCGATGCAGGGGTTCCCAGCCAAGGTATCTCACATTGTTTTCTATGCGGTTGTTCAATGCAGGTGTTCCCAGCCAAGGAATCTCACATTGTTCTCTATGGGTTTGTTAAATGCAGGTGTTCCCAGCCAAGGTATCTCACATTGTTTTCTATGGGGTTGTTCAATGCAGGTGTTCCCAGCCAAGGAATCTCACATTGTTTTCTATAGAGTTGTCCGATGAAGCTGAATATTAATTTTTTAATCAACTTTTACTTGAGATGTACTCGAAATTTACTTTTACATATCTATGTATGAGTGGATTTTTTAACGCTTCCCCCTTTTAAAAAAAAAATCAAAATAAGAAAAGGATTAAATGTTAAGAATAATATTTAGTAAGCATTAACGAAAAATCAACCGCAAATTTTGAAGTATGTCCACGAGTTACACATTCAATCGTCGCATTAATTATGGCAAAAATAAAAGTTATATCTTGATTCTTGATTAGAAACTGGCCTCACAGCACGTGGGGCATTCCCATAAGTGCTCCGCAATCTGTTCCAGTAGCCATTCGACTCGATGGTGTTTCGAGTCTAATGTAGCCGAAACAGATGTCGACATCAAGGCACAACTCTGGCCCTTAGGACAGGTTTCTTTGTTCTTCCGCCCACCCACGCCGTGCCCGTAACTAGTTCAAGCACAACGTCGGAACAACATGGTAACTGTTATCGAAGGTTACGACTACGGGATTGCATAGATGACTTGTCATGAAGCTTCTATAAGAAAATAACCTCAATATAAAGGCGTGTCATCTACTAAGGTTTTCTGTTGCATGGAGGGTTTGTCTAGTGAGACATTTGTGAGACACAAAGACACAACCGCATGCGCACATTAAAGTAATATTGAATTATATTATAATGGAAATCCATTGTCGTTATGTTTTCTTTGACGATATTAAGGGACATCTTAAAATGTATCATGGCGGATGATAATTTTTTTTTTTTTTTAAATGGGATCGCGAGTCATTTTGCTTCTATTTAACGAGGTCATTATCCCGTAAAAGTTGAGAACCTGTTATTTTATACATCCATGGACTTACTCGATCTACATTACTCATTTAATTGTTGTCCTGATATTTCATGATGTTGTCTTGATGATTTCATGATGTTGTCTTGATAGTTCATGATGTTGTTTGCATCTGACAGTTCTTGATTTCTGTCGACAATGTCTCCTCTTTCGTTTGTTCTCCTATATTTTCTTAGTATTGTAATGCCATTTGTTCTTCTTACTCACTCTCTCTCTCTCTTTCTCTCTCACACACACACACTCTGGGATTCTCAAAAAGCACTAACCCATCTGGACTTACACTTTGACCCACGTCCTCTTTTCTTCTCTCTTCTTCATTGTCGTGATTTAACATTTCCTCTTCTCATCGTTGTCTTAGTTTTACCTTTCACTCCCTTACCTTTGTTCAACCTCGCTGGATTTTACTTTTTCCTTAATCATCTATACCACATGGCCGGGGCATATATACGTTTCCATCAAGAGGGGTGAATGGGGGGTCTACCTGGTAAAATAAATTAAAAGAAGAAAGTATTTCATGCATTTTCGTGTGAAAATTCTTCTCTTCCTAGTGAAGAAAATCGCGTGGGTGTTGTCTGGTTGTCTACTGGTGAAAACTTTAGATCTTCTACTGATGAAACCTTTAGATTTTCTACTGATGAAACCTTTAGATTTTCTACTGATGAAACCTTTATATTTTCTACTGATGAAACCTTTAGATTTTCTACTGATGAAACCTTTAGATTTTCTACTGATGAAACCTTTAGATTTTCTACTGATGAAATCTTTAGATTTTCTACTGATGAAACCTTTAGATCGTCTACTGATGAAACCTTTAGATTTTCTACTGATGAAACCTTTAGATTTTCTACTGATGAAACCTTTAGATTTTCTACTGATGAAATCTTTAGATTTTCTACTGATGAAACCTTTAGATCGTCTACTGATGAAACCTTTAGATCTACTGATGAAATCTTCAGATCTTCCACTAATTTTATCTTCAAATATTCTACTGATGAAATCTTCAGATCTTCCACTAATTTTACTTTCAAATATTCTACTGGTGAAACCTTCATATCATTTACTGATGAAACCTTTAGATCGTCTACTGGTGAAACCGTCAAATCTTCTACTAATAATTCCTTCTTATTTTCCAAGTGTGGATCATTTTGTAGTTACTCTTACTTAAATAGGAATCGGAGATGGTTACAGAGCTGATTAAATTATTAACATTTATCTTCTTCTAAACGGGGAAAGTGTGGTTTGAACCCCTTTAATCTACAGACCTGCGTCAGACACTCAAATCCCCTCCAATTTTTCAAGTGTGCTTTCATCACAAATACCTTGAATTACACTCCATATTTTTGTTTCTAAAAATATTCAATATAGAGTGAAAGTAAAATGGAGAAAAGTAATAAACTTTCTCTATCCTATGTTTATCTATTTTAGGCTGTATCCCGGCTTAATTAATTCATGGCTACACCACGTGACAGCTGCGCCTGTTTAATCGGTGTCCATCAATGACAGATTTACTGTTGCCAGTTTTTTGCGCAAATGAAGGCCAGCAGTTAGTTATCCTTTCTCTTGAATAATAATGGCGTATCTTGATTGTTACTCAAAGGTTGTTTTTTTTGGCAAACTGTGTGATCAGTTTTTTCAGAATATCAAACTGGCAGGTCAATGACTAATTTATTCATTTTTGTAAAGGAGAAATTGTGAAATTATTAAGTATTATTATTCAAGTAATGTTAGACATGGTGTCGGTTTGTTACCAAGGACTCGGCACGTACGTGGGTGTAGTGAGTACAGCCTCTTGATTATCACAAGTTTCCATGTTTTTTTGTAAAGAGGATATATTTTATGATGTATGATCAATGCAGGTAATTTTTTGTGGAATTTTGTGGCGGTTTCTAGACCAGTGTTTTTTTAATATGTTTCGGCTCGTGCACACTTTTTATTGTGGTACAAATGTTCGATCTCGGTCACTCCGATTCATGTGAGCCGCGTTGGCGCAGTGGTTAGGGCTACTGGCTTTGCATATGAGTGGTCCTGGGTTCATTCTCTAGTTGAGGCGGAAATGTTTTTCAGATCGCAACGGATCCCTGTCGACCCAGCCTTAAATGGGTACCGCTATATCCGGGAAGTAAAGACTGCGAGGGAGAGGAGATGGCTACCGCCCTCATTTGCAGAGCCTCTGAAATGTGACATCGCTAACATCTCGCACCCTTACGGCATTAATAAATGATATGGCGTTACTTTACTTATTTACTCTGATTCCTAAAAAATCAGTAAATCATTTCTCTAAACCATTGCTTTTTTAGGCGTTATGATAAGTGTGTATCATAGTTGTCTTGTCGCTATTATTGTTTATTTTTTATATGGATAATATTACCACAGCAGTAAAAACACTATCAAACGCTTACCATGAATTGACCTAACTGTAATACTCTTTGCTGACGATCAGTGCTTATTCCAAACTTCAAGTGAAGAGATGCAATGTCACATAAACCAACTCAAAGAAACGTGCCTCAATCAAAACACGAAGATCAATACGGAAAATAAAGCAGAAACAATGTCTATAGGCAGCAAATCCAATACAATCAAAGTAAAGTTAAAATATCTTTCACTGAAACAAGTGTATAAATCTAAATATCGGAAGACTTTTTTACAGACGACGGAAGAATGGACAGAGTGCTCGAGACAAGAATTTAAAAAGCGAACTACAGAAACTATGAACTTACACTATTTTTATTTCAGCAGATGGAAGAAGTTCAACAGAAATAAGATGCAGAATAAGACAGGCAAAAACAACATTCAGAAAAATGAAAAATATTCTGTGTAATATGACCTTGTCATTAGAGGTGAGAAAGAGAGTTCTGCAGTGCTATATAATCCCTATACTAAGATATGGGTGCGAGTCATGGACAATAAACATACTGGAAAATGGGAGATTGGAGGCAACAGAGATGTGGTTCTACAGAAGAATGCTGAGAATACCATGGACTGCCAGAAAAACTAATGTAGAGGTGTTAAAAGAGTTAAATGCGAAACGGACCTTAATCAACAATATAAGAAAAAGGCAATCTTCTTTTTTTGGCTACTTTATGAGACAGGCAGGTTTAGAGAACATAATCACAACAGGCAAGATTGAAGGCACCAGAGACAGAGGGCGACAACGTGAAAAAATATTTGACAGTTTGACAACCTGGCACGGCAAGGAACCAACAACGACTTTGATACATAATACTGTGGACAGAGAGCTGTGGAGAGCTATGACCGCCTACGCCACCCAGCATGGCACCTGATGATGGTGATGACACTATTTTTGAAAGACAAATCTATCCCGAAAGAAATCAAAGCAAATAATAAAATAATAAATTTAAACTTCATACTAATATTGTGTTATCAAAATCGCCAGGCATTGACACAAACTAAAGAACAAAAAGAAAGACTACTGCGTGTGAAATGAGATTTCTAAGAAAGCAGCAAACAGAACAAGAAGAGAACATGTGAGGAAATGAAGAATTGCTGATATCATGTAGTGTCAACATCAGTAAAAGTAATGTTAACCCATAGCATTTATTGGCGCCGTAGTGGTGTGAGATGTTAGCGATCACACATTTCAGTGGCTCTGCTATATGAGGGCGGTAGCCATCTCCTCTCCCTCGCTGTCTTTACTTCTCGGATTAATCCAGTACTCAATTAAGGCTGGGTCGACACGGGAGCCGTTGCGATCTGGAAAAAGAAATTCCTCTTTAACTGGGAACGAACCCAGAACCACTATTATTCAAGGCCAGTGCGCCATTCCCCTGGACTATAGAAGACCTTTGCGCAGGGTGTGCTTTCAGTATGTGACGGTACGACGCAAGCCCCCCCCCCCCTTGCATACATACGAATCCATGCAACTGACTAGTTTCAAAAATAATTAATTTCTGCAAAATAATCGAATACTGTAACTAAGAGTGTAGAAATATATTTCTTCTTCTTCTTCAGCGTTCATTCTCAAACTCCCGTCAGATCTCTCTTGTAGCAGGACAATTGTTCTACTAGATTTCCAGCAGGATTTAGTCCAGAGAATGGAAATGCGTTGTGTCACCGTTTTATTTGCGCCAATGACCCGACACATCTGTCTTCGACAGAGAAATATATTTGAACTATTGTCATTTTGCAATGGATAATCAGATACAGAGAACAAAGTAAAAAAGAAGCATTTCACACTGTTTACACTGTTTACGCTGTTTACACTGTTTACGCTGTTTACACTTGCGGAAAGGTCAGCGAACTTAACAGATACTAAAAGGACATCTTGGACATGGCAGAGGTAAGAAGGACGGGATTCGGTGATACAACAACGGGTGACGGTCATAAAATCTGGCCTTTATAGAGCAATGTCTTTCACCGCCACTCTCGGTTCTGTGCAAGCTCGGTTTTACAACATTGATGCAATATCTGCTACGTTGATCAGACACATCCGTCTTCAGCAAGAATTATGGCTCATTTAAGGGGAGCCGCGTATTGCTGTGGTTGGCGCACTGGCTTCGCATATGAGTGGTCCTGGGTTCATTACCCAGTTGAGGCGGAAATGTTTCTCAGATGGCAACGGCTCCCAGGTCGACCCAGCCTTAAATGGGTACGGAATTAATCCGGGAAGTAAAGACTGCAAGGGAGAGGAGATGGCTACCGCCCTCATGTGCAGAGCCCCTGAAATGTGAGATCGCTAACATCTCACACCCCTACGGCATTAATAAATGCTATGAGTTACTTTACTATGGGTCATTTATATCTATGAGGTGGATAAATTATAGATATATAATTTGTATCTATTTATATGTAGTCTGCTGATGCCAGCTCCATCCCAAATCCTCCTTAGTCGCTTCTTACGACATACAGACTGCTACACTGGTGAGTCAGTGGTGCCAACAAAGACTGCGAGTGCTCTTTTGAAAGCGACAGAGTACATAGAGGGAAAATGGAACAATGGAATAAATCATCTACACCTTCTCGTTGTAATTCGTCATCTAGTTTAGATTTGTTTTATTATCCTTTTTAAATGGCTAATGATAAAATAAACAGAGCTATGACTGCAGACATAATGTCAACAAATTGACTCATTGTCACAGTCAGTTGTCAATAGAGTGACACATTTATGGCTACATAATATAAGACGGTTGTTGGCAGAGGGAATGCTGAAGCAAGATTAACGTTGGGGCAAACGTTTATAAAGATTGCGTTCAAAATAATTCGATAAGATATATTGACGTGTCGCCGCTGTATTTTGGTTTAAATACATCTGCGTCATTCATTTTTCTTGATCTAATATTCTCCTACATAAGATTAACACCACTGAAATGAAATGTTTGAGACGTATGATTGGAGTTAGCGTGAGAGACAAAATCAGGAATGAAGCACTAAGGAAACAATTAGGGATCAAACCAACAATAGAATACATACAGAAACAACAAGTTAAATGGTACGGCCACATAACCAGACAGAAAGAGCAAAAGTATTATCCAAAAAACACTTAACAAACGATACCAAACAGGCGACCTATTGGACGCCCTCGTAAATGGTGGATATATAGTGTATTAGAGACACTCGGAAATATAACAGCAGAGGAGGCAAATAGAAGGGCAAAAGACCGTACACTCACTCTCCCCTCAACACCGAAAGGTACATGAGGACAGAAAGAAGAAGAAGAAGAATATTCTCCTTGCTATGTACCTCATCATTCTTGTTCTTCGTCTTCTGGGCTTGTTGTTGTTGCTGATATACAATTGTTGCTGTATATATCTACTTGTAGCAGATTAATGCCACTCTTAAAATAGTGCAAGTCTGATGCTGACTTAGCAGTTCATACAGTGAATTAAGGGTGTTTGTGACTGTTAATGGTGTCTGTGACTGTTAATGTTGTCTGTGACTGTTAATGTTGTCTGTGACTGTTAATGTTGTCTGTGACTGTTAATGTTGTCTGTGACTGTTAAGGGTGTCTGTGACTGTTAAGGGTGTCTGTGACTGTTAATGTTGTCTGTGACTGTTAAGGGTGTCTGTGACTGTTAATGTTGTCTGTGACTGTTAAGGGTGTCTGTGACTGTTAAGGGTGTCTGTGACTGTTAATGTTGTCTGTGACTGTTAAGGGTGTCTGTGACTGTTAATGGTGTCTGTGACTGTTAATGTTGTCTGTGACTGTTAAGGGTGTCTGTGACTGTTAATGGTGTCTGTGACTGTTAATGTTGTCTGTGACTGTTAATGTTGTCTGTGACTGTTAAGGGTGTCTGTGACTGTTAAGGGTGTCTGTGACTGTTAATGTTGTCTGTGACTGTTAAGGGTGTCTGTGACTGTTAATGGTGTCTGTGACTGTTAATGTTGTCTGTGACTGTTAATGTTGTCTGTGACTGTTAATGTTGTCTGTGACTGTTAATGTTGTCTGTGACTGTTAATGGTGTCTGTGACTGTTAATGTTGTCTGTGACTGTTAATGTTGTCTGTGACTGTTAATGTTGTCTGTGACTGTTAAGGGTGTCTGTGACTGTTAAGGGTGTCTGTGACTGTTAATGTTGTCTGTGACTGTTAAGGGTGTCTGTGACAGTTAATGGTGTCTGTGACTGTTAATGTTGTCTGTGACTGTTAAGGGTGTCTGTGACTGTTAATGGTGTCTGTGACTGTTAATGTTGTCTGTGACTGTTAATGTTGTCTGTGACTGTTAAGGGTGTCTGTGACTGTTAAGGGTGTCTGTGACTGTTAATGTTGTCTGTGACTGTTAAGGGTGTCTGTGACTGTTAATGGTGTCTGTGACTGTTAATGTTGTCTGTGACTGTTAATGTTGTCTGTGACTGTTAATGTTGTCTGTGACTGTTAATGTTGTCTGTGACTGTTAAGGGTGTCTGTGACTGTTAATGTTGTCTGTGACTGTTAATGGTGTCTGTGACTGTTAATGTTGTCTGTGACTGTTACGGGTGTCTGTGACTGTTAATGTTGTCTGTGACTGTTAATGTTGTCTGTGACTGTTAATGGTGTCTGTGACTGTTAATGTTGTCTGTGACTGTTAAGGGTGTCTGTGACTGTTAATGTTGTCTGTGACTGTTAATGGTGTCTGTGACTGTTAAGGGTGTTTGTGACTGTTATGGTGTCTGTGACTGTTAAGGGTGTCTGTGACTGTTAATGGTGTCTGTGACTGTTAAGGGTGTCTGTGACTGTTAATGGTGTCTGTGACTGTTAATGGTGTCTGTGACTGTTAAGGGTGTCTGTGACTGTTAATGGTGTCTGTGACTGTTAATGGTGTCTGTGACTGTTAAGGGTGTCTGTGACTGTTAATGGTGTCTGTGACTGTTAATGGTGTCTGTGACTTAAGGGTGTTTGTGACTGTTAATGGTGTCTGTGACTGTTAATGGTGTCTGTGACTGTTAAGGGTGTCTGTGACTGTTAAGGGTGTCTGTGACTGTTAAGGGTGTCTGTGACTGTTAAGGGTGTCTGTGACTGTTAAGGGTGTCTGTGACTGTTAATGTTGTCTGTGACTGTTAATGGTGTCTGTGACTGTTAAGGGTGTCTGTGACTTAAGGGTGTATGTGACTGTTAATGGTGTCTGTGACTGTTAATGGTGTCTGTGACTGTTAAGGGTGTTTGTGACTGTTATGGTGTCTGTGACTGTTAAGGGTGTCTGTGGCTGTTAATGGTGTCTGTGACTGTTAAGGGTGTCTGTGACTGTTAAGGGTGTCTGTGACTGTTAATGGTGTCTGTGACTGTTAAGGGTGTCTGTGACTGTTAAGGGTGTCTGTGACTGTTAAGGGTGTCTGTGACTGTTAATGGTGTCTGGGACTGTTACGGGTGTTTGTGACTGTTAAGGGTGTTTGTGACTGTTAATGGTGTCTGTGACTGTTAAGGGTGTCTGTGACTGTTAATGGTGTCTGTGACTGTTAATGGTGTCTGTGACTGTTAAGGGTGTCTGTGACTGTTAAGGGTGTTTGTGACTGTTAATGGTGTCTGTGACTGTTAAGGGTGTCTGTGACTGTTAAGGGTGTCTGTAAAATGTTCTTTCCTGGCAGCTGAAATGAACTATTCCCGTGATACCCTGGGCGGTGTTGAGAAGAGTGTGCCACTCTTTTCGCATCCTGCATTCTCCTATCTTTGGCAGCATACTCTGAGAACTCTGACAAAATCACTGTAAATGTTGGTGGATACTCCATCAGGAAAGTGAGATCCGCTGTAACTGCCTCTTTCTCCATTCTCCTGCTGGATGTTGTCTTGGGATAGGCAGCAGGTTTTCCACCATTTTCTAGCCATTAAGCAAATATGAAGCTTGCTCTTATCAGCTTAGACTCCTTCATGGACTCGAATCACTTCAAGCTGCACTGCATTCTTCTTCTTCTTCTTTCGTTCACTTGAAACATGTCTATATCTGTAATTCTGTCTCCTTAATAAAACACACTGTCTTTTGTAGTTCATACAGTGTCCCATAGAGCTTTGATTCCAGTGTTGTTTCCTCTGGCCAATATGTCTGCCTCAGCGTTTCATGCTCAGAACACTCTTGAAGTATATGTTTGGCACTCTGTGCTGCCTGTCCACATGTACACATGGCCGTGTTGCCAATCTTGAACTTTGTATACATGTGACTGCGGAGTCGGTTGTGTCCTGTTCTGAGACGTAGAATTATAACTTGTTCTGGTCTGTTCATAATGTGATAGTCATCTTGTGTTGGTGTTTGTGGCTTTCTTATTGACTTGATCATCTGTTTTTTCTGATGGTAGGTGATTGGTATATCTGGTTGGTCTTCGGCAGCACCTTCTTTAGCCAGTTGGTCTGCTTTTTCATTTCCTGGTATTCCACAGTGAGAGGGTATCCACTGCATGGTTATCCTATACTGGTAAGACAATTCGCTAAGTAGTTTTTTTAAGTCTGTTAGTTTTCCAGACTGGAGAGCTTGAAGCACTGACCTTGCATCTGTCAGGAATACCACAGGCTGTAGGCCAGAGTTGGAGTTCAGCAGTTTTTTAGCTGCCACACTAATTGCCTGGATTTCTGCATCATAATTATTGCAGAATTTTCCTGTTGGGGTTCTGATTGTATCTCTAGGCTTGTGTGGATATTCTATATATACACCTGCACCTCCATTCCTCACAGCATTCTGTGCTGACCCATCTGTGTACACTCACTGCATTCTGAATCCTTCTTACTTAAACACTATCAGAATCAACATAAACATCAAACTGCAGTATTGGAGAACAGAATAATTTCATTAGAAAACAATAGTGAGAAACATCTTGATTCTTGATTAGAAAACTGGTCTCACAGTTCGTGGAACATTCCCATAAGTGCTCCACCTTCTATTCCAGCAGCCATTCGACTCGATGTTTCTAGTTCAATGTTGGCGAAACAGACATCGTATCAGTGTACAACTCTGGCCCTTACGACTGGTTTCTTTGTTGTTTTGCCCATCCACGCCGTGCCCGTAACTAGTTCAAGCACAACGTCGGCCTGTCGGAACAACATGGTAACTGTTATTGAAGATTACGACTACTGAATTGTATAGATGACGCGCCATGAAGCTTCTATAAGAAGATAACCTCAATATAAAGGCATGTCATCTACTACGGTTTTCTGTTGCATGGTTGGTTTGTCTAGTGAGCCATTGGTGAGACCGACAGACACAACCGCATGCGCAGTGAGAAACATGATTGAAGATACGTTTCACAGAGAATCATGGATACAAGTATATACTGACGGATCGCCAACCAGAGCAGTGAAGAACGGAGGTGCCGGAGTTTACATAAAACATTCAGAGAAAGAAAATCAATTCATATGTTCACCAACTGGAATATTCTGCTCCAATTACTCTGCATAAGTACAGTCCCTAAACATTGCTGCAGAAATAATTTAAAACACAATCAGCCAATGTCAACAGGCGGTGTTTCTTACTGATGCAATGTCTGTCCTATAAGACCTTGACTACGATAAACGGCTAAAACCGATGAAGCCATACCAGAAGTGAGTCTCCAAAGAAGGGCAGAAGTGAGTCTCCAAAGAAGGGCAGAAGTGAGTCTCTAAAGAAGGGCAGAAGTGAGTCTCCAAAGAAGGGCAGAAGTGAGTCTCCAAAGAAGGGCAGAAGTGAGTCTCCAAAGAAGGGCAGAAGTGAGTCTCTAAAGAAAGGCAGAAGTGAGTCTCCAAAGAAGGGCAGAAGTGAGTCTCCAAATAAGGGTAGTACTACAACAGTGGATATCATCCCACTGTGGCATACCAGGAAATGAAGAGACAGATATCTTGGCAAAAGATGGAGAAACGCAGGATCAAAAGGAACAAGAAATCACCTACCAAGAACAGACGACCATGATCAAAGCTATTAGAAAATGCTACCACCCACAAGATAACTACACTGAACTGAGCTGAGCAGGTTATCTTCCGAATCAGGACATGACACAGCAGATTAAACAGCCACTTAATTAGACTTAGACTGGTTATATCATCTCTGTGTAAATGTGGGCAAGCAACGAAGACCACGAAATCCCGCAAGACTCAGGGAGGTGTTCCATCACTCACTCTTCCTCACATATTTATCAATGATCTAATTGAAGAAATACCTTGTGGAACTAGAGCGACACTGTATGCAGATGACTTAGTTCTATGGTGCACACTTGAGAGCGCTGTGGTTGCCACAAAAATGCTTCAGAGAGCCATGGACATTTTGACCAAATGGTGTGAAAGTATCAATATAGAGGTCAGCCAGAACCATTTTTTTACACTTTCACCACAACAAAGAGCAGGAAACATCTATGTAAATAAAAATGTCTTAACGGTAGATGACCAACCCACATATCTTCGTGTAATATTTGATACCAAAATGACATGGAAACATCATATCAGCAAAGCAGAAACAAAGGCTAGAAGTAAGATAGCTATACTAAGGAAACTGAGTGGGACAACTTGGGGGGGGGGGAATAATAAAAAAAAAAAAAAAAATGTGTACCAACAAGCTATTCGACCACACTTAGAATATGGTTCTACAGCATGGAGTTCATCATCAAATACCACACTACAAAACCAAGAAAGAGTATAGAACCAAGCACTTAGAATCATTACAGGCTCACTGGGATTCACACTAATCGTAGAAATGCAGAATAACCAAGGGATGCACTCATTGAAATAGCATAGAGATACTAAAATTATAATTTATGGAGAAAAGTTCCACTCCTACCATAGTCAGTAGTTATATAGGGATGACTTGATACTTATTTGCGCAACAACGCGCAACATTTAGATGGCTCAAAGAGGAAAGTATTGTTGCGCAGCGCAACAACGCGCAACATTTAGATGGCTCAAAGAAGAAAGTATTGTTGCGCACGCAACGCGCAACATTTAGATGGCTCAAAGAAGAAAGTATTGTTGCGCCCCATTTAGATGGCTCAAAGAAGAAAGTATTGTTGCGCACCAATGCGCAACATTTAGATGACTCAAAGAAGAAAGTATTGTTGCGCACCAATGCGCAACATTTAGATGGTTCAAAGAAGAAAGTATTGTTAGCAACACACCAACACACCAACACACCAGATTGTCAGCCAGTAGGATGGGGCGGCGCGCGATACCCCACCCCGGCCCGATCGGGGTCGCTCGGATACCGGTTCTTCCGCTGAAAATTGTCCACTGTGCTATTTAGCTATGGTTTAAACCGGTCAAAGAGACTTGATACGTAGTTGCATACGCAACATTAGATGGCTAAAAGAGGAAAGTATTGTTGCGCACGCAACAACGCAACATTTAGATGGCTCAAAGAGGAAAGTATTGTTGCGTACGCAACGCGCAACATTTAGATGGCTCAAAGAGGAAAGTATTGTTGCGTACGCAACGCGCAACATTTAGATGGTTCAAAGAGGAAAGTATTGTTGCGCACCAATGCGCAACATTTAGATGGCTCAAATAAGAAAGTATTGTTGCGCTGTGCAACAACGCAACATTTAGATGGTTCAAATAAGAAAGTATTGTTAGCAACACACCAACACACCAGATTGTCAGCCAGTAGGATGGGGCGGCGCGAGATACCCCACCGTATATACCCCCCAATTTTTTTAACCTGTGCTTCACCTTTAGACTGATAATTCAAGATAAAGAAAATGACACATACATCAGTGTGCGCGTTTCTTTAAAACGACCGTTAAGACTATTTTCTCTCTCTCTCGCTCTTTCTCTCTCGCTCTCTTTACATATGTTGTGCGTTATAAGCAGAGAACGTTTTCTGTTACTTATACAGCATTTTTGTATTTAGAAACATATTTTTGTTAAAAAGCATATTATTAGTAATATTATAAATTATTATTATATACAAATAATTATTCGTATAATCACGTGTATTTTGAGATATTTGAACCTAGGAAAGAAAATATTCTTCTTCTGCTGGTGTAATCAAAGATTCTTCCCTTGTGTGATTATATTCAAGGGGGGCTCACATTGTAAAACATGAAGGGGGCTTTTAATGTTTATATCTATTATGTTGAGTTATTTGTTTAACAACGACAATTGATAATACTCATAATATGAGACATGGCTAAGAAGAGTGTACCAATTGACCTGTAAATGTGCTGAAGCATCCGAAGTGATTAAACACCGATTATGTTCTCTCTGTGTTTTGAGTTATTGTTTTCTCTACTAAAAGGTTTCTTATTAACATATTTCATTAGCGCAAACGGGGTGTTTATCAGATGTCGAAATTAACAAGTCACACGAAAACACATTTCAGCCCTTTCTCACTAACAACATAGTACATTTGAGAAGTTTTATTTGTGTAAATTTAACATTTATTGGTGGTTTTTTTTCACAACTAGATAAGACACTCATACGGATTTTCGATGTTTTATTAGTTGTCTAAATTGTCATACGAAAATACATTTCAGTATTTTTGCAGTAACAAAATGACAAATTTTATCGTGTTTGTATTTGTGTGACTGTACCATGTACCATTTTCCACAATTAACCAATCTGCTTTTAGTGATTTTCATTATGTTTTATCATTTGTCTAAATTATCATACCACACGAAAGATATTTCAGTACTTTTACACAAACATTATAACACATTTTTTAAATTTGTGTAAGTACATCATTTACAATTTTTTCACAAGTAACCAAACCACTTTTACTATGTTATCATACTAAAAGAACCCATTTTCAGTACGTTGCCACTAACAATATAACACATTTTGCCATGTTTTTATTTGTGGGCCTGCGGGCTTTATCATTTTTAGTGATGTTCGTTATGTTTTATCAGTAGTTATCTAAATTAGATACCATACAAACCCATATTTCAGTACTTTTGCACAAACATCATAACACATTTACCATGTTTTATTTATTCGCTTTCAACAGTTATTACTATTTTTGCAATTACACAAGCCGAATTGGGTGATTTTCGTTATGTTTTATCACATGTCTAAGTTATGATACCATACACAGCTATTTTTCAGTACGTTGCCACTAACAACATAACACATTTACCATGTTTTTATTTGTGGTCTTCGGCATTTATCATTTGTCTAAATTATCATACCACACGAAAGATATTTCAGTACTTTTACACAAACATTATAACACATTTTTTTTATTTTTTTATTTGTGTAAGTACATCATTTACAATTTTTTCACAAGTAACCAACCCACTTTTACTATGTTATCATACTAAAAGAACCCATTTTCAGTACGTTACCACTAACAATATAACACATTTTGCCATGTTTTTATTTGTGGGCCTGCGGCCTTTATCAATTTTAGTGATGTTCGTTATGTTTTATCAGTAGTTATCTAAATTAGATACCATACAAACCCATATTTCAGTACTTTTGCACAAACATCATAACACATTTTGCCCTGTTTTTATTTGTGGCCTTCGGCATGTATCAGTTTTAGTGATTTTCATTATGTTTTATCATTTGTCTAAATTATCATACCACACGAAAGATATTTTTCAGTACGTTGCCACTAACAACATAACACATTTTGCCCTGTTTTTATTTGTGGCCTTCGGCATGTATCAATTTTAGTGATTTTCATTATGTTTTATCATTTGTCTAAATTATCATACCACACGAAAGATATTTCAGTACTTTTACACAAATATTATAACACATTTTTTAAATTTGTGTAAGTACATCATTTACAATTTTTTCACAAGTAACCAACCCACTTTTACTATGTTATCATACTAAAAGAACCCATTTTCAGTACGTTGCCACTAACAATATAACACATTTTGCCATGTTTTTATTTGTGGGCCTGCGGCATTTATCAATTTTAGTGATGTTCGTTATGTTTTATCAGTAGTTATCTAAATTAGATACCATACAAACCCATATTTCAGTACTTTTGCACAAACATCATAACACATTTACCATGTTTTATTTATTCGCTTTCAACAGTTATTACTATTTTTGCAATTACACAAGCCGAATTGGGTGATTTTCGTTATGTTTTATCACATGTCTAAGTTATGATACCATACGAAGCTATTTTTCAGTACGTTGCCACTAACAACATAACACATTTTGCCATGTTTTTATTTGTGGCCTTCGGCATGTATCAATTTTAGTGATTTTCATTATGTTTTATCATTTGTCTAAATTATCATACCACACGAAAGATATTTTTCAGTACGTTGCCACTAACAACATAACACATTTTGTCATGTTTTTATTTGTGGCCTTCGGCATGTATCAATTTTAGTGATTTTCATTATGTTTTATCATTTGTCTAAATTATCATACCACACGAAAGCTATTTCAGTACTTTTACACAAACATTATAACACATTTACCATGTTTTATTTATTCGCTTTCAACAGTTATTACTATTTTTGCAATTACACAAGCCGAATTGGGTGATTTTCGTTTGAGTTATTTTTTTCTCTACTAAAAGGTTTCTTATTAACATATTTCATTAGCGCAAACGGCGTGTTTATCAGATGTCGAAATTAACAAGTCACACGAAAACACATTTCAGCCCTTTCTCACTAACAACATAGTACATTTGAGAAGTTTTATTTGTGTAAATTTAACATTTATTGGTATTGAAGCTTGTTTGTGGGTGTTGATAACTTATACAACCTTTGTACTTGTAGCTTGATGTTGACACATGAGCGTTATATACATAAGTAGAAACATAGCCAGGTTGTGTGATACCTCGCTAGGGTACCGAAATACCTCCAGGTGGTTTATACATTTCATAATTTCATGGGTTGTATTAGCTTTTGTCCTATTAGTAAGGGAGGTCTGACCCGGGCTTCTTATTATTAACAACATATTGATGGTTTTGGACGGTGATAATTGTAAAAGTGATATTATGCATAGCGGGGTTAGTGGCTTAAGGTTTTGCTGTCACCTTTGTATACCATTGTTGTAACTCCTTTTTACATTTTATATTTCAATATGTAGCAATTTGAGAGAATTTTTGTCTAGTAAATAGTCATAGCACGCCAGTTGTGTTCCGTGTGGGCTGCTTGAAGTGGCTTAAGGTTTTGCTGTCACCTTTGTATACCATTGTTGTAACTCCTTTTTACATTTTATATTTCAATATGTAGCAATTTGAGATAATTTTTGTCTAGTAAATAGTCATAACACGCCAGTTGTGTTCCGTGTGGGCTGATTGAAGTGGCTTAAGGATTTGCTGTCACCTTTGTATACCATTGTTGTAACTCCTTTTTACATTTTATATTTCAATATGTAGCAATTTGAGAGAATTTTTGTCTAGTAAATAGTCATAGCACGCCCGTTGTGTTCCGTGTGGGCTGATTGAAGCCTGTTTGTAGGTGTTGATAACTTATACAACCTTTGTACTTGTAGCTTGATGTTGACACATGAGCGTTATATACATAAGTAGAAACATAGCCAGGCTGTGTGATACCTCGCTAGGGTACCGAAATACCTCCAGGTGGTTTATACATTTCATAATTTCATGGGTTGTATTAGCTTTTGTCCTATTAGTAAGGAAGGTCTGACCCGGGCTTCTTATTACTAACAACATAAAACATTCGGGTCTGTGAAAAAGAGACAAAATATTACATACTAAAAAAGAAAACTCGGTTGGTTGTCGTGGTGTGACAGCATCTGAATCGGGTAAGGGGCAACTGGTGAAAATAAGGGAATATACTAATATTGTCATATTAATGCATATCTTATATAATCAATAAGTGTTATGTTAATAAACCCAACTAACACACGTTAACTAGCACACCTGATTATACACATAACACAACATTTAGTACAACATAGAGACAAACTATAATTACAACGAAGATAATAAAAAGCATATTTATTTAATTCATTAATCTAAAAAATTTGGGTGTACCGGTGATTGACACACCCCCACAACACAACACAAATAATGTTCTTCACGGGTCGCCAACCACTCTGTGTGCCAGGCAGTTCGGCGCCGCACGCGCTCACGGAAATAGCGCCGTATAGCCGGCTGTATCAGCATTATTAAGTCCGCCTGGGGCACGTCCGTGCCGAGAACCGATCCAAGCTGGTGGTCTATAGCCTCCTCGGCTGACATTAAACACGAGTGGGCCAATTGATTTGGCTGCTCTTCACGGCAACCACGACAGTGTCGTGTCCTATCAGCAAACAGCGACAACCACACCCCTTCAAGGACTGATCGGGCTGAGCGGGTCTGTAATAGAAACAATAAAACATGATATAGAAAACATGTTACATTTTTCAATCTCTGTGTTCTTCTGACCAGCTTACCTAACCATACAAGATAATATATTGATACATATTAATAAAGCAACCATTAACATTACATGACAGTAGACCAAACATCAACGACCAAACCTGAAATATATTTCATTATTATTATTTTTTCCAACCGCCGAGTTCTGTTGTCTTGTTGACCTGACCATACACAAATTATATATTGAAGAATATTAACACAACAGGCAAAAGACCAAAATACGATGTCGAAACCTAAAGATAAATTTTATGTTTATTTTTCAAGCTCTGTGTTCTTCTGTCCATCTTACCTGACCATACAAAATGATATATTGATATATATTAATATATCAGCCATTAACATTACATTACAGCAGGCCAAAAAATCAACGACAAAACCTGAAATATATTTCATTATTATTTTTTTCAAGCTCTGTGGTCTTCTGTCTTGCTGACTTGATCATACACAAATTATATATTGATACATATTATCACAACAGACAAAAAGACTTACATTTGTGTTGGTGGCCATTGCATGTAAATGGGAAATGTCGGTATTGTGTGGTGTCCGTTTGGTTAAGTTGTATGAATGGTATGGTTTAATGTTATAGTTGGCTTTTATAAGGGTGTGGATAAAGAGGCTATGAGCAGGGGAACCCCCACGTTATCGGACATACTTGACCGTGATTAATTATAAAACCAAGTGATACGATAGATACATCTTAATGGGACTGGTAATGGTTTATGTAGTCGTACTAAGACACCTGATGTAAACCACAACTGAAATGGCACTGAACCAGGGGGTGTTGCTGGGTAAGTTTACGACCTATAGAAGCTTCCGTATGCACGTGCATTATAAAGCACTAACGGTCATGCCGATACACAACCAGCATTTTAGAGATAAAGAGGACTAGGATACCGTTAACACCTGGGTTTTATCGTCTAGGCGGTGACCAAGACATAGCGTAAACCGGAAACCCACGATAGCTATCGCACAGAGCGATGGCTAATGATTTATTTGATCGTACTAAGGATAGTGGTATAAACTACGAAAAAACACTCTGAGACGAGCGCCGTACTATAGGTGCACATCCAGCGCCCCACAACTAGAGCCCACAGGTCTCAGTCCCAAAGGTCTCAACACAGAAAGATGAAGAACCCACTGAGAAAATGCCAGAGAAAGTCGAAGTGAGACCTAAGAACACACTGATGATGCCTAAGACGCCACTACTTCAACATAGGCAGACATCTAAAAGAACAAAAAGTAAAACAAGGGACAAAAGTCTGATTTGGGATAAGTGGTAGAAAAAACGGTAGAAGGCAACGTACAATTACACAACAACTTGTCGCTTGTTTAACTAATATGATACTATAATATTACATTAATAAACAACATAAAATAATAAAACCACAACGAGGTTGTTGTATTTTATCTGTATTTATGTATGTGTGTGTGTGTGTGCGTGTGCGTGTGTGTGTGTGTGTGTGTGTGTGTGTGTGTGTAACTATATGTAAAAAAAAAAAAGATTGCTCATAAACAAAAACAAAACAAAAAAAAACTATACCGATGGCACTCTTAGCACGACCCTTGTAACACAGGGTTTTCAATCTACAAGGGAGCCAGTGCTAGGAGTGCCATCGGTATAGTTTTTTTTGGTTTTGTTTTTGTTTATGAGCAATCTTTTTTTTTTACATATAGTTACACACACACACACACACACACACACACACACACACACGCACACGCACACACACACACACACACACACATACATAAATACAGATAAAATACAACAACCTCGTTGTGGTTTTATTATTTTATGTTGTTTATTAATGTAATATTATAGTATCATATTAGTTAAACAAGCGACAAGTTGTTGTGTAATTGTACGTTGCCTTCTACCGTTTTTTCTACCACTTATCCCAAATCAGACTTTTGTCCCTTGTTTTACTTTTTGTTCTTTTAGATGTCTGCCTATGTTGAAGTAGTGGCGTCTTAGGCATCATCAGTGTGTTCTTAGGTCTCACTTCGACTTTCTCTGGCATTTTCTCAGTGGGTTCTTCATCTTTCTGTGTTGAGACCTTTGGGACTGAGACCTGTGGGCTCTAGTTGTGGGGCGCTGGATGTGCACCTATAGTACGGCGCTCGTCTCAGAGTGTTTTTTCGTAGTTTATACCACTATCCTTAGTACGATCAAATAAATCATTAGCCATCGCTCTGTGCGATAGCTATCGTGGGTTTCCGGTTTACGCTATGTCTTGGTCACCGCCTAGACGATAAAACCCAGGTGTTAACGGTATCCTAGTCCTCTTTATCTCTAAAATGCTGGTTGTGTATCGGCATGACCGTTAGTGCTTTATAATGCACGTGCATACGGAAGCTTCTATAGGTCGTAAACTTACCCAGCAACACCCCCTGGTTCAGTGCCATTTCAGTTGTGGTTTACATCAGGTGTCTTAGTACGACTACATAAACCATTACCAGTCCCATTAAGATGTATCTATCGTATCACTTGGTTTTATAATTAATCACGGTCAAGTATGTCCGATAACGTGGGGGTTCCCCTGCTCATAGCCTCTTTATCCACACCCTTATAAAAGCCAACTATAACATTAAACCATACCATTCATACAACTTAACCAAACGGACACCACACAATACCGACATTTCCCATTTACATGCAATGGCCACCAACACAAATGTAAGTCTTTTTGTCTGTTGTGATAATATGTATCAATATATAATTTGTGTATGATCAAGTCAGCAAGACAGAAGACCACAGAGCTTGAAAAAAATAATAATGAAATATATTTCAGGTTTTGTCGTTGATTTTTTGGCCTGCTGTAATGTAATGTTAATGGCTGATTTATTAATATATATCAATATATCATTTTGTATGGTCAGGTAAGATGGACAGAAGAACACAGAGCTTGAAAAATAAACATAAAATTTATCTTTAGGTTTCGACATCGTATTTTGGTCTTTTGCCTGTTGTGTTAATATTCTTCAATATATAATTTGTGTATGGTCAGGTCAACAAGACAACAGAACTCGGCGGTTAGAAAAAATAATAATAATGAAATATATTTCAGGTTTGGTCGTTGATGTTTGGTCTACTGTCATGTAATGTTAATGGTTGCTTTATTAATATGTATCAATATATTATCTTGTATGGTTAGGTAAGCTGGTCAGAAGAACACAGAGATTGAAAAATGTAACATGTTTTCTATATCATGTTTTATTGTTTCTATTACAGACCCGCTCAGCCCGATCAGTCCTTGAAGGGGTGTGGTTGTCGCTGTTTGCTGATAGGACACGACACTGTCGTGGTTGCCGTGAAGAGCAGCCAAATCAATTGGCCCACTCGTGTTTAATGTCAGCCGAGGAGGCTATAGACCACCAGCTTGGATCGGTTCTCGGCACGGACGTGCCCCAGGCGGACTTAATAATGCTGATACAGCCGGCTATACGGCGCTATTTCCGTGAGCGCGTGCGGCGCCGAACTGCCTGGCACACAGAGTGGTTGGCGACCCGTGAAGAACATTATTTGTGTTGTATTGTGGGGGTGTGTCAATCACCGGTACACCCAAATTTTTTAGATTAATGAATTAAATAAATATGCTTTTTATTATCTTCGTTGTAATTATAGTTTGTCTCTATGTTGTACTAAATGTTGTGTTATGTGTATAATCAGGTGTGCTAGTTAACGTGTGTTAGTTGGGTTTATTAACATAACACTTATTGATTATATAAGATATGCATTAATATGACAATATTAGTATATTCCCTTATTTTCACCAGTTGCCCCTTACCCGATTCAGATGCTATCACACCACGACAACCAACCGCGTTTTCTTTTTTAGTATGTAATATTTTGTCTCTTTTTCACAGACCCGAATGTTTTATGTTGTTAGTAATAAGAAGCCCGGGTCAGACCTTCCTTACTAATAGGACAAAAGCTAATACAACCCATGAAATTATGAAATGTATAAACCACCTGGAGGTATTTCGGTACCCTAGCGAGGTATCACACAGCCTGGCTATGTTTCTACTTATGTATATAACGCTCATGTGTCAACATCAAGCTACAAGTACAAAGGTTGTATAAGTTATCAACACCTACAAACAGGCTTCAATCAGCCCACACGGAACACAACGGGCGTGCTATGACTATTTACTAGACAAAAATTCTCTCAAATTGCTACATATTGAAATATAAAATGTAAAAAGGAGTTACAACAATGGTATACAAAGGTGACAGCAAATCCTTAAGCCACTTCAATCAGCCCACACGGAACACAACTGGCGTGTTATGACTATTTACTAGACAAAAATTATCTCAAATTGCTACATATTGAAATATAAAATGTAAAAAGGAGTTACAACAATGGTATACAAAGGTGACAGCAAAACCTTAAGCCACTTCAAGCAGCCCACACGGAACACAACTGGCGTGCTATGACTATTTACTAGACAAAAATTCTCTCAAATTGCTACATATTGAAATATAAAATGTAAAAAGGAGTTACAACAATGGTATACAAAGGTGACAGCAAAACCTTAAGCCACTAACCCCGCTATGCATAATATCACTTTTACAATTATCACCGTCCAAAACCATCAATATGTTGTTAATAATAAGAAGCCCGGGTCAGACCTCCCTTACTAATAGGACAAAAGCTAATACAACCCATGAAATTATGAAATGTATAAACCACCTGGAGGTATTTCGGTACCCTAGCGAGGTATCACACAACCTGGCTATGTTTCTACTTATGTATATAACGCTCATGTGTCAACATCAAGCTACAAGGACAAAGGTTGTATAAGTTATCAACACCCACAAACAAGCTTCAATACCAATAAATGTTAAATTTACACAAATAAAACTTCTCAAATGTACTATGTTGTTAGTGAGAAAGGGCTGAAATGTGTTTTCGTGTGACTTGTTAATTTCGACATCTGATAAACACGCCGTTTGCGCTAATGAAATATGTTAATAAGAAACCTTTTAGTAGAGAAAAAAATAACTCAAACGAAAATCACCCAATTCGGCTTGTGTAATTGCAAAAATAGTAATAACTGTTGAAAGCGAATAAATAAAACATGGTAAATGTGTTATAATGTTTGTGTAAAAGTACTGAAATAGCTTTCGTGTGGTATGATAATTTAGACAAATGATAAAACATAATGAAAATCACTAAAATTGATACATGCCGAAGGCCACAAATAAAAACATGACAAAATGTGTTATGTTGTTAGTGGCAACGTACTGAAAAATATCTTTCGTGTGGTATGATAATTTAGACAAATGATAAAACATAATGAAAATCACTAAAATTGATACATGCCGAAGGCCACAAATAAAAACATGGCAAAATGTGTTATGTTGTTAGTGGCAACGTACTGAAAAATAGCTTCGTATGGTATCATAACTTAGACATGTGATAAAACATAACGAAAATCACCCAATTCGGCTTGTGTAATTGCAAAAATAGTAATAACTGTTGAAAGCGAATAAATAAAACATGGTAAATGTGTTATGATGTTTGTGCAAAAGTACTGAAATATGGGTTTGTATGGTATCTAATTTAGATAACTACTGATAAAACATAACGAACATCACTAAAATTGATAAATGCCGCAGGCCCACAAATAAAAACATGGCAAAATGTGTTATATTGTTAGTGGCAACGTACTGAAAATGGGTTCTTTTAGTATGATAACATAGTAAAAGTGGGTTGGTTACTTGTGAAAAAATTGTAAATGATGTACTTACACAAATTTAAAAAATGTGTTATAATATTTGTGTAAAAGTACTGAAATATCTTTCGTGTGGTATGATAATTTAGACAAATGATAAAACATAATGAAAATCACTAAAATTGATACATGCCGAAGGCCACAAATAAAAACAGGGCAAAATGTGTTATGTTGTTAGTGGCAACGTACTGAAATATCTTTCGTGTGGTATGATAATTTAGACAAATGATAAAACATAATGAAAATCACTAAAACTGATACATGCCGAAGGCCACAAATAAAAACAGGGCAAAATGTGTTATGTTGTTAGTGGCAACGTACTGAAAAATATCTTTCGTGTGGTATGATAATTTAGACAAATGATAAAACATAATGAAAATCACTAAAACTGATACATGCCGAAGGCCACAAATAAAAACAGGGCAAAATGTGTTATGATGTTTGTGCAAAAGTACTGAAATATGGGTTTGTATGGTATCTAATTTAGATAACTACTGATAAAACATAACGAACATCACTAAAATTGATAAAGGCCGCAGGCCCACAAATAAAAACATGGCAAAATGTGTTATATTGTTAGTGGTAACGTACTGAAAATGGGTTCTTTTAGTATGATAACATAGTAAAAGTGGGTTGGTTACTTGTGAAAAAATTGTAAATGATGTACTTACACAAATTTAAAAAATGTGTTATAATATTTGTGTAAAAGTACTGAAATATCTTTCGTGTGGTATGATAATTTAGACAAATGATAAAACATAATGAAAATCACTAAAATTGATACATGCCGAAGGCCACAAATAAAAACAGGGCAAAATGTGTTATGTTGTTAGTGGCAACGTACTGAAAAATATCTTTCGTGTGGTATGATAATTTAGACAAATGATAAAACATAATGAAAATCACTAAAACTGATACATGCCGAAGGCCACAAATAAAAACAGGGCAAAATGTGTTATGATGTTTGTGCAAAAGTACTGAAATATGGGTTTGTATGGTATCTAATTTAGATAACTACTGATAAAACATAACGAACATCACTAAAATTGATAAAGGCCGCAGGCCCACAAATAAAAACATGGCAAAATGTGTTATATTGTTAGTGGTAACGTACTGAAAATGGGTTCTTTTAGTATGATAACATAGTAAAAGTGGGTTGGTTACTTGTGAAAAAATTGTAAATGATGTACTTACACAAATAAAAAAATAAAAAAATGTGTTATAATGTTTGTGTAAAAGTACTGAAATATCTTTCGTGTGGTATGATAATTTAGACAAATGATAAATGCCGAAGACCACAAATAAAAACATGGTAAATGTGTTATGTTGTTAGTGGCAACGTACTGAAAAATAGCTGTGTATGGTATCATAACTTAGACATGTGATAAAACATAACGAAAATCACCCAATTCGGCTTGTGTAATTGCAAAAATAGTAATAACTGTTGAAAGCGAATAAATAAAACATGGTAAATGTGTTATGATGTTTGTGCAAAAGTACTGAAATATGGGTTTGTATGGTATCTAATTTAGATAACTACTGATAAAACATAACGAACATCACTAAAAATGATAAAGCCCGCAGGCCCACAAATAAAAACATGGCAAAATGTGTTATATTGTTAGTGGCAACGTACTGAAAATGGGTTCTTTTAGTATGATAACATAGTAAAAGTGGTTTGGTTACTTGTGAAAAAATTGTAAATGATGTACTTACACAAATTTAAAAAATGTGTTATAATGTTTGTGTAAAAGTACTGAAATATCTTTCGTGTGGTATGATAATTTAGACAAATGATAAAACATAATGAAAATCACTAAAAGCAGATTGGTTAATTGTGGAAAATGGTACATGGTACAGTCACACAAATACAAACACGATAAAATTTGTCATTTTGTTACTGCAAAAATACTGAAATGTATTTTCGTATGACAATTTAGACAACTAATAAAACATCGAAAATCCGTATGAGTGTCTTATCTAGTTGTGAAAAAAAACACCAATAAATGTTAAATTTACACAAATAAAACTTCTCAAATGTACTATGTTGTTAGTGAGAAAGGGCTGAAATGTGTTTTCGTGTGACTTGTTAATTTCGACATCTGATAAACACCCCGTTTGCGCTAATGAAATATGTTAATAAGAAACCTTTTAGTAGAGAAAACAATAACTCAAAACACAGAGAGAACATAATCGGTGTTTAATCACTTCGGATGCTTCAGCACATTTACAGGTCAATTGGTACACTCTTCTTAGCCATGTCTCATATTATGAGTATTATCAATTGTCGTTGTTAAACAAATAACTCAACATAATAGATATAAACATTAAAAGCCCCCTTCATGTTTTACAATGTGAGCCCCCCTTGAATATAATCACACAAGGGAAGAATCTTTGATTACACCAGCAGAAGAAGAATATTTTCTTTCCTAGGTTCAAATATCTCAAAATACACGTGATTATACGAATAATTATTTGTATATAATAATAATTTATAATATTACTAATAATATGCTTTTTAACAAAAATATGTTTCTAAATACAAAAATGCTGTATAAGTAACAGAAAACGTTCTCTGCTTATAACGCACAACATATGTAAAGAGAGCGAGAGAGAAAGAGCGAGAGAGAGAGAAAATAGTCTTAACGGTCGTTTTAAAGAAACGCGCACACTGATGTATGTGTCATTTTCTTTATCTTGAATTATCAGTCTAAAGGTGAAGCACAGGTTAAAAAAATTGGGGGGTATATACGGTGGGGTATCTCGCGCCGCCCCATCCTACTGGCTGACAATCTGGTGTGTTGGTGTGTTGCTAACAATACTTTCTTATTTGAACCATCTAAATGTTGCGTTGTTGCACAGCGCAACAATACTTTCTTATTTGAGCCATCTAAATGTTGCGCATTGGTGCGCAACAATACTTTCCTCTTTGAACCTTCTAAATGTTGCGCGTTGCGTACGCAACAATACTTTCCTCTTTGAGCCATCTAAATGTTGCGCGTTGCGCACGCAACAATACTTTCCTCTTTGAGCCATCTAAATGTTGCGTTGTTGCGTGCGCAACAATACTTTCCTCTTTGAGCCATCTAATGTTGCGTACGCAACTACGTATCAAGTCTCTTTGACCGGTTTAAACCATAGCTAAATAGCACAGTGGACAATTTTCAGCGGAAGAACCGGTATCCGAGCGACCCCGATCGGGCCGGGGTGGGGTATCGCGCGCCGCCCCATCCTACTGGCTGACAATCTGGTGTGTTGGTGTGTTGCTAACAATACTTTCTTCTTTGAACCATCTAAATGTTGCGCATTGGTGCGCAACAATACTTTCTTCTTTGAGTCATCTAAATGTTGCGCATTGGTGCGCAACAATACTTTCTTCTTTGAGCCATCTAAATGGGGCGCAACAATACTTTCTTCTTTGAGCCATCTAAATGTTGCGCGTTGCGTGCGCAACAATACTTTCTTCTTTGAGCCATCTAAATGTTGCGCGTTGTTGCGCTGCGCAACAATACTTTCCTCTTTGAGCCATCTAAATGTTGCGCGTTGTTGCGCAAATAAGTATCAAGTCATCCCTATATAACTACTATAGTCTTCCAATGGAGAACAGATTCAAAAATCTGTCACAAGGACGGCTTAAAAGAAGCAGCTTTATACGCCAAGCCAAACCTCTACATAGACAGGTATCGGATCTTCCAGAGGTAACAATACCACTGATATCTCAACCAGTACATAGCCTATGGGAAAAATACAAGTGACCATCCAAACAACAATAACAGTTGTGTATGGGGATGGACAGCAGAATAATCTGTAGAAAAGGGTAGCAGCTCTCAGCTTCCTCGATGACGTTTACCCAAGTGATCTATGGACCAGAGTATATACAGATGGATTAGCACAGAATGCAGTAAGAAATGGGGGAAGTGGTGTATATGTAGAATACCCAGATGGCACCACTGCTACCGCATGTATACCAACGGGGAATTACTGTAACAACTATGACTTTGAAGTCAAAGTTACTTGTGCAGATGCAGTGAAACTGTTAACATCGGATATGACCTCACACCCTATTGTAATACTTACAGATGCAAGGTCAGTAATAGAGGCACTAAAATCCAATAAACTACCAGAGTTGAAAGAGGTATTGTTCAAGGAGCAACATCGGTGTTGAAGTATACTGCAATAGATTCAATCACACTGTGGAATAGCAGCAAATGTGAGAGCTGATCAACTGGCCAAGGAGGGTTCTAACATGCAACAACCGGATGTACCAATCAACTATCAACAAAAGAAATCCATGGTAAAGGCACAAAGACAGCCTAACTTACCTCCACGGGACGACTATCACCTACTTAACAGACAAGAACAGGTCATCATATTTCGACTCAGAACTTGACACAATAGACTAAACAGCCTTATTTATGTATAAAAAAATTTTAATTGGCACAACAGCAAAGTGTAATTGTGGACAAGCCAATCAAACATCAGAGCATATCCTTCAAAGATGTGCAAACTATGACACATTAAGATGCACATACTGGCCTTCTGATACACCAATGAATGTTAAACTTTATGGTACAGAACAAGAAATGAAAAACACTGTTCAATTTATGCAAGAAACAACACTGCAGATATAGACATTATTAGCGAACGAAAGAAGAAATCAAGAATCCCCGACATGCTGTGTTGACATGTTAAACTGTATGGGAGCCTTGAGGAGTTCTCAGAAACAGCAACATTTACCAGGAAATCCAGACTTGATGTGTAGACATGTTTAACTGTGAACGAGAAGAAGAAGAATAAACACTCTCATTAAGATGGATAACTGATCGTTCGACTGACCAACATTTTATTTAGCTAGAACTTACCCAGGAAGACTTTATGTTTTCTCACTGTAATCTTGCCCAAATGTCTAGTGTCATTTCTTGGTACCTAGGTGTCGTTCCCGTGTCACTTACCCCATATTTCTTAGTTCCCTTACCTGCATCAACCATTGTCCACCACAGTTAACCTTGCACGCGCTCCCAACGAAGGCGCATATGTCAACATATTAAGTATCTTGAAAGCGACCAATCATTAAGAAGGTTATAACGTCAAACATTGGTGACACGGACACTTGAGGACATGTCACAATTTTTAGCTGTCTGAAACCTGGGTCGTTCTGTGTTTGAAACAAATATAGCTTTGTTAAAGTTACTACCAGCAATTGCTCTTTTGGTTTCATTTATGGTGTCATTTTGTTGACTTTTATGACAGGTAGTTGAATGTTACAAGTATTTCTTTTTGTTTCTTATCTGCAAGTCTCACGTTGTCCTGGTTATTTTGTGTCATGTGTATTTGAACTGGAGTTGTAAGGACAGAGTGTGGAGAAATGAATTTGAACAGTAGTAAGGACAGAGTGTGGAGAAATGAATTTTAACAGGAGCAGTAAGGACAGAGTGTGGAGAAATGAATTTTAACAGGAGCAGTAAGGACAGAGTGTGGAGAAATGAATTTTAACAGGAGCAGTAAGGACAGAGTGTGGAGAAATGAATTTTAACAGGAGCAGTAAGGACAGAGTATGGAGAAATGAATTTTAACAGGAGCAGTAAGGACAGAGTATGGAGAAATGTATTTGAGCAGGAGCCGTAAGGACAGAGTGTGGAGAAATGAATTTTAACAGGAGCAGTAAGGACAGAGTGTGGAGAAATGTATTTGAGCAGGAGCCGTAAGGACAGAGTGTGGAGAAATGTATTTGAACAGGAGCCGTAATTACAGAGTGTGGAGAAATGAATTTTAACAGGAGCAGTAAGGACAGAGTGTGGAGAAATGAATTTTAACAGGAGCAGTAAGGACAGAGTGTGGAGAAATGTATTTGAACAGGAGCTGTAAGGACAGAGTGTGGAGAAATATATTTGAACAGGAGCTGTAAGGACAGAGTGTGGAGAAATGTATTTGAACAGGAGCCGTAATTACAGAGTGTGGAGAAATGAATTTTAACAGGAGCAGTAAGGACAGAGTGTGGAGAAATGAATTTTAACAGGAGCAGTAAGGACAGAGTGTGGAGAAATGTATTTCAACAGGGCCGTAAGGACAGAGTGTGGAGAAATGTATTTGAACAGGAGCTGTAAGGACAGAGTGTGGAGAAAGGAATTTGTCACGCTTGCTCATAGTTTCATATTTTGCAGGTTACAATTATGTTTATGTTTTTTTTAATCAGAATTTACTAAATAAAAAGGATTAAAATGCACAGAGGATTGGTCTCGTTGATTCCTGGTGTGGAGTCAGTATAACATCACAAGAGGCTTTGTAGAGTCAGTATAACACCACAAGAGGCTTTGTAGAGTCAGTATAACAGCACAAGAGGCTTTCCCATACATGATCTGTTTACCATTCAGTAAACTATCTAAAAGGTGTCTATTGTTTTTCCCCGGGTGGTTTGTGATCCACTCTTGCCGTTAAGTGTATGGGTAATTGGAGCTCGAGCTTGCGTTCTAGAGCCAGATGTGTGGCCTCGGCTGTGCTATGACCGTGTTTGTTCAGGATGTCCCTGACTTTTTCTATCCATCTTTTTCGTGGTCTTCCTCTGGCTGTGTACCCTGATCTCATTTGGTTATATGCCTTTATGGGCAACATATCGTGGTACATTCTCATAATGTGACCAAACCACTTGATCTGCTGCCTTTCTATGTATTCTGTGCAAGGTATTATACCTATTCTTTCCCTGATGTCTTCATTTTGTAATCTAACAAGCCTGGTGACCCCTGCGGCTCTCCTCAAGCATTTCATCTCACATGTCACTATCTTTCTGTAATGTGAAGATGAGAGAGACCTGGTTTGGCACTGGTAACACAGTGTTGGTAGGAATAAAATAATAGAATTAACTGTAAATTATTTGTCTCTTAACTTCCATCTTGATCTTGGGGTGAAGAAGTAGTGGTGATAGTTGGTATGTTACTGCTTTTGCCTTTTGACACCTCGTCTCTATCTCTCTATCGAGGCTTCCATTTTCTGTAAAAAATACTACCGAGATATTTGAACTCTGTTACTTGTTTTACTCCTATATTGTCTATCTGTATGTTTAGTGGGCTCGTGTTCTGCATATTTTCATTGTTTCCGTGTATTGATCTTCATGTTGTATTTTCTACATGTTACAGATAGTGAGTTAACATGATTTTGTAGTTGTTCTTTGTTTTCGTATATGAGGATCTGATCGTCTGCGAAAGATAGTTAATTTAGTTCATTGTTAAGTGAAATATATAAAATATTTATATATATAGCTAAAAGTATAACGCATGTGGTTGCGTCTGTGGGTCTCACCAACTACTTATGCAACAGAAAACCTTAGTAGATGACATGCCGTTATATTGAGGTTATATTCTTATAGAAGCTTCATGGCACGTCATCTACACAATTATGCTTTTGTTTTGGTGTTGCAATGTGTTTCATGTTTACTTGAATATATGTATGGTTGGGAGGGAGCCAGAGATGTACTGTGCAGCCCTGGGGAAGAGGAAACTGACAGTACTGTATTTTCCTATAGCTGAGACCCATCATAGAGGCACAGTGACTCAGGACGTGACAATCCTTTTGACAAGAACATTTGCTTGGATGTCTTGAGCAATAGAGAAGTTCGGCATAACCAGAAGTCAATTGGTGGCGGGGAATGAGCACAGTGAACCCTATTGGCTACAGTGGCTAGGAGCAGTTCATAGGTTGAAACCTACCTTCCTGGGGGTGTGATAGTTATTCTCTGGCTCTGGCCCGGGGTGGACCTAAAATCCACAGACTTCCCATCAATATAATACCATTTAATGGCATTGGGTCATCGGGCATGAGCCCATGGACCGCTGGATCAGCAACCAACCAACCAACCAACCATCTAGAAGTATAGAGTGTCAAATTAATAACTACGTTATTTTGAAAATATTGCTGTTCAAACTTTAAATATTCTCCGCCTGCAACATATACTGCTATTGTGTGTTTTATTTTGGGTAGCTCTTCATGTTACAGCTTTATTCACAAAAAAGTGTTGGAACATCCGCTGTTATTTAGTTAGAAGAAGATCAAATACTGAAACATCTGCATTGATTGCTGGTGTCCTGATTTACTAGTCCAAGGTTTGATTCCCAGGTGAGATGACGTGATTGTTGGTGCCCTGACTTACTAGTCCAACGTTTGATTCCCAAATGAAATGACTTGATTGTTGGTGTCCTGACTTACTAGTCCAAGGTTTGATTCCCAAATGAGATGCATTGATTGTTGGTGTCCTGACTTACTAGTCCAAGGTTTGATTCCCAAATGAAATGCATTGATTGTTGGTGTCCTGACTTACTAGTCCAAGGTTTGATTCCCAAATGAGATGCATTGATTGTTGGTGTCCTGACTTACTAGTCCAAGGTTTGATTCCCAAATGAGATGCATTGATTGTTGGTGTCCTGACTTACTAGTCCAAGGTTTGATTCCCAAATGAGATGACTTGATTGTTGGTGTCCTGAATTACTAGTCCAAGGTTTGATTCCCAGATGAGATGCATTGATTATTGGTGTCTTCATGTGAAGATCACAATGTTCCCCATTCTCGTATGGTAGGTCACACTATCCCCATTCTCGTATGGTAGGTCACACTATCCCCATTCTCGTATGGTAGGTCACACTATCCCCATTCTCTTATGGTAGGTCACAATGTTCTAATTCTCCGTATGGTATGTCACAATGTTCCCGTTCTGCGCTTATATTTTGGTTCCTAAAAAATGTAATTGCTACTAATTGAATCCTGGCATTTTATCTATCGATTATCTTTTCTCTGCTTTTGCTATTAGCCGTAGCAGGATTGAATAACGATCTGTTTTCAGGCTATGACATATCCCATCGCTTGATATTTACTAAAATTGTGACGCATCAGATCATTAGTAACTCCTTCAATCCATATTTTTCTTGCCCTCCTCTGCCTCCTGTTGTTTCCATTCTCCTGTTGCTTGTTATTGAAGCTGGCCAATATGTTATTTCTCTTTTAAGTGGCCGAACCATTTAAGTCTTATTGTTTTTTTTCCCCTATATATTTGACCACAGAAGTTGTTCTGAATGTTCTTGTAATCTCTTCATTCCTCACGGCATCTCTTCTTATTCTTTTCATCCTGGCATTTCTCAGGGCAGACCAAGAAGATGATGAACTGACGACATTCAAGATAACATGACTACATCGTTGGAAAATGCAAGCCTCATGGCTCAATACAGATAAGTGTTCAAAGAGTTCCTTTGGAAAGACAGAGTTCTGTAGATAACACGTCACATTGCTTTTAGTAAATAGTCAGTTGACTTTTTAACTGTAATATCGTGACGTTCCATGCATGTCACTAGAGAAAACTAAGCTAATAATTTAATAGTTCCTTTTTCTTATTGATTTCTCCAAAATTTGTCTGCCTGTTCTAGTTTTTTTAATGTTAATATCTAATCTATATTCTATATTTGATCTAATCTATATTCTATATTTGATCTAATCTATATTCTATATTCGATCTAATCTATATTCTATATTCGATCTAATCTATATTCTATATTTGATCTAATCTATATTATATATTTGATCTTCCTCTTCTCGCTCACAGTTTCAAAAAGTTTAGAATTGTCTACACAATAATACTAGTTTACTTGATAAATGCTGCTGTATTTGAAAGCTACTCGGTGCTCCCATACAGCTTCTATATTTTATTATTTCTTTTTTTTTCTACTTTACACATTGATCTTTGTAGTTTCTGTTCACATTTTGTCCAAGAACAATGCGCCAGCTACATCTCGTAGAGTATTTATTGGTCTTGAACATTGACATTCATTATATATGCTTAAAAGCTTCCTAAGATAAATATGTAATGAATTTGGTAATAAAATGTATCCTTGTTGTACTCCTATTTTTATTTGTATATTTGTATGTATTAGTTAGTTAGTTAGTTATTCCTCTAGGGCCAAAGACGGCACATAGGGCGGATGTCATAGATTTCCATGTCTTTTGTTTCATTGCAATCTGCTTTAGATCTTCATTGTTTCTGATACCGATGGTGAAACGTTCCCTTGTAATAGTTCTACGTAAAGTTTCTATTGGTCTTCCTCGTTTTCTCTTGCCTTTTGGTGACCACATCAAAGCTTGACACGGGAGTCTTTCAGTATCCATTCGTATGTATGGTGAGTAGCTAATCTCATACTTTATTGTTGTCGTTTGTTCCCTGTAATGTTTTAATCTATACATATAGTTTTCCTTTACTGAACATTTCAACACAATTCTTATGTCGTCTGTTATCTTTTGTACTAACTACAGTAGATTTACAAATAGGAAAAAATACATAGGTTCAACGTTTCTACCACTAAGCCTTTATCAAGATAAGGCAAAGCATACAAATTGGATCAGAATAGTCCCAAAAAAAACTGCATTGGTGGAAAGTATGTAGGCATCTATGTTACTATATGCGAAATTGATTCCCTCAACATGTAAATTATATTCATGCTATACTCTACTTTACTTTCATCGATTTACCATATGACAACATAAATGTCTACATACTTTTCTCCCATATAGATTTTGTGTCTAGTCTATTCTAGGCTACGTGGTTGTCTTTTTATTGACTAAGGTCTGGTGGTCGAGACGTCAAACCTGTGTATTTGTTCTATTTGTAAAACTGATATTTAACCATTTTTGTGTTATTTTACTAATTTTCCTTTACCGACTACAGCACAGACCCTCTATTTTAGCTCCCGATTTTCGGCTCAGATATTCGATCAGAGGTGCCGATGAAACGCGGACGTGATAAAACTGTTGTCTTGTAATACAGACAACAATAAAATGCTAAGAAAAGTCACCCTGAAAGCTGGCCTTGGCTGTTACAGCGTTTTTATTGCATTTATCTTTTTATGGGACGGCAATGTCAGTTATGTCTTTTCCGAGTGCTTATATAATATTTGCTCTCATGGTCGACTCGCTATTTTCACGATTTGGATTCGAAATGTATGTTAGCATACGAGAATCGGTGTTATTCTTTGATAAAGAAACATATTTCTGTTATAGGTACAGAAGAGAAGAAACGGTCTATCTCAAAAATAGAAATTGATCTTTCTCATTAATGAAACATCAATTTGTAGGCCCATACTTGGAAAACGATAATATTTTGTAACTGTAGCAAAACTGAAATCCAACAGGCGAAACATAGAAACAGAATGAAATTTTAGTAATCACCGGAAACAAAGCTGACAAAACACATGAAAATCGACGTTTCGGAAAAAAACCTTTTACCAAGAGCACATTCACAACAAAATAGGACAAGTATTCTTATTATTAAATTAGTGGACAGTGCCGTTCTTACTAGTTACAATTGTGTTTACCTGGTCATTCAGGGTTCGGGGCTACAAACTAGTAGGTAGGATCCACCACTGTGTGCGGAAGGTATGAAGACCTCGCTAGTGGTTCATCAGACCAGCTACTATGCAACAGTTGAGCCGCTAGTAGTGATCTGCATATGTATTGTGGCTTTCACGAAACGCTTCAAGTATTGAGACTTTCGCAAAACTCTTCATGTATTGAGACTTTCACAAAACGCTTCATGTATTGAGACTTTCACAAAACGCTTCATGTATTGAGACTTTCGCAAAACGCTTCAAGTATTGAGACTTTCACGAAACGCTTCAAGTATTGAGACTTTCACGAAACGCTTCAAGTATTGAGACTTTCACAAAACGCTTCAAGTATTGAGACTTTCACAAATCGCTTCAAGTATTGAGACTTTCATAAAACGCTTCATGTATTGAGGCTTTCACGAAACGCTTCATCTATTGAGGCTTTCACGAAATGCTTCATGTATTGAGACTTTCACAACACTTTTCATCTAATGAGGCTTTCACACACCGCTTCATCTATTAAGACTTTCACAAACGCTTCATTTATTGAGGCTTTCACAAACGCTTCAGTTATTGAGGCTTTCACAAAACCCTTCATCTATTGAGGCTTTCACAAATCCTTCATCTATTGAGGCTTTCATAAAACATTTCATCTATTTTCACCCTTTTCCCCACTGTCAGTAGGAGGCGTCTCCAGAAGTTGCACACGATTGAAAGTTGGCGTCTTGTGGGCACGAACTAATGCTATGTAGAAACCTTCCCATTACAGAAACTGATATAAGAGGCTTTCTTCTTCTTCTTCTTCTTCTTCTTGTGGTCCATGCCGTGTGTGCGATTATCACATATTTCTACAGCCTTCTGTTTCGTGTGCTGTCAATCAATTCTTCTATAGTGCATACCATTAATTATGTTACTCACTTGAGCTCAATTTTCACGAAAACTACCTAGTGCATAGCAACCATATTTCGCAGTTAGTCTTATACATAGCACGAACTTTGGAATTTATATTTTACCAATTGATAGGTAGATTGGAAAGTGCACAAATCGTTTTTTTTTCTTTGCTATATATTATTGCATAAGAAGAAAAAAATACACATTTTACCGTAATACACAAAATTGTGGATGCAAAGGCGTATCCCAACTTCATATAATAACAGGAAATTTGAGATAGTTATCATTACTTCCAGATTGTATGGAAAACAGTTTTTTTTTAATCTTTGATGATCAAATAGTCTTACGTTTTTCTTGTGGTACTGGTGTTAAAGAAGAATATGTGTATTTGATTATTCCGCAAATAATGGTGACTGCAACTAAATCGTTGTGAGAAGCAAAATAATGAAGTACCAGTTGATTTTGTTATAAGTCCGCGATATTGTAAGGTATTTGGTCGATGTGAGAACAACAGAGATTGTAAGGAATTTGGTCGATGTGAGAACAACAGAGATTGTAAGGTATTTGGTCGATGTGAGAACAACAGAGATTGGTACATCAACTATTTTATTCAGATTCCGAAGACTCGAATAGATTGACTACTGTTTAGGGCTGGATAAAATACAAACCATCTCGTTGCCAATATGTCTCTTTCTTTTGAAGCACATGCTCTTCACATTTTCTCCAGTACTCAATATCTATTTGTGTGAGGGCATCGTGTGTTATGTTTGTTACATTACAAAGTTTGAAAGTCTTGTATAGTTCAACAACTGGACCTTTGACCACAGCCCACACAAGTTCAATGTTATTGAGATGTGAATGGTAAGGTGGTAGCCGAAGATTGAGATGTGAATGGTAAGGTGGTAGCCGAAGATTGAGATGTGAATGGTAAGGTGGTAGCCGAAGATTGAGATGTGAATGGTAAGGTGGTAGCCGAAGATTGAGATGTGAATGGTAAGGTGGTAGCCGAAGATTGAGATGTGAATGGTAAGGTGGTAGCCGAAGATTGAGATGTGAATGGTAAAGTGGTAGGCGAAGAGAAGTATGACCATGCTCAGTGACGATTTTATCACTTACAAAAGTCTTCGTCTTCTTTGTCCATCTCACAAGTTCTAACAACTCTGATTTGAATTTATTGCTGGAAAAAGATACATTTTCTATTGCAAGTCGTGTCATTATTTCGTGTTTTGTTCTTGATGAAGTGAGAATTTTTTCTTCGTTCGCTACTACGTTATGATAGGAGGCATTGTCCATACAAATCTGCTTGATAACTGAGCTGAACTCATGACTCCAAATCTGCTTGTTAACAGAGCTGAAACTCATGACTGCAAATCTGCTTGTTAACAGAGCTGAAACTCATGACTGTAAATCTGCTTGTTAACAGAGCTGAAACTCATGACTGCAAATCTGCTTGTTAACAGAGCTGAAACTCATGACTGTAAATCTGCTTGTTAACAGAGCTGAAACTCATGACTCCAAATCTGCTTGTTAACAGAGCTGAAACTCATGACTCCAAATCTGCTTGTTAACAGAGTTGAAACTCATGACTCCAAATCTGCTTGATAACAGAGCTGAAACTCATGACTCCAAATCTGCTTGATAACAGAGCTGGAACTCATGACTCCAAATCTGCTTGTTAACAGAGCTGAAACTCATGACTCCAAATCTGCTTGTTAACAGAGCTGGAACTCATGACTCCAAATCTGCTTGTTAACAGAGCTGAAACTCATGACTCCAAATCTGCTTGATAACAGAGCTGGAACTCATGACTCCAAATCTGCTTGTTAACAGAGCTGAAACTCATGACTCCAAATCTGCTTGTTAACAGAGCTGAAACTCATGACTGCAAATCTGCTTGTTAACAGAGCTGAAACTCATGACTCCAAATCTGCTTGTTAACAGAGCTGAAACTCATGACTCCAAATCTGCTTGATAACAGAGCTGAAACTCATGACTCCAAATCTGCTTGTTAACAGAGCTGAAACTTATGACTGCAAATCTGCTTGTTAACAGAACTGAAACTCATGACTGCAAATCTGCTTGTTAACAGAGCTGAAACTCAAGACTCCAAATCTGCTTGTTAACAGAGCTGAAACTCATGACTCCAAATCTGTTTGTTACAGAAAGATAGAAAGGCCACATCTCAAAAATGTTAACTAATTTACGTAGGAAACTCCTTCTATCATGGGATAGCAAATAATTAACAGAATATAGCAGTCATCACAACCATTTCAAAATCCATCAAAGCGTCTATCTTCTTCTTAACCTACCTCATTTTTTATTTATGTTTTTGGTTTTTGGTTATTTAAGTCGTGACCTTTGATATGGTCGATATATGGAAATTTTCTAAAGAGAAGTTGTCGATTACTTAGTCTTATTTTACTTTCAATTCTTTCAGAATGTCACTATTTGTGATATTTTTTGTCCATGGTATTCCTGAGGATTTTTCTGCAACATTTTGTTTCTTTGTGATTGGTAATTGTCCAAGCCTCACATCCATATATTACAACTGGGAATGTGCAGACTAAAAGAAAAGTTAGTTGTGTTATTTTGTTGTAGCCAAGCAATATATTTTTCACTTTTATAAGTTTATTTTTAAAGAACTGGCTAACCTCCATCTGACTCCTTCATAGTAGTCATCATTTCTGCTTATAAGAGAAACATTTTTTTGTAAACTGCTAACTTGCTTCTGTTTTATGATTATTGAATTTTTCATATTGGACATGTGGATGTTCGAGGCAATGAAAGAGCGGATCAACTGGCATCATGCGCGATTGTGGCATAGGGCGATGGGGAAATGGATCGCACTGGCGTTTTGAATTCCTTAAGAGATATAACACGCGAGAGTGAGACTAATGTGGATGATGATTCCTTTTCAATGGCTAGGATTAAAGATCAGGGATTGAAATACGGTGTTGCTAGAAGTGAACATTTTGGAGGGCGCAGAAGAATGATGGTCAACCAGCATAGGACCGGTACTGTCAGCAGAAGTGTAATGGCGGATACACTCAAAGAGAGATCGGAGCAACTATGGACTTGTCCAGTTTGCAGTGATGATGATCCGACGACTAACTAACTGCATTTTTCTAGTGTAGATAGAAAATAAAAATATTCTAAGGGAACTACACAATGTTTACAACCAACTGTTATCGTGGCGTAACATAGCCGTTCGCTCATCCCTGTATCTAGAGATCCATGGCATACTTCTCCTATCATTATTTCCGTTGCTATTCAGATGTCCTTGAATGAGACAGGCGCTGCTGTAAGGTTGTTTTGTTTAATGATCCTATCTCATTTCACTCAGTGTTACCTGCACTGTATTCCCCTATCGATCCTAAAAAAAATTGGAAAGTATTAGCCGATGATCGATGTGCAGGTAAACAAAACATCACACATAGGAAATCGGCAATATGTAGTAACTGCAGAAAAACTGAAATCCAACAGTGTGAAATTAAGAAACACTGTGACGAAATTTTGCTATTCACAAGATTATGATAACACACATGATAACATACAGGCATCGACGTTTCGAACAAAAGTCCTTCATCGGGATTACATTCGTGTGCACATGTTTAGCTCTACAGACAAGGAGGAGCGTAACTAATTGTCAATATAAGACCCACTGGCTCATTGGAATACAGCCTTTAATTTATTTTTTTGTGGTTGGGGTTCGTTTTAAATCTCCCACTGGATATTACTCTGAAAGCAGAACAACTATACTTCCATCAGAATGTAGTCCTAGTAACGGAATTGCGTTGTGTTGCCGTTTTATTTGCGCCAATGGCCCATCACACCCAACTTGGAGTAAAATAGCTGTTTAAATATATTTATTTGACCATTTTGGTGATTTGCATTGGTCACTTTGTGCATACATTGTGTCGACAACCAATGAAGATCACGGAAATAGTTAAATGTCAATTTAGAAGGCAGTTTTGCAATGAGTTCACGGGTCTTATAATGTTGATTGCTCTCGAGCGGAGTGATTTAGAAAATATGTTAACGATGATGGAGGACAAAAGACAAATAAATAAACGCGAATGTTCTGTGGCTGTAACTTGCTACAGTAGGTGAAAATAATACTAATTGTGATCAGGACATACTATCAACGAAATACAAGAACAGACGACGTTTTGACTTAAAAAGTCTTCATTAGAACAAAGTATAGCTGACAGACAACAAATCTACATGTTATGTTATGTTATGTTCCTCCAGGGCCATAGGCGGCGCATAGGGCAGAAACCATAGCCTTCCATTTCTGTCTTTGTGTTGCCAGGTCTTTCAATTGTTGCGTGTTGTTTAGGTTCATTGACATGCCTTCTCTATTAATGGTTCTTCGTAGAGTTTCTCTAGGTCTCCCTCTTCTTCTTACTCCAGGTGGCACCCAATATAGTGATTATATATATCCAACATGGAAACAAACAAATGGCGAAAATAGGAGGAAGAGAGGAAGACTGAAGTTCGAAGATAGATAGGTGCGAGTTTGTACGAGCAGCAGTGGGGAGAAATATCGCTGGTTTGTCGTCTGAAAATATTCATAGCACTCCGGACACTGACATAACTGTTCCACTCTAATATTCAGTATGTTAATCTGATTGTGATAACTGACTTTTCCTGTTCTGTGTTGACTGATAACTCTTAATTTGATTTATATATTTCGTTTCTTGCAATATCACGCTTCACTGCCATGTCCTGCAACATCACGCTTCACTGCCATGTTCTGCAATATCACGCTTCACTGCCATGTCCTGCAACATCACGCTTCACTGCCATGTCCTGCAACATCACGCTTCACTGCTATGTCCTGCAATATCACGCTTCACTGCCAAGTCCTGGAACATCACGCTTCACTGCCAAGTCCTGCAACATCACGCTTCACTGCCAAGTCCTGCAACATCACGCTTCACTGCCATGTCCTGCAACATCACGCTTCACTGCCATGTCCTGCAACATCACGCTTCACTGCCATGTCCTGCAACATCACGCTTCACTGCCATGTCCTGCAACATCACGCTTCACTGCCAAGTCCTGCAACATCACGCTTCACTGCCAAGGTCCTCTTTCTTGAAATGGACACTTAAGAAGAAATACACTTATACCCCCTACAACTTTTAACTTGTCTAACTCCTTGATTGCTTTCAAAATATCAACATGATCCATTGAGCTACCTCTAGTAACTGTTCGTTACGCTGATGGCGAGTATGTTTGCTATTTCATTTCCCCTAGTACCCATATGTCCAGGCATGGACAGATATACAGTATCACAGTCTAGAACAAAGAAAACGGAGGAACCGGGTAGATAACAAACAACAGGAACAGGTAGCAGCCAAAAATGTCAGAGATAAATCATCACTATCTTCTTCCTTGTGTATCAATATTTCTTCTATAATTATGTGTTCTCTTTTCTGTCCTTGTATATAGAACTACAAATTGTTCTATGTTTGTTCTATCTGCTATTCACGTATAACGTTTATATTTTTGTTATATCTGTTACATGTGTTTATTGGTCTTTGAGTGTTATATCTACTATGTATGTTTACTATTTTACGTATGTTATATCTACTATGTATGTTTACTATTTTACGTATGTTATATCTACTATGTATGTTTACTATTTTACGTATGTTATATCTACGATGCGTGTTAGTCTTCTATATGTGGTATATGTGGTATATCTGCTATGCATGTTAATATTTATACGTGTTCTATCTGCTATATATGTCTATTGTTCTATGCGTGTTCTATCTGCTATGTATGTCTATTGTTCTATGTGTGTTCTATCTCACATGTATGTCTATTGTTCTATGTGTGTTCTATCTCACATGTATGTCTATTGTTCTATGTGTGTTCTATCTCACATGTATGTCTATTGTTCTATGTATTACATCTGCTATGTATGCTTACTATTTTATGTGTATTTTATCTACAATGTATGTGTACTGCTTTATGTGTGTTCTATCGGCTTTCTATATGAATTGTTCTATATGTGTTCTATCTGCTATGTATGTTTATTGTTCTATGTACGTTATACCCGATATACATGTCTATTGTTCTATGTACGATATACCCGATATACATGTCTATTGTTCTATGTACGTTATACCCGAAATACATGTCTATTGTTCTATGTACGTTATACCCGATATACATGTCTATTGTTCTATGTACGTTATACCCGATATACATGTCTATTGTTCTATGTACGTTATACCCGATATACATGTCTATTGTTCTATGTATATTATATCTACTGTGTATATTTTTCTATGTGTATTATACCTGATAAGCATTTCTATTGTTCTATCAGACATGCATGTTTATACAAGACACTGTGTGTGTTCTATCTACTATATATGTTTAGTGTTATATCTACTATATATGTTTAGTGTTATATCTACTATATATGTTTAATGTTATATCTACTATATATGTTTAATGTTATATCTACTATATATGTTTAATGTTATATCTACTATATATGTTTAGTGTTATATCTACTATATATGTTTAGTGTTATATCTACTATATATGTTTAATGTTATATCTACTATATATGTTTAGTGTTATATCTACTATATATGTTTAATGTTATATCTACTATATATGTTTAGTGTTATATCTACTATATATGTTTAATGTTATATCTACTATATATGTTTAATGTTATATCTACTATATATGTTTAGTGTTATATCTACTATATATGTTTAATGTTATATCTACTATATATGTTTAATGTTATATCTACTATATATGTTTAGTGTTATATCTACTATATATGTTTAATGTTATATCTACTATATATGTTTAGTGTTATATCTACTATATATATTTAATGTTATATCTACTATATATGTTTAGTGTTATATCTACTATATATGTTTAATGTTATATCTACTATATATGTTTAATGTTATATCTACTATATATGTGTAGTGTTATTTTTGCTTTCTGTTCTGGTCCATGCTACTCTGTATGATCTTTCTGGCATCGTAATTAAACTATGTAACTCAGTTGGTAGTTGGTTCGATCCCGAATTGTGACATCTTGCTTGCAAGTGCATTTTTCGAGATCACTTTGGGTTATTGTTTGAAACTACGGAATTACATGTATGAGTCGAATACTGTTTTCAGGAGGCGTGCCGCTTTAATGAGAGGTACAAAATACAAATATACATATTGGGAAAGCCGAGTATTGTCAAGTCAATCCTCTACGCTATGTGGGCCCTTTCCTCTTCAGATTGCTAGTACTAACTATAAGTAAGTAAGTAAAGTAACCCATTGCATTGATTAATGACGTAGGGTGTGAGATGTTAGCGATCTCACATTTCAGAGGCTCTGCAAATGAGGGCGGTAGCCATCTCCTCTCCTTCGTAGTCTTTACTCCCGGATTAATCCAGTACCCATTTAAGGTTGGGTCGAGCCGTTGCGATCGGAAAAACATTTCCGCCTCAACTGGGGAATGAACCCAGGACCACTCATATGCGAAGCCAGTGCGCTAACGCAGCTCCCATGTACTAACTATACTTTCATACGAATGTGAAAAGTGGACACTTAATGCAGACACGAAAAGTCGAAAAGATTTCTCTCTGTGTCAGACCCCAGTAACTTCTTTCTCAATCTTTCTGTCTCTCTCTCTCTCTCTCTCTCTCTTCTCTATTTCTCATGTGTCGGATCACATACCCCCGTACCTTCTCTTTCTCTTTCTCTCTCTCTCTCTCTTCTCTATTTCTCCATGTGTCGGATCACATACCCCCGTACCTTCTCTTTCTCTCTCTCTCTTCTCTATTTCTCCATGTGTTGGATCACATACCCCCGTACCTTCTTTCTCAATTTCTCTCTTCTCTATTTCTCTCTCTCTCATCTCTATATCTGTGCCAGATCACATATTCCCCCGTACCTTCTCTCTCTCGTCTCTATTTCTCTCTGTATCAAATAACATATTCCCCCGTACCTTCTCTCTCTCCCTCCCTCCCTCTGTCGTCTCTATTTCTCTCTGTATCAAGTAACATATTCCCCCGTACCTTCTCTTTCTCTCTCTCTCTCTCTCTTCTCTATTTCTCCATGTGTCAGATCACATACCCCCGTACCTTCTCTTTCTCTCTCTCTCTCTCTCTCTCTCGTCTCTATTTCTCTGTGTCGTATCACACATTCCCCCCTACCTCCCCTCCTCCAGTTCTCCCTCTATCTGCTAAGACAAGTAATACTACGTTGTAACGGATACCTGATACTCCTTGCGTATTCCAGATTCACAAGTTTTTATTGCATGCCAAGGTCAGAGCTTACACTGTCACTTTCCTGTGTTATTGTGTTGTCTTGGGTTAGGCTACAAGCCACAGCGAACGCACAACAATTGTTGACTGTTTAGTTACTTGAATGATTATTATCGCTTCGGTGTTGCTGTTTCTTCAAGTTACTCGATTTTCCACACACACAAAAATACGTTAGTTTTAATGTGTAAGGATATAATTAAATGTAAAATAAATATTGGTTCTAGTTAATATATTTCTTCTGCGATGCCATTTCTTAGAGATCACTTCAAATTATCATTTAAAACAAGGGGGTTACGTTATACGAGTGGCACTCTCGACAAGCGGCGTGCAGTTTGGTTTTCGGCTAGGAAATATTAAAATAATTAAAACATATTATGTATAGGACACTGCTATTCATCCGTTGTTCCGACACAGTTTATTATGACGTATTGCTCATGTTTGTTTGCGAAGGAAGTGCACTACTATCATGTTTCGTGTTAGTAATTGTCTTTATATGTATTTTGTCGTCACATAAATCGTAAAATATCTTAAAGTAATAATTATATTACTATGTCTACAGAGATGAATGAACTTCTTGAGAAATACCCCTACCATTACGATTGTTCTTCAAGAAAATCAAGCCTTCATATTCGCTAGGATTGTACAAGCAAGAAATTGATACAGAAAGAAAATAATAAAATTATTAAGCTAGAAGAATCTTATGACAAGAAACTACGTCGTCAAGAATGTGATATAAGTGATACATTTTAAAGTAGAACGTCAGGAAAGTGATACTCTGGTAACGTGACAGGGTGGGAAAGTAACTACATCATAAATAGTTCTACAAAAATGTGGTTCTAAAACATGTGATTTAATACAAGTGTGATTTATTAAAAGTGTGATTTAATACAAGTGTGATTCCATTAGAAAATGATTATGCTAAAGAGGATACCAACTAAAAAGTGTTTCGTTTAAAATTATTTCAAATAGAAAGTGCTTTTAATAAAAATTATTAGATTACTAGAAAGTGTTTCGACTAGAAATATATTCCAATAGAAATTGACTCGACTAAAACCTGATACCAGAAGAATTTGACTATTCTACTTTTTTACCCAAAAATTCCATTGAGAGATAAATTAATGTGAATATTACTGGATAATAAAATGATTCACTGACAGTTGATCAGACAAGAAATATGAATTGATAGAAAAGTAATCACTGAGTAAGGAATAGAGCAGATCTACCTACAAATATTTAGCAGGTAAGTGGAAAGTGATTACTAAACATGTGTTTTAATTTGTCAATTGTATGTAAAGTAAAATGTGAACCCATAGCATTTATTAATGCCGTAGGGGTGTGAGATGTTAGCGGTCTCACTTTTCAGTGGCTCTGTTATATGAGGGCGGTAGCCATTTGCTCTTCCTCGCAGTCTTTACTTCCCGGATTTATTCGGTACCCATTTAGGGCCGGATCGACCGGGGAGCTGTTGCGATCTGACGTTGTCAATTGTGGGGAGAGTGGCATGTGACATTCTCTCCAGAACGTTGTCTTCCCAATGAATTACCTGAGCCACTCTCTGTCTTGGGCTTGAATTTGCCAACGACGTATTCATGTTATCTTTAATGTCGTCTGTCCATCGTCTTCTTGGTCTGCCCTCTCTGCTCTGCCCAGATGCTCTGTCATCAATTTTTTGTCTTTCTAAACATTTATCTCTCTTTATATGACCAAACAGGTGGTGTTTTATTTTTGTTATTGTGTTTAGTAACCAACACTCTGGAATTTTCAATGTGTTTATAATATCTGAGTTTCTCTCTTTTTCCTTCCATGATATTCTAAGTATCTTTCTGTAGCATTTCATCTCAAAGGCGTTGATCTTTTTTTGCCGCTGTTTTACTTAGAGTCCATGTTTCACAGCCGTATGTTGCAACCGGGAAAAATAGCAGTTCTTAGCATTAGCAGTTTTGTTTCTATTCTGTTGTTTTTTCATGTGTCTTTTTTTTTCAATCATCTTATTTTACAATATGCCGTTGCCAATCTCTTCCTTATCTCTGCCATGCAGTCTCCTGCACCGTTGATGTTTGCTCCTAAGTATTATAATTTATCAACACATTCTATCTCGGTATTTTCAATTCTGATATTTGGTTGTTATGTTGTTATATCTGTTGACATAATTTTTGTTCTTTGCTTGTTTAAATTCAAGTTTTGTGATTTGCAGTATTTCTTTGTGTTCTTGATTAGTTGTTTCAATCCCTTTATATCGTTTGAAAAATACACAGTGTTGTTTGCGTACCTTAGTTCAGTGATTTCAAAACCACCGATGTTTAAAGCGTGGTAGTCAGCGTTGTATATGCCTTCTCTCACGTTCCTCATTATATTCTCTGCGTAGATGTTGAACAGGTATGGGAGAGAGTGCTATCTTGCCTTACTACATACAGTACCTCAAAGCAATCTGAGAGATCACCCTCTAACTTCACTGCAGCCTTTTAATCTTCGCAAAACTTTCCTATTAGATGAATCAGATGTCTTGGGAAACCCATGTTGTTAATTATCTCCCACAGTTTCTGGTATTTGACGCAGTCGAACGCATTTGAGAAATCTATGAAGCGCATGTGCAGGTCAGTTTATAATTCCCTAGAGACAGAGTATTCAAGCATTTAAGAACTGACATAACAACCTATTGTAGACCCATAGGTGACTCTGCTTTAGCAGAGGGAGAAAAATATGTATCCTTATAGTTCCCGTTGCACTCGGATTTTTCATGCGCCAAAGTCGAACCTTCTCTACTTGTTCCACGCATGATCTCAAACTCCTTCTATCTCTGTAATACTAAGTCGTCCAGTAAATTCTCTTTCTATAATAGGTGATATAATATTCCTTTCTTCTTCTTCTTCAGCGTTCATTCTCAAACTCCTGCTAGATCTCTCTTGTAGCAGGACAAATGTCCTACTAGACTTCCAGCAGGATGTAGTCCAGAGAATAGAAATGCCTTGTATCGCCGTTTAATTTGCGCCAATGGCCCAACACATCCGTCGTCGGTGAAGTGTTCCTTTCAATATCTCACTTTTGTTAATACTCAAAGTTCCCACCAGGTGTGCTTATGTAGCCAGCGTGACTCAGCAGTAATCAATCGGATAGATCGATGCGACGTCGATACATATCAGTCAATTCTCCGCTTGCTTATTTTCTATGCGTTATATACTATGAGTAGTCCTGAGTTCATTCCCCAGTTGAGTCGGAAATTATTTTTTTTAATCGCATCGGCTCCCGGGTTGACTCAGCTTTATTTAGGTACCGGATTAATCCGGGAAGGAAAGACTGCGAGGGAGATGAGATGGCTACGGCCCTCATATAGCCTAGCCATTGAAATGTGAGATCGCTAACAGATCACACGCCGCTGGTATTAAAAGTTATGTATTTACTTATACTTTATTTACTACACTTTTACACACTCCCTATTGATTAGTTGTTGACATACTTTATTTACTACACTTTTACACACTCCCTATTGATTAGTTGTTGACATACTTTATTTACTACACTTTTACACACTCCCTATCGATTAGTTGTTGACATACTTTATGGACAGATCCATAGTGGTAGTTGTCGTCGCGGCGACGATTGTAGTATTGATAGAATTAACGATGACTGCTAAATATAAGTCTAGGATAAAACACATGATGATGATGAATGATATAGTTTTGCTACATGTTATGTTATCGTATTATAATTTTTTATTTTTTTAAAACTGTCAATACTGCATTTTACCAGTTCAGGTGTTGCAGGGAGGGGATTGAATAGTTGTGTGATGAAGGCCGCATGCTCTTGCTGTCGCCACGTCATGTACAGGGTGAGTTTTTTAATTTACCCTCCGACAGAAAAAAACCCAGTCTTTACCGGTGGGATCGAACTCTAGACCTCACTCGTGTGAGATTAGCGTTCTAACCTCTCAGTCATGCGCCACAAATTAAAAACAAAGGATATAGAAATTGTTCGAACAACTGTAAGCACGAGTGAAATTATGGGGTGAAAAATCAACTTTTCTTCCTCGCCCCTGGTAAAGACGGGCTTGATAGGGGATAAAAAATATGGGAAAACTCGTAAATGTCACACATGTCGTAAGAGGCAAATAAGAAGGTTTCTGTGTGGACATGCTTATCCCATCCCACAGAAGGTCAAAGTGATCCTTTCAGAAAACATGCTTAATTCGGACGTGTCAGGCCGAAAGGCGCAGATATCGCAGCTAATCTGGGAAAACAAAGCATAATACATTCTTTTCTCTCGACTAAAACATGCGAATCTGCAGGAGTTTGAGAAAGCACGCAGAAAATTATGATGACTTTTCGACCTACTCTCCTTAATCATGAACACAGGATATGTTACGATGAGTATAGAATTTCAAGGGGGTATCTCCATCATATTTCTTCTTATGCTTTCGTGATTACACTCCTGCAGATTATCAGGATGTAGTCCGGTTAACGGAGTGCGTTAACCCATGGTTTACAGTTTAACTGCGATAACTGAAACTTTCGGCCTGACATATTCGACTTCAGCTTGACTTCTGGGTCGTTTTTTTATATATTGGATGGGACAGTCAACTTCACCCCATAAAAACCTTAGTCTCCTCTTTCAACATACATGAAGGTAAAAGCTTTGCTATTCCTTTCTCTCGTTTTGGGCACCGGTATTACGCCTGCGACCACAATACTAAAATAGTATTATTTCTAGTATAAATTATAATTTACTATGCCGTTTAGTATATAGTATAGAAAAATGTAGAGAATTGACGTCATCATACTCGGGTAACCCAATGTTTGCTTTGTCACTTTAAAAAAAATCGCATGCATTTGCTAGGAGCACCAATATAGCCGCTAATAGCACCACGTATCTCCAATAAGAGCACTACTAATACCTGCTAAAAGCACCACATATCTCCGGTAAGAGCACCACATATCATCGCTAGGACCACCACATATCGCTGCTAGAGCACAACGTATCTTCGGTAAGAGCACCACATATCTCCGCTAAGAGCACCACGTATCTTCATTAAGAGCACCATTAATCCCTGCTAAAAGCACCACATATCTCCACTAAGAGCACCACATATCTCCGATAAGAGCACCACGAATCTCCTCTAGGAGCACCACATATCTCTGTAGATCCAATCCATAATTTCCAAGGATCTCTAGAAACAGCCCTTTTTGAAACAAAAAGTCCAAGACGGATGCCAGCCCAAGTCATCTTGAGAACAAAGAGAATAGTTTAACCACTACACCATAGAGGTTCATACAATCGTATAGATTTTAGTATAATTGCATGGAGAGTATTACAATAGTATGTGCCGAACGTATTTTCTAGCTGGACTTGTTCGTGTTAGGGGAAATGAAGAAGCAGAAAGACATATGAGAATAACCGCAGTGACTAGTAGTAGTTCAATGGAAAGTGCTGATATTGTACATGCAAACAAGAAGCTAGACAAGGCTGTAGATATGATTACCCTAAGAAGGCGTTTTTTAAATCGTATTAATGTGTTAATTTCACTTTTTTTACCGAACATTTTAAGACCATTTTCCTAGGGGGGAGGTATGTAAAGGTTTCTTTTTTTTTTTAACCGTCGTTTTGGTTAAGTTCCTAGTTCTAACAGTCTTGTTCAGATTAACCCAAGGAATGGGGACAGACCAACTCCATCCCCCCCTACCTATGGGCCTGGAATTAGACCAGTTCCACCCGTGTGTTGTCAGGGCCCGAAAGGGGAGCAAAGAATAGCAACACTGTTTACCTTCCATGCATGTCGTACGAGGCGACTAAAAAGGTTATGGGATCGAGTTGGCTGTCTCATCCCATATAGGGTCAGTGACCCAAAGCCATCCTGAAGTAGGATGTGCCAGGTCGAACGGCGCAGCTATCGCAGCAATGCTGTAAACCATGACACAACGCATTCCGTTCTCCCGACTACATCCTGTTGATCTGCAGGAGTTTGAGAACGAAAGCAGAAAACGAAGAAGAAGAAGAAGAAGACCAGTTAGCATGTGGTAGTGTTATTTCTTTTTCTGTGTCTACAGCTAGAATGCAGGAATAGGAGTGAATGGGAGTGAATGGGAGTGAATGGGAGTGAAGCGAGGCGTTGCACAAAATGAGAGGCGTACATGTATCAAAAGAAATGGTATCAACCAGCATAGGACATGACGTCAGCTACAACATGTTGAAAGACAAACTGAAGATGAGATGGGAGCACCTGTGGACGTGTCTGGAATGCTATGATCATGATGATGATAATAATGATAATAATGATAATGATAATGATGATGATGATGATAATGATGATGATATTGATGATAATGATAATAATGATAATGATGATGAGGATGATGATGATGATAATGATAATGATGATAATGATGATAATGATGATAATGATAATAATGATAATAATGATAATGATGATAATGATAATGATAATGATAATGATAATGATGAGGATGATAATAATAATAATGATGAGTATGATAATAATGATAATGATAATGATAATAATGATAATGATAATGATAATGATGATGATAATGATAATGATGATAATGATGATAATGATAATGATGATAATGATGCTGATGATGATGATGATGATGATGACCTGACGGCGAAGTAACTATGGGTCTTACTACAATCGTATGAACTATACTCCAATCATATAATTCTGTGTGTCTATTCGCTGGAACTCTTTGTTGCTTTTCGGCGTCAGGGGTAGAAGAGCCTTCTGAAGACGGCCCACTTGTGTGCAGAATATATTGTGGAATTTGCATCTCTTTTATTTCAGTGGTCCATCGTTTTCGTGATCGGCCTTTTGGTCTGCCTTCGCTGTATCTGTGTAGCATAGCTTGCTGTGGTATGCTGTCTGATGGTAGTCTGCTGATGTTTGCAAACCATTTGATCTGTTGTATCTTGATGTATTCTAAGATTGGGGTGGTGCCGGTTTTTATCCAATCATATGGATCATGCTAAAAGGGCAGGAATTTTAGTTTTGCCTGGTTAAGTAAAATGTACCGCTTATAATTAAGGTGTGTTTATTCAACCGTGGACGTTACTCCACTTTGGTTATATTAGTGCTCTACTTCTTCTTCTTCTTTCCTTCCTCTTTTACAGGTAAATGCAAATAAAGTAAATAGGTTACTATATCAATATAAAATAATAAAATATAGAAAATAACAATAAATAAAAGGAACAAACACAACAGTCAACGTGTCGGTCCAATTGGAACATTTAAAGACAACAAAAACAGTTAAGAGCAGAAGACCATAACGAATATAAACAAAATGGATCTCTCCCACCAGGAAATCAACAAAAAGCCACACCAGATCCAGTGCAACACAATTTCAACAAGTGCACATTGATGCGTTCAACGTGTCTAAACTATGAAATTTTTTTCTATTTGTATGGTTACTGCGGCACTTCCTTTTTGTCGGTAATCCTCCGATATTTGGGTTATTTATCTTCCTTTTTTACCCTTTACGGGTGTCGAGTGAGATACAATGTTCTTGTTCTCGCTTTTCTGGCAGCTTCAGATAATGTTATTTGGTGTTGGTTTAATGTCTCTGTGATGGTGTCGATCCAGCGTACTCTAGGTCTACCCCTGACTAGATATCTACGGCGCTAAAAAATGATGTCGATTGTGGTTCTGATAATCCAGTCACCACGACCTCCGGGTTCGTATATAAATCATACTTTAATCATATGGACCTTATTACAATTGTAGTGCATTACTACAATGTATGAACTACTATCCTATGGATTTCGATTGTGTGTTCCCTAGAAAATAGGGACCGTTTGGAATACAATGGGTTATGGCATAAATTTTGTATTCTCCGTTAGCTAGTACACGACCCGTAACAGTTTCCAACCCTGAGTTTTACATTGTCGCTCATTTTCAGAATCATTTATCTTAAAACCTCTTATAAATATGACATGGGGGATAACTTATGCCTACTTGTAGTACGGGAGGTAAGTCGTAAAATGTGTCTTGACTTCATAGCTACGTGTTTCTAGGGTTGTTCATCTCGCTGTAAGTGGTTGTCATTACTTCATGATATAGGGCTGTAGTATGTTGTCATGTCAAGTGTTTACGCTGGCTAGGACTTTCACGTTTGTTATACAAGTAAAGATAATCTTGATTACTCGCGTCTCACGGTTATCTTTCCTTGTCATATTAAATGGATGGTAATCGCCAAGTTAGTGAAGAAGAAGGGGAATAAGAACAACATAAGCGGGAGGGGGGAGGTGTAAAATGTCAAAAATATTGGTATAATGTCACATGTGTGATTCAGGGGTCCGATAGAGGAGTAAAGAATAGCGACAATGTTACCTGTCATGTATGTTGTTAGAGGCGTTTTAAGTATTTTGAGATAAATGAGCACAAGTCAATATCGTCAGTGCGCGATTTGAGAGTGAGGATAGGTGAGCTTCCTAGAGAACATTTAACAAATATTTAAAATAAAACAATGAACCAACATAGAAACGGAACCATCAGCCGTTAAACCCTGAGAGATTTACTGAAGTGGAGATCTCAGCACCTACGGATATGCCTGGTGTAAATAAAGAATAATCAACATACCTAACCTAACTTAAGTATGTTTTAGGATGGAGTTGACTGCCCCCACCTTATATATGATGTAGATGACACACAAGCCAAGATGAAGACGGATGTGTCAGGCCGAAATGTGAGATATCGCAGCCAAGAATTACACCATAACACTACCTATCCCGTTCTCTGGACTACATCCTGCTAATCTGTAGGAGGTTGAGATCGAACACAAAAAAAACAAGGAAGAATATAATGTGAAGGTTTGCGAGAATTTGGGAATCCAACTGAACTGTGAGACTAGGAATCCCTCAAATTACCCAAAGGACCCAATAGCTCTATTGCTGATAATTACTGATTGTAGAAACAAACAAGAGAAATAAACAAGATAAACAAAAAAAGAGAAACAAACATGGTTTTCTGGTTACTTGCGATGTCTACGAAGTATGCCCCAACCTATTTGACTCAAGCATGGCTAATTTTGAGGTGTCGGGCCGCTATGAACTATGGGATAGAACAACCAACCTCCTCCACACAACCTCCTCCACACAACCTCATCCACACAACTTTCTCCACCCTTCCACACAACCTCATCCACACAACTTTTTCCACACAACCTTTTCCACACAACTTTCTCCACCCCTCCACACAACTTTCTCCACACAACCTTTTCCACACAACTTTCTTCACTCCTCCACACAACCTCCTCCACACAACGTTCTCCATTCCTCTCCACAACCTCCGCCACACAACCTTCTCCACACAACCTCCTCCACACAACTTTCTCCACTCCTCCACACAATCTCCTCCACATAACCTCCACCACACAGCCTCCACCAAACAACCTCCGCGCAACTTCATTCGTGGTCCATGAATTACGTCAACGCATTTGGCAATTTTATACCCCTCTTCCCCGTTATCAACAACTGTCAACTATTCAGGGAACCCCCCCCCCCCTCCCTCCCCCAACCCCAATTTTATTAATTAAAAACATAACTAATACGAACAATGTAATTGGTGTATAAAAAGGTGTTGTTGAAGTCAACTTTTGACAAACACCCTCCCCTTTTCAGCAGGTGTCAAATTTACTCAGACCCCATCTCTTCACACCTAAAAACTAAAATAAAATAGCCTACAATAATCTTGACTAAATAATTGAATAAAATAATCTACAATAATCTTGACTAAATAATTGAATAAAATAATCTACAATAATCTTGACTAAATAATTGAATAAAATAATCAGTAGCGGCTTATTCGCTTCTAATGACATATCGTCGCATATACTTTGCTCATGGTTGGGTTTCTTGATTCTTGATTAGGAACAAGCGTCATAGCACTGGGGGCATTCCCATATATTCTCTGCGTGACCTTCCGTCAGCCATCTAAAAGTGTATAAGCTCAGTGTCCCAGTCAGTTGTTGTTATGTAGTTTAGTTTCTGATAACAGATAGGGACTCATCCATGTCGACTCTATCTGAAATATTCAACCGCTGGCACATTCAACTGAGCACACATTTGTGTACACACAGTGCAGAACATTTCTTTTTCTCAATATTTTCAATAATATATATCTGGATTAAGATCGATTGCAAGCAACAGATGCTGTTCATATTCGAAGTGAAAGTACAGAATGTGGAATAATTATTATTAACTTCAAGTTATGAGATTTTTTTAAGCGTTGTGCAAGCTAATGACTCATGTTTATTAACTTATTGATTATTGTTCCGATCAGGGTTGCCAAATAGTTGAAGTTATATAGGTCAAATATAATTTCGAATAGACGAACTCCTAAAGTGTGTACATAAAACTGATTATGAGATGGAAAAATTAATTTGAATTCCTAAAAATAAATATAGAAGCTTCTTCTTCTATGCACGTTTTCAGACATATACAGATTACGACGATGAAGTACATAGAACGGAAAACGTGCGATAGTTTATTCTTTGGCTGCGATATCTGAACCTTTGTCACTGCTTCTTGGTCACTTTTTACCTTCTATGAGAAGGGACAGCCAACTTCACCTGCAACATTTTCTTAGTTGCTTCTTAAGACCTGCATGTCATGTAAAAGTGTTGCTATTCTTTGTTTATCTTACGGATCAAGACAACACACAGCAAATTAAAAGCTTGTCGTCTTCTCGTTCGTATTTTGACATATCTACACAACAAGACTCGAATAGCTCCCGCCTCCAACGCCTTTAACAAACTCTCAAACATCTGGAGATCGAAGATCGCAAGTAAATACATCAAACTGCGACTATTCAATGCAAGTGTGTTTCCATCATTGACATATGGATGTGAAAGTTGGAAATCTACCACAATAATGGATAACAAGTTAGTTGCCTTCGAGAATAGATGCCTCAGAAAAATCACAAATACTAATTGGAAAGAGTTCAAATCAAACGACATACTAAGAGAGGAGACAAAACAAGAATATGTGACGAACATCATCAGAAAACGCCGCTGGACATACATCAGCCACATACTTAGAATGAAGGAAGACAGAATTCCACGACAAGCCTTCATATGGACACCAGACCTGAAATGAAAACAGGGAAAACCAAAAACAACGCTCAGAAGAACATTTATGAATGAACTAAAATCAACAGACATAAATGCACAAGACCTGCAATCCTTGACAACTGACCGACAGTCATGGAGAACTATGACATCCGCCCTATGTGCCAAACTTGGCAAAAGAGGAACTGACTGACTGACACAACAAGTCCGGTTTTCTTGGTAAATGTTCCTGTAAATGTTGAAAGCTCCTCAGTGCTCCCATGCAGCTTTCTGTGAATATCTGTCTTTGTGCGCTAATACTCGTTCCTTAATTGGTCTAGTCTACTGCAGCCATACAGGATACGTTCCTGCTCACACGGACACAGATTTTGGAACCAGTCTTAATATATTAAAAGAGGGTGATTCATATAACAGAATCAAGGATATTAAACAATCAATTCACTCAACAGTGTCAATAAATATATTGTTTTCTTCTTTTGGTATGAAGCCATGATCAACTTTTTCGAATATTCTAAAATTCATTTCCACGTCGTCGAAGAACAAATAGGCTCATATGCGAATCACTTCAATTGCACTCCGCTTCTTGGGTGTGTTGGATACAAGTAAAAAAGAAGGAGGTAGGGATGGTACCCACTTCTTTGTTTGCTTCTAATTAGCAAAGACCGTATGTTTCCGCGTGTGCCTGCTTTTCTGCGTGATATCCCACTATATTTATAAGACCGCTGTACATAATTAATTAGGACTTCATTCGTTAGGTTTTTTCTTATTTCCGTGCGTTTTGTTGATCGGCCTTGGCTAGTGTTTTGACATGCGACTCCGCGTATATAAATAGTGACCAACGAAAAACACGACAATAATAAAAAACGTTACGAATGAAGTCTTAATTAATTATGTACAGAAGTCTTCTACTTGCGAGAGTCTATCTTTCTGTCACACCCATCCACTATAAATCTAACCTTTTCTGTCACAGCCATCCACTATAAATCTAACCTTTTCTGTCATACCGATTCACTATAAATCTAACCTTTTCTGTCACACCCATCCACTATAAATCTAACCTTTTCTGTCACACCCATCCACTATAAATGTAACCTTTTCTGCCACACCCATACACTATAAATCGAACTTTTTCTGTCACACCCATCCACTATAAATCTAACCTTCATTTATAACATTTCCTTTAAATATACTAGCAAAACAACCATATCGCACTAAAATAAAAACAAAACCGGGATATGCTGTACACAGATGCTGCAATAATATCCCAGATTCAAACCTTAGCCTGTTTGTAAAGGTAATAAGCGTGTCACCAGCCAGAATCTTACAAGAGATTCATGATTAATGGAACCTGACACGCTGAGTGCTACATAATCACCTTCATTCATTGACGTGCCAGCAGAAATATGTACGAGGTCTGTTCCGATAAATGCACTTTCTGTTAATAGGGCGTGTTCAGATTTTGCACGAAACATGGCGGTTAATAGTAATGTACTTGATGTGCATCGAGATTATTGGCGGGAATTAGCCCTGGCAGAATGAGAGAGCGACACCAAATCAGGAACGTCAGCAGATGGCGGTAAAGCTTCAGATATGACGGATTATACGAGTCTATAATTATTTCATACAAGTCTACCATCACACTGTGGAATCATGGGAAATGAGAAAGCGGATGCTCTGTGAAAGGCAGCAAGCGAAATGGAGCAACACAGACACCCACTGTGTTACGGAGAAGTAAAAACAATAATTCGCAACACATACACAGCAAAGTGGAAGAAAGAAATGGAAGGGGAATACGAACATGATGCAATACATCTCCTCCAAAGATATCAACAGACCACAATATTTCGCCTTAGAACAGGCCACTGCAGACTGTTGGGTCACCTTTACCGATTAAGGATCTCATACACAGATGAATGTCCATGTGTATCCGGAACCCAGACTCCAGAACACATACTTCAGGACTGCCCAACATACAAAGAGCAAAGACAGCAGACCTGGCCAGTGGATACAGACTTGAGGCAAAAGCTATGGAGCAGCCGCTCTGACCTGGAGAAGACAGTGGACTTCGTCTTGATGACAGGTCTGACGGTATAGCATGACCATATGCTGAACGCAGAAGAAGAAGAAGTGAAATAGTGTGGTTTTACAGTTCGGGAAGGTAGACTGAAGAGACGTTTCGACGAAAGGACCTTACGAAGCAAAAAATTACGGAACGGATAAAACAGTGCATTAGTAGTGGTGTGTCTTTGTACAAAGTCGTTCATAAGCCGTAATAGACTGTCGCTGTTGTACTCGAATTTCCCCATATGAATTCAGTTCGCAGCCGAAGACGGATGTGTCAGGCCATTTGCGCAAATAAAACGGTGACACAACGCATTTTCATTCTCAGGACTACATCCTGCTGGAAATCTAGTAGGACCATGATCCTGCTACAAAGGAGATCCAGCAGGAGTTTGAGAATGAACGTTGAAGAAAAAGAATTCAGTTCCTCTCAACAACGCAGAACGGCTTCTGGTGAGAGTACCACTCATGACACGTAACTCCGTAGCTTAAATAGATAACTGTTAGGGAACTCCTGAAAAAAAAATTGTCACGAGGCGGATTCGAAACAGCGACCATTTCATTGCACGGCCAACGGTTTAATCGCCGTGCTAGGTACAGAAACATTTCAAAACGTAAAGAACATTCATCGAAAATTATCTCAATTCAAGTGAGAAAGTCTGTATAAGAACTTATGTACATTAGGAGTGGGAGGTTTTTTTTGAAAGGGGGGGGGTGACATGAAGTAGCTCGAAAACGATCTTCATTCACTCCTGTGACGCTTCTCACAGCATAAGCAGAGAAAAGATAATAGATTGATATATAGACTAGAGAACCTCTTACTCGTCACGTGTGTGAACCTGAACCTGGATTTCTAGTTTAGGATCCAGATAATAGGGCCATTGCATTTTTTCCGGGCATGTCGTAGCATGCGACTAAGGAAGGTTTGGGATAAGCTGACAATTTGTCACCTGTGAAATAATTATCATTGCCACTGCATGTTTTGTCTTAATATATTATTTGTATCTATCAAATAATCGCAATGGGTGATGAAGAGATGCTTCTTCTTCTTCTTCTTCTGCGTTTGTTCTCAAACTCCTGCAGATTAGCAGGATGTAGTCCGGAGAACGGAATTCGTTGTGTCATGGTTTACAGCATTGCTGCGATATCTGCACCTTTCGGTCTGACACATTCGACTTCAGCATGGCTTTGGGTCACTGACCATATATGGGATAGCCAACTCCATCTCATAACCTCCTTAGTCGCCTCATACGACATGCATGAAAGGTAAACAGTGTTGCTATTCTTTGCTCCCCTTTCGGGCCCCAATGGTTAAATAGCAGTATTACGTGGAACAATACGGAGAATAGACGTTTCGGGCGAACATGTCTTTATCAAATTAGGGACAAAGAAGCATAATTGAACCACCTATCTATGTCAGCCATGTGGGAAGTGACAATGAACCGCATATTAGAACCACTGACACTATTCGTGTCACTAGTTATTTTATTTCTAGTCCGCTCTTAATTTCGGCTTCCGTTCTCTCACACAGACCATATTGCACCTTATTCAGATAAGAGTTTTATTTTACTATCATTGTTCATAATTGTATTATCTCCTTTTTCCAATTTTAATTGTGAACTGTATTTTATTACTTTATGCCTAACTATTCACATTTCCTTTAATTTTATCTCACTTCGTCTATTTGTTGTATTCTTGACCTGTGTCCACGTGGATGACGTGGTTTTCGCTTGAGTTGATGGTTTCATATTGTGTTTGTTGTTACTCCATTGATAAAACCTTTTTCGTTGAAACACCGATCTGTCTATTGTTCTAAGTACACTTCTTTTTAACTCTTTGTATACTTTTTTGTCCATATAAACTTCGCAGAGGAGTCGTTCGAAAATAGGTTTCAGAAATACGGCCAAATCAGCCCTGCCAAACATGATGTGAAAAGATACGTGACAAATGTCAGAAACTCACAAACACAATGGATATGTGGTGGCTATGGTAACTAAGACAGATCAGTATACACAGAAACAGGTTAAAGTGTCATCAGACGTTAATACGATATACTAGCAACATAACACAGGGTCATATGACGTTTCGACAAGAAAGCTTTTATCAGGATTAACGACAACAATTTATGGCTAGTACTAGAAATACTACATAAACTAAAATTTCCTTTCGATTATCGCACTTCTGGATATTGCTTTCTGGGCTTACGCTCTTACATTGGCACTTTCGTCATTGTAGCTCCTACATAGTTCCGACGATTAAAACAGGTACCAATCAGCTAACAATTACCTGCTATGATCTTAGTAAGAAAATAACCTAACACCACGCAGGGACAAATGCTACAGACTTGCTTACCCATAGCTATCCATACACGCTCTGCTATGGGCGTACCTGCCCTAGCAATCCATAAACATTATCTAAACACTAGTTTCCCATATCTCTTCCCCCATTGCGCTTAATCTCCTCTGCCGGTTCCTAACAGTTGATATGATGGCACCCACTGGAGTCTGGTTGTCAGAAAGATTTATTTCTCCTGACTAAGTATGTAGACCGATGTGGTACTTGGCTTGATCTCACTGACTGTGGTACCTTTGGTCTGTGGACCGATGTGGTACTGTCTCACTGACGTTGGTGCATGTGATCTGTTAAAACATAAAAGGTTACCCTCGTTAAGAAATTTTAATTTAAAAAATAATGTCCCTCAAAGAATCTCTTCCATCTTGTCCCATCATTATTATTATTGATTTTTATTCTCTTCCATGTCTTACCCCAGAGGTTCTCAACTTTATTTAACCCATAACCCCACCTCCACCCCCTTCGGTGTCTAAGACAGGTTTCTGACTATACAGATCACCAACATTAATAAACTTATCTCTATCATTCTTTCTGTTTACTATTCTTTTTGTTTATCATTCTTGCTGTTTACTATTCTTGTTGTTTATCATTCTTGCTGTTTACTATTCTTGTTGTTTATCATTCTTGCTGTTTACTATTCTTGTTGTTTATCATTCTTGCTGTTTACTATTCCTGTTGTTTATAATTCTTGCCGTTTGTCATTCTTGTTGTTTATCATTCTTGCTGTTTATCATTCTTGTTGTTTATTATTCTTGCCGTTTATCATTCTTGCTGTTTATTATTCTTGCTGTCTATCGTTCAAATGAGCACCTATCTGTTCCCACCCCCATCCCTTTTGGGAATGTCTGTTGTACTCCAATGTTAAACGTTTTCTCCGTGACTCCCCTTCAACTATCCATGGTTCCTAGAAGTGTCATTTTGCCCGCGTTGAACACCAATCGTATCCACCCCTTTTTGTATCATTATCTCTTTATGAGTGGTTTTATTTTCCTGATAACTGTGGGTTCCAGAACAATACATGTCTTACATTATTTTGTGTTAGTTTCTTTAGTGTGTGTACTAACTAATCTCCTGCGCTGTTTCCTGAGTTCTATTTATGTTGGTGTCTGTTTAGTTCTATCCCTAATTTTCTCACTGGTCATCGTATTACACCATTTCAAACACAGAAAAAAATTCAAATAAATGTAAGTTTACAGAGAGACAGAATGCACTGGCAGAGAAATCAACAAATATAGTCACGTGACACGCCCGTGTATTGAGAGGGTGACGAAAGAGCAGCAAAGAATTAGAGCATTGCTACATGTAATATCAATGGGAAAATAATAAACAACATTAGATATGCAGATGACACTGTTCGTTTAGCAGAAAGTGAACATGAACTACAAAGACTAATAGACCAAGTCAATAAATCAAGTAATGAATATGGACTGGATATAAATATCCAAATAACAAAGCAATGATAATCAGCAAAAACACAGAAGAACAAGAGCTAAACATAAACATACAGGGAGAGAAACTACAACAAGTAAAACATTATCAATATCTTGGACACATAGTCACAAATGATTGCAGATGTGAAGCAGAAGTTAAAAGGAGAATAGGAATGGCTAAAAGTACCTTCAATGACATGAGGAAATTATTAATATCTAAACAAATTATAAACAAGTTAAAAATGAGAATTATAAAATGCTACATTTATTCTATATTAATGTATGGCTCGGAAACATGGACACTAAATAAACAATTAGAAGACAAAAGTGATGCTTTTGAGGTGTGGGTATATAGAAGAATAGGGAGAACATCATGGAAAGAGAAGAAAACAAATAAAGAGGTGCTAAAAACACTTATTATGAAAAAGAACTACTAAGAGAAATAAAGATCAGGCAAATAAAATACGTTGGACACATTAAAAGACATGACACCTTATTGAAGACTTTACTTGAGGGTAAAGTCAAAGGGAAGCGAGGAAGAGGTAGGCAGAGATACAGGTGGGAGAGTAACATCACACGATAGACAGGTTACAGTCTAGCAGAGAGCACCACCAAGACAAGAGACAGGAGATGTTGGAGATACGTTGCAGCCAACCTTCGTTGAGGAGACGGCTCTTGATGATGATGATGATATATGACATGCACGAAGGAGGTTATAACCCAGAAGTCATGTTGAAATCGGGTGTGTCAGGACGAAGCGCGCAGATATCGCAGCTAATCTATAACCCATGACAAAAAGAACTCCGTTCTTCAGAGTACGTTCGGATAATTTGCAGGAGTTTGAGAACGAAATAAGAAGTCACGAGAATAAGAACGATAAGTATGTGTCTTATACTCTTTTTTTGTGTGTACTAATTACCGCCCTTGAAATTAGACATGAATCTGATTTTTCTTCAGGATCTGTAGGAACCAAATCTGAAATAATTAATGACAATTTCACCAATGTCTTTCTTCCGTGACATTGATAAGGAATTACGGCGAATTTCTTTTTATTCTGTGGAATATCTTGTGGGGAAAGGGGGGGGGGAAGAGTGGTATATACATAATCTTCATTTAGCGACTCAATAACTCAGTGGTTAGTGCATATGCTTCCTAGTCGCGTGGTCCAGGTTTGATTTTCTAGTTTGGCTGAGAATTTGCTTTTATATCGCCTATTGATCCTAGTTCGATCCTAGTTCGATCTTAGTTCGATCCAACTTAAGGAAATATGTGTGACATGTCTAGAAAAGTTAATGTTGCGGGGGATGATTCTGACCATATCATTTTTCTTATGAACACTGTTGGTAACCGAAAAATACGCACAGACCCACACCGCTTCTCGCTACACATCGTTATATGTACTTGTTATTGTTGTGTGTTTTTTTCCACTCGTTAATATTTTCCCGTAATCAGCACTTTGTACTTTTCCTGCAGGTGGTACATTTTCGTGCACTCAGTACTTGTTTCTAGTGTTCACTATTTGTCAAATGTCACTAGGTATAATCTCCTATATGCAGTATTTCCTTGCTGCACTCAGTACTTATTTCCTGCACACGGTACTTGTTTTCTATACTCATTACTTTCCCACTATGAACAGATCAGAACAAGTTATAATTCTACACCTCAGAACGGGACACAACAGAATCCGCAGTCACATGTACACAAAATTCAAGATTGGCAACACTGCCATGAGTACATGTGGACAGGCAGCGCAGAGTGCCAAATATATACTTCAAGAGTGTTCTAAGTATGAAACGCTGAGGCAGACATATTGGCCAGAGGAAAGAACACTGGAATCAAAACTCTATGGGACACTGTATGAACTACAAAAGACAGTGAGTTTAATTCAGGAGACAGAATTACAGATATAGACACGTTTCAAGAGAACGAAAAAAGAAGACAAAAAAAAAATACTTTCCCATTCACCTTGTACATTTTTCTTACACTCATTATGTTTTTTTTTATTGCACGTAGTTCTACCTTCGCACTCATTACATTCATAATGCTCATTACTCTTTTTGTACACTCAACACACTTTGCGTACATTAAGTACACGTTTTCTGTACTCAGTTTTTTTTTCCTGAACTTTGTATAAATTTCCTGTATTCAGTACTTGTTTCTTGCAATCACTTCGTGTTTCCTGTACTCAGTAAGTTTTCTCTTTTTAGACACTTAGAACATGTTTTCTGCACTCGGTACCCGCTCGTTCTGTCACTAGTCATCGCGAGGCAGCAAGTATCTTCACCTCTACATTATAACTCGCTAACATATGCATTTCTCTTTGACACTATTCTGCAAATGCGTGACACGCAGCACATTTACCCTGACATGCCCATCTATGCTAAAAACAGGCACGCAGATGTGCACCTGCAGGTTCGTGACATGTTCGAGAGTACGGGAGAAATGGGGCCTGGCATCTGTCAGGTTAGACTCCAGGCTGATCCTCCCTTACCTGAAATATTCTTTCTATATTCTATTTCCCTTTCTTTCTATCACACATATAACCAACTTTCTTTTTATCACAAATACGTCCGACTTTCTTTCTATCAAACATACGTCCGATTTACTTTCTATCACTCATATGTCCGACTTTTTTTCTATGATATATGCGTCCGATTTACTTTCTATTACACATACGTCCGACTTTGTTTCTCTCACACATACTTTCGAATTTCTATCTATCACGCATACGTCTGACTTTCTATCACACATATGTCAGACTTTCTTTCTATCGCACATACGTCCAACTTTCCTTATATCACTCATTCGTTTGACTTTTTATCATACATACGTCCGACCTTTCTTCTATCACTCATACTTCCGACTCGGTGGCGTAGTTCTATAAAGCGTGTCTTCGACGGTCAAAGTATCAGGTTCAAACCCCGTTGTATACACCTGTGCATCCGGATCATTTAGAGAGTAATAACAATAAAAGCGGCAGAACATCTGATGCGGGAGATGGTTTGAAGGCTTCACCAACCCTCCCTTCTAGCACATCTGAACACGACTTTTAGTACTATGTACTTAACAACAATGTCGGTTAGAAACCCATTTGCAATTTTGTTCACAAAAACTTTTAAAAATCCCGTCAAATAGTGAAATTTACATACGAAAACGGAGGAATGTTTTTTTTTAAGGTAACCCACCCCCTTAGTAAGGTAATCCTATCTACGGTCCTGTTACCAGCGTGTATAAATTCCCCTATATGCCTAATGAAGAAAGCATTACATTTTTCAAACTGTGTAACTGCAACTGACAGAAGTTGGAAAACAACGCAGATGAAAATAAATGTTATTGTTCTACTTGTCAAATAATCGTTTCATATTCAACACTGAAGTTGTAGTCAGTAGTTTTAACTCTTTCGGTACGTCAATCTCTGACTGAGACCACAGTTGTTTTTTTTATCACCGCCGCCACTAGACAATAGGACAAACAAATTCAGCATTCCATAAAAAGAAAAAAACATCCTATGCAACATGTCCATATCGATGGATACTAGAAAACGTTTCCTCAAATGCTACATTGAACCAGTGCTACTCTATGGAAGTGAAGCATGGATAATACATAAGGCATCACAAAAGTCATTGAAGGCAGCGGAAATGTGGTTTATTCAAAGAATATTACACATTCCTTGGACAGCAAAGATTACTAATGAAGAATGTCTTAGAAGGATGGATGTGAAAAGATGCATTATTGATAATATAAGAAAAAAGACATTCAACATTTATTGGGCACATAATGAGAAGAAGAGGCATTGAGAATTTAGTGACAACAGGAAAGATAGAAGAGAAAAGATCAAGGGGAAGACCCAGAGAAAAGATATTGGACAATTTGACTAAATATCTTAGATTGACGATACCAACAGAGATGATGACATATAAAGAGAGATCGATGTACATTGATAAATATGATCGGCAACGCCATTCGGCACGGCACTTGATGATAATGTCATTAGACTGAGTGAGAGCCTGTAAAATATAGGATTGCTGTTGATTGGAGCGCATACAATATATATATATATATATATATATATATATATATATATATATATATATATATATATATATATATATATATATATATATATATATTTATGTGTATCAATGTCGATATATTGTTCATGTTAATTCATTTGGAATAAACAATTAGAAGACATGATTGATGCCTTTGAGATGTGCCGATTTATGAGTGGTCCATGAAATGTTTTTCAGATCGCAACAGCTCCCAGGTCGACCCAGCCTTAAATGGGTACCAGATTAATCCGGAAAATAAAGACTGCGAGGGAGAAGAGATGGATACCGCCCTCATTTGCAGAGCCTCTGAAATGTGCGATCGCTAACATCTCACACCCCTACGGCATTATGTAGATTTAATAATATGCTATATTCTGGCCGTAAATGTGCGTGGACAGCTAGGACATGGAATGACCATTGTAGATGGTAGTTAGTCTACCTGTGAATGTCTTGCTGCTCTCCGCTGTTAATTAAGCTGCTGCATTTCTCCTCTTTTCACAAGATGTTGCGCCTTTTTTGGTTTTGTTTACTGTAGAGTGCCATGTGGATTTATTTTGTGCCTGTTCTTGCCAAGTACCTTCATCCCCTTGTAAATAAGAACATAACCTTTACAACTATGAATTTATCCAAATATCGGGTTAAAAACCCCACCCCTTAACTTTTAAACTATTTTTTTTCAAAAACATCATTGATTTGAAAAAAAATACACACCGCCGAAGACGGATGCGTCCGGCTATTTGGCACAAGTAAAACAAGACATCTCCATTCTCTGGACTACATACTGCTGGAAATCTAGTAGGACCGTTGTGCTGTTATAAAAGTGATCCAGCGGGAGTATGAGAATGAACACGTAGAAGAAGAATAAATTACGGGCAAAAAAAGTCTTTTACAGAAAATCTCACCCTTCTTATCTGATGCATATCTACGATCGTGATATCCATTGGATATTTATATATAAAATCAGTGCATTCTTCTCCCTTCTGCTACCCATTGGATATTTCTATACATGCGTCACTGCATTTGTCTGCCTTCTCTTTCTTCTATTTTGCCCCTGTCTTCTGACATTCTGTCTCCCATCTTTTATTTCCCACGCTGTTTAGCGTTCATTTCCTTTCATAACGACACTCCTGTCTTCCCTTTCTTACTCTGATCATAATATCTCGTTTTCTTTCACGCTCTGTGTCATCCCTTTCTGTACTACCTCTTTCCTTTCTTCTGGCATGCAAACGCCTTATTACTATTCGTTGCTTTTATTCTTCTCAACCACTCCTTTCAGCGAGAGCTGTCACATGAACAACCCTCCAATCATCCTGATGGATTCTCTAAGAGCCATCCGGGCTTTTGATTGGTCAAATAATCATTTGTCCTCCGCTGAGTCCTTATATAGGGTTTGGGCCAAATGGTTGGTCGTTCTGTTTTATTTATTATCACATCATAATCTGTTTTATGCTTTTTCCGTGTGTCTTTTGTGTGTGTGTAAATATGTCCAGTGTGTGTACATATTTAGTTTGTGTGTAGTATAACGCTTGAATTGTGAATTCTACTACAGATTTTGTAATATGCAAAGTTCCTCTCTGGCAGTTTGGTCATTGATAATATCTGCCAATGGTAGAAGGTCACGACATCAGTCTTAGACTATTATTGCATGTCCCTGGTGTGTAATCAGAGGTTCTGAACGTGTGAAATATGCCCCAATGGCCACATTATTGTCGAAGTGGCCTCGTAGGAGAATTTGAAATAGTGGCATGCGTTTGAGGGAGGGATACAGCAGGATGGTAATTTTTATGGGCGATGTCTAATCGATTTTCAATCAATATATAATCAATATATAATTATTTGTAGTTAATATCAAATCAAAATGTACTAATCAATATCTAATCGATATCTAATGAACCGCGTTAGCGCAGTGGTTAGCGCACTCGCTTCGCATGTGAGTGGTCCTGGGTTCATTCCCCAGTTGAGGCGCAAATGTTTTTCAGATCTAAACCGCTCCCCGGTCGACCCAGCCTTAAATGGGTACCGGATTAATCCGGAAAGTAAAGACTGCGAGGGAGAGGAGATAGCTACCGCCCTCATTTGCAGAGCCTCTGAAATGTGAGATCGCTAACATCTCGCACCCCTACAGCATTAATAAATGATATGGGTTACTTTACTTTTTTTTTTACTAAATTTGTAATAGTAACTTCAAGGAAAAATTATAACATTTTTATGACACGCGTCCTACGGAGAATATGAAAAAAAAATCACACCCGAAGTAGGCCACATGCAACACACAATGAGAACTAGTGTACAAGATTATTGTCTCTCAATGGATGTGAATCACGGTGATGTGCAGAGATGGATGTCAGGACAACACAAACACATCCAGAGAATATATTTGTGATTTTGTCAATCAGCCACGAAAATATCTGCTGCAACATAATGATGGTCAATGATCGTATGATTAACAGATGATTATCACCGGGACAACATGTTTCTGGATAGGGGCCACAATTGAAAAATGATTGAGAACCAATATACGAGATGAATGAACAGTAAATGTATGACACATTTAGTATACGTACAGTAAGAGTTGGGCATTGTGATGTGGGCATTCTGAGGTGGGCATCAAGAGTTGGGCATTGTGATGTGGGCATCATGAGTTGGGCATTGTGATTTTGGCATCATGAGTTGGGCATTGTGATTTGGGCATCATGAGTTGGGCATTATGATGTGGGCATCATGAGTTGGGCATTATGATGTGGGCATCATGAGTTGGGCATTGTGAGTTGGACATTCTGAGGTGGGCATCATGAGTTGGGCATTGTGATGTGGGCATCATGAGTTGGGCATTGTGATGTGGGCATCATGAGTTGGGCATTGTGATGTGGGCATCATGAGTTGGGCATTGTGATGTGGGCATCATGAGTTGGGCATTGTGAGTTGGACATTCTGAGGTGGGCATCATGAGTTGGGCATCATGAGGTGGGCATCATGAGTTGGGCATTGTGATGTGGGCATCATGAGTTGGGCATTGTGATGTGGGCATCATGAGTTGGGCATTGTGATTTTGGCATCATGAGTTGGGCATTGGGATTTGGGCATCATGAGTTGGGCATTGGGATTTTGGCATCATGAGTTGGGCATTGTGATTTGGGCATCATGAGTTGGGCATTGTGATTTTGGCATTATGAGTTGGGCATTGGGATTTTGGCATCATGAGTTGGGCATTGTGATTTGGGCATTGTGATTTGGGCATCATGAGTTGGGCATTATGATGTGGGCATCATGAGTTGGGCATTGTGAGTTGGACATTCTGAGGTGGGCATCATGAGTTGGGCATTGTGATGTGGGCATCATGAGTTGGGCATTGTGATGTGGGCATTGTGAGTTGGGCATTGTGATGTGGGCATTGTGAGTTGGGCATTGTGATGTGGGCATTGTGAGTTGAGCATTGTGATGTGGGCATCATGAGTTGGGATTGTGATGTGGGCATTGTGAGTTGGGCATTGTGATGTGGGCATCGTGAGTTGGGATTGTGATGTGGGCATCATGAGTTGGGCATTGTGAGTTGGGCATCATGAGTTGGGCATTGTGATGTGGGCATTCTGAGGTGGGCATCATGAGTTGGGCATTGTGATTTTGGCATCATGAGTTGGGCATTGTGATTTTGGCATCATGAGTTGGGCATTGTGATTTTGGCATCATGATTTGGGCATTGTGATGTGGGCATCATGAGTTGGGCATTGTGATGTGGGCATCGTGAGTTGGGCATTGTGATGTGGGCATCGTGAGTTGGGCATTGTGATTTGGGCATCACGAGTTGGGCATTGTGAGTTGGGCATTCTGTGGTGGGCATCATGAGTTGGGCATTGTGAGTTACCTATGTCCTATCAGCTTGGTACAACTCTGTCAACTTGGTTTAATTCTATCAGCTTGGTATAACTCTGTCCTCTCAAGTTGTCATGGGAAAAACAACCCTTTCCATACAAGACTATTTCTTCTTCTTCTTCGGCGTTCATTCTCAAACTCCCGCTGGATCTCTCCTGTAACAGTACTACTAGATCCCCAGCAAGATGCAGTCCAGAGAATGGAAATTCGTTGTGTCGCCGTTTTGTTTGCATCAATGGCCGGACACATCCGTCTTCTGCAGATCAAGACTATTTGATTTGAAAACCACATCGATACTTTTTTTACTTACAAAGCAAGACAACCGTGTGATATTTCCCTCCATCTATTTCACGTTGCCCTTTTGATGATCTTCCTGTGAATGAAAACATGTAAATGCCACGTAACACCGCAATGCTCTGTAAGCATTTTACCAAGCGTAGATGACCCGCCACATCAGCTATCTTATGCCATCTTGGTGTCCGCCGCGCTGCAGTGAAATACGAAACGCGGTTAATCCGCGAAGCAATTTGGCGCCATCTTGTCAAAACTCAGGGGAAGTAACGATTAGTGTGTGGAGAGAATAAAATAAGGGTTGCGCCCCGTGCCTCCTTTAGGGGAAAAAACATTTAGATAAGACTCGAACAAAACCTTACGTGTACCTTTCAGAGAACGGGAGGAGGAAAGAAAAATAGAGGTTAAGTAAATAAACGTATTCCGGACACGTGTATAAATCTGTGTGGGAATGGAAGAGGTAGTTTTTGATTTTAAAAAAGCCTGCCAAATGTAGAAGATGAACTGGCATTATATAGGAAAGTAGACTGTTGAACAATGTAAAGTAATATCGTGGCCTATCACAATAAAGTAGACTGTTGAACAATGTAAAGTAATATCGTGGCCTATCACAATAAAGTAGACTGTTGAACAATGTAAAGTAATATCGTGGCCTATCACAATAAAGTAGACTGTTGAACAATGTAAAGTAATATCGTGGCCTATCACAATAAAGTAGACTGTTGAACAATGTAAAGTAATATCGTGGCCTATCACAATAAAGTAGACTGTTGAACAATGTAAAGTAATATCGTGGCCTATCACAATAAAGTAGACTGTTGAACAATGTAAAGTAATATCGTGGCCTATCACAATAAAGTAGACTGTTGAACAATGTAAAGTAATATCGTGGCCTATCACAATAAAGTAGACTGTTGAACAATGTAAAGTAATATCGTGGCCTATCACAATAAAGTAGACTGTTGAACAATGTAAAGTAATATCGTGGCCTATCACAATATATGAATCAGTGATGTAGATGCAGCGCGGTGGTGGGTGGATGGATTATGCTTTATGAGTACAGCTTATCAGCGCACAAGCTTCATAGATACTCCAATACCCATCTTTAAAAAAAAGAAAAAAAAGTCCCCAAAAACAAAGAAAAGAGTTGGAAGTCGTGTTTGACAGACCTAATGGTAATGATGTGGGTATATAGAATAATAGGGGGGGGGGACATTATGGAACGAGAAGAAAACAAATAAAGCAGTTTTAATACAACTTAATACGAAGAAATAATTATTAAGGGAAACAAAGATAGGGCAAATAAAATATTTTGGGCATATTTAAAGTCATGCCACATTGTTGAAGACCTTTCTTGAGGGTAAAGTCGAAGGAAAGCGAGCAAAAGATAGGCAGAGATACATATAGGAGAGTAACATCACAAGATGGACAGGTTGCATTCTAGCAGAGTGCACTACCAAAACAAGAAACAGGGGATGTTAGAGATCTGTCGAGCCAACCTTTGTTGCGGAGACGGCACTTGATGATGATGATGATGGTATTGATATATACCAAACTGCCGACCAAAATGGCGTAGAATAGCAGGTGTGCTTTTTCCTGCTTGCCGATAAACAAAGTTTCGGAAATGATTTGGACGACATTGAGTAAAATTCTGTCCGTGGAAATGCAACACTGGAGTATGGGCACAAATGAGTAATATTTGTAATTGTTCTAGAACCAACCGTGTTATTGGAACGAGAAATGTACGTTTATAAAATTATTTGGCAAGGAATAGTCGAGGGTGGAAAGAAGAGGAAGAAGAAGCAGAAGAAGAAGGTAGATGGCATCAACAACACTGGTTTACAAAAACAAAAATGAAGTTGAAAGTTGTCTATAATTTTTTAACTGAATTAGGAGCATTTTGTGCCACTGAAGCCAAAAATGACATCCATTTGTCCAATCAGGTCAGGTTTTTATTCTAAATTGATTTTTTTTAAAACTATTTTCTGACTATAGCCTTCTATTCATTACTATTATTATTATTATTATTATTATTATTATTATTATTATTATTATTATTATTATTATTATTATTATTATTATACCCATTGTCGTCAGTAAATGTTAACTTCACGTGAGTTCAGAATATCCAAAATAAAATGTCAAAGCACATTTGTCCAGTAGTTTGCCATTGCTTTTAGGAGGAAATCCTTTTATCGAATAGCACACAAGAAAACATATTCATAAAAACAACACGGCAAGATTAATAACTGAATGCAGAGTTAACGACAACAGGGAAAGAGGGCACCCAAAACGACGATTGTGCAGTGATATATCAGATTGTTTAAACATGTCTCTAGCTGCGGCAGGTAAACTTGCCCATAATCGTGGAGTGTTTAGAGAATCCATAAGGAAGACCACGTTCTGGATAGAATATTTCACGTGGGGGGAGAAAGGGCATTATATAGTACGAATACGGTTGGTGTATGTTTGTGCTCATGAGGATACTTGATTACTTGTACGAGATGTTCGTTGATGTTGTAATTGCCCTTGTCTAGATTGGTCGGTTGGTCAGTGACTTGAGTACAGATGTTGAATGTCTTGACGAGATCACATCTTTATTGTGAATGTGGTTGGTCAAGTACGTAAAATCTGTTTACTTGAGTTGTAAGGCGATTCAGTGCCGCTTGAACGGACCTGTTCATTTCCCATCAGCCTTCAGAATTATAGAGTAAAAAAGATAAACTTTAGCAAAACTAGGAAGAAGAGAGTCAAGATTTGTAGGGTATGTGATGAGAAAAGCAAAAATTGAACATTTGGTAATCATCTGAAAGATCAAGGGGAGAAGAGACAGAGGAAGACAAAGAGAGACATTTCTGGATGTGTGGCCACTGCGGGCACAAAACGACACCACCAACTGAACTTATTAACATTACAAGAAACAGACTTGTGGAGAAACATATATTCCAATCGGCATGGCACTTGATTGATTGATATGTATATATATGAATCTAAATAGTTTTACAATGTATATGCGAGTGTTGAGACTATAGCTTCTGATTATATATAAATATATTTGTGAATACTTCATTTATTGCAAAAAAATAGTTCTATCATTTTTTTTTAAATGTGAAGAAAAAAAATTGAAAAAGAACACACACAAAATTTCCTCCACAGAATCTACAAGACCATCCAACCCTTTGGATGCCAACAGAAGATCCACAACCATATAATTTCCAGGAGGAGAACCAAGACCCAAGAGTCTAACCCCAAACGCACCAAGAACAATAAACAAGTCCTTGTTAGGACTTTTTACATCCCAATCTCCCAATATGTTTTTGTCCTTATAAGGACACGCAGAGCAGACTCCAGGTCAAATCACAGTCCCTAACAGGACAACGCAGGCCATTGGGCCACAATATACGCCCTGATATAACTAAAGGAAAACAATTCCACGGTTGAAAGGGCTTTCTGACTCTAGACAGACAAATCCACCAACTAAGAAACAACATTCAGTTATTGCTTATAATAAAAGACATAGTTGCACGTAGGACTAAATAGTCAGACACTGTCTAGATTCTAGATGTGCGTTGAAAGTATAGTTTATCATTATATTAGTGCGTTATTCCTCTAGGGCCAAAGACGGCACATAGGGCGGATGTCATATAATTCCATGTCTCTCGTTGCATTGCAATATGTTTTAGATCTTCATTGTTTCTTATACCGATGGTGAAACGTTCTCCTCTTGTAATAGTTCTACGTAAAGTTTCTTTTGGTCTTCCTCGCTTTCTTTTGCCCTTTGGTGACCACATCAAAGCTTGATAGGGGAGTCTTTCACTATCCATTCGTAGCGCGTGTCCGATGTAATTCCAGCAACGCTTTCTAATATAGGTGGATACATATTCTTGTTTTGATTCTTGTCTGACAACTGTGTTTGATTTGAAGTCTGACCAAGTTTTGTCTGAAAGCGTGCTGTTATTAATCGTTCATCGATTGCTTCCCAGCTTATAAGTGATCTTTCTGTTTTGTGTGACATTATTATAGCTACTCCTTCTGTACGTTTATCTGGTCTTCCTGAGTAAATGATGTGTTTTAGATCGTTATATGGGGTGCAAAGGGAACGCATTGCTCTAGGCGGACCCAGGGTTAGCAGATAACCAAGATCCCAAATGTACCTCCTCGCAGTGCACCCTGGTAACAGAAAACAGCAGCTCGAGCTGATTCTGGCCAAATCATTTGGGGATCGTGTCCGAGAATGTGGAGGAAGCAGATGGAAAAAGATTTGACTGCAAAAGAGGCAGACAATATCTCCGACACCATTTGTATCACCACATACAGCGACACTGTCGACATACAGTGCCGCCTGTTAGTCCAGTCAGAACCATGGAGGAACAGCCAATGTAAAAGGCACGTAAAGGTGGATGCGTGGAAAGAAACAAATATATGTCATAATGAGTACAATGACATAATGAAAGGGCAGAACAGCGCCAGAGGGCAGCGCGAACTGCAAATGAAAAGTGAAAAGTTCCTAGGAAAAGGTAACTATAAGGTCTGTTAGCTCGAGACGAGCTTCTGGTTACCTGTGATCCTTATAGGCAGAGACCCAGACCCAATCGTGGGCTTTCGGAAAAGCAAGAAGACCTAAACCAACTCTAATGTCGAGCCTTCCTATACCGGAATTATGCTCGCGAAAAGAAAGGGTTCCGAACCCGATGGGCTTAGGCAAGAAAGGGACAAAGATGACAGTCCTGGCCCAACTCTACTGTCAAAGTTTCCTATACCGGAAATACGCTTGCAGAGAGAAAGGGTTCAGTACCTGATGGGCTCAGGTGCTATTGGGACACGGTCGCTCAGCTCGAGAACGCCTTTCTCTCAAACGCGTGGTGTGAGACTCAAACTGGTGCGAGGGTTCACGATGTCTGTGAATGGCGCCTCGGGTAGGAGGGCGAACGAACCAGGCTCCAGCTCTTCTGGCGAGTTCTTCCTCATACGGAACCAGGCTCGCGGATGAGAAACGGTTCAGTACCCGATGGACACAGGCAGAGTTTGTCCAATTGCACGAGATGGATTCATGGACGATTGAGCACCTCGTGCCAGATAGATGCGCTCGACAAGCGTCTTGGCGAAGAGGCACTACACGCCAGCGTGCCCGGCGACAGATAGACAGGCTGTCACGGACTAAGGACCAAACCCGAAATAAAGGAATGACGAAAACGGATGAGCTGGACCTCGGACGTCCTGACCACAGGTGGCCAACCGGGGTGCAAATAATCATAGTTCTACTGTGGAACTTGCAGCACAACGTACTTCACGCTCTCCGGCGGAAATTACACGAAATATTTGTTGTGGTTACTTGAGAGCGAACGCAGAAGAAGAAGAAGAAGAAGAAGATCGTTATATAGAAATATTTACCTTGACCTGTCCACCGACTTTCCCTAATGCCAGTAATATCTAAGTTGTAATCACAGATTACACGGCTCACTTGACTGTTTTTCTTGTTTGAAACATCGTTCAAATACGTTCAAATATTCGATTTTAAACAGTTTTCGAATTAAATAAGGTTGAACACGAATCATGATGTAAATATGGAAATCCTTGAATCCGTTACAGTAACACATATATTTAATTTTTTACGATATTAATGTGTTAAATTAATGATCATCCAGTTCTTGATTCAACAAGAAAGAAAAACATCCCTCCATTACTTAAACCGAAACCGGAACATCAACATTATATAGATATTCTATATATTTGTAAATAGGGGTGGTGTTCTTTGCTCTCCTCTCAGGCAACGGAAACACACGGGCGGTGAATTAATTGGTGGATAATTCATTTTGGTTTATAAAAGACATAGTTACGTGTAAGTAGTTTTTACACTTTTGCTGTATTCGAGTTACGTGTAAGTAGTTTCCACACTCTGTTACTGTATTCGAGTTACGTGTAAGTAGTTTCCACATTGTTACTGTATTCGAGTTACGTGTAAGTAATTTCCATACTTTTACTGTATTCGAGTTACGTGTAAGTAATTTCCATACTTTTACTGTATTCGAGTTACGTGTAAGTAGTTTCCACACTCTGTTACTGTATTCGAGTTACGTGTAAGTACTTTTACACTTTTACTGTATTCGAGTTACGTGTAAGTTTTTTCCACACTGTTACTGTATTCGAGTTACGTGTAAGTAGTTTCCACACTCTGTTACCATATTCTAGTATTTTGCTGTAATTAATTATAATGCAATAAGTCCCTTTTATTCAGAGACATGACGTCACATTGACGCGGTAGCCTTCTTCCTTGACGTCCCTTGTCTGAAACACGTCATGAGCACACGTATTGTGACGTATTTATTGACGACAGTCACGAATCTATGGAAATATATGTTCTGAGTGATACTCTTCGTGGCATATAGAAAAATCATAGTACATTGAACTCAGTCTTCCAGGGCTTTTCAGCATTTGAAAATGTGAACGTAATATACTATGGTAACGAAATTAGATGTATTCTTCCTATTTTTTTGTATTCAAAACTGCCTATTTCACTCTTTCACACGTCTTTATCGATTGAAGTTCGCCGTATTTGCAACATGCGTTTCGCTGATGATATAGATCTTATAGTTGGATTATAAAAAGAGTTATACGAGTTAACAGCAAAATTGTAAAACGTTACCAGCAAGTACGGAATGGAAATCAACATAGAAAAGTGCAAGATCTTGGTTAACAGCAGAGACACAGAAGAACAGACAAATATCGTGATGAATGGACATAAGCTTGAGGAGATGAATACTTTCAAATACCTCGGATCCAGTATATGCAGCGATGGAAAGTACACAGCAGACCTAAACATAATGATGGAGATACTTTAGCGTCTATGCCAATACTAACTGTGATTTGGAAAAGCAACATCAGTGTTGGAGTGAAAGTCAAACTGTATAAGTCACTGGTGCTTTCTGGTGTGTTGTATGGTTGTGAGTTTTGGACACTCGCTGCGGACATGGAGAGACGATTACTGTAATATAAATGTTACAGACGAATTCTAGGAATTTGCTATAGGGAACATAAGACCAATGTGTACGTAAGAAATAAAGTAGAGATGTGTACAGGTGTTCAAGAACCATTGTTTTCAATAGTGAAACGACGAAAACTAGCATGGTTCGGACATGTATGCAGGCATTAGCATGGTTCGGACATGTATGCAGGCATTAGCATGGTTCGGACATGTATGCAGGCATTAGCATGGTTCGGACATGTATGCAGGCATTAGCATGGTTAGGACATGTATGCAGGCATTAGCATGGTTCGGACATGTATGCAGGCATTAGCATGGTTCGGACATGTATGCAGGCATTAGCATGGTTCGGACATGTATGCAGGCATTAGCATGGTTCGGACATGTATGCAGGCATGATTCATTGTCAAAAACAATACTGCATGAAACTGTCGAAGGTGGAAGAAGCAGAGGAGGACAAATAAAAGCATGTACAGACAACATTAAGGAATGGACAGCACAAGATATTTCCTAACTCATCCGCATCGCTGAATATAGAAATCGCTGGAGGACTCTGTGTGCCAAATCATCGCTTGCTCCAGTACACGCCTACTAGCTAAATCGTAAATACGACTTACTGGGCCATTTTTCTTGAAATCTATTGGTCATCAATTGAAGGCTATTTTTGGCATGCGACTCCAAATATATAAATATTAACAAATGAGATGCACAAGAATAATCTAAAATGTTAAGAAATTGTTCCAATTTAATCGAATGCGCAGACGTTTTACTGGAAAAGACCGGTTCAAGATTCCAATGTGGTACCCCTATTACCCTGACGGGTTACGGGTTTATTGATAGATATATTTCACTCTTTGTCAACCAATGCCCGTTTATAAAATCTGTATTTATTAGGATATATGTTCATACGATTCCTTGTCAAATACAATACTACAGGGAACTGTCGAGGGTGGAAGAAACAGAGGAGGACAAATAAAGACATGGGCAGACAACATCAAGGAATGGACAGGGCAAGATATTTCCACACTCATCCGCATCGCTGAGGATAGAATTCGCTGGAGGACTCTGTGTGCTGAAGCATCCAACGTGGTACCCCTACTACCCTGAAAGGTTATGGGTTTATTGATTGATTGATTGATTGATTGATGTTCATATAAAGTGTTTTGAATATATGAATGAGGACTCAAGATGCCAAGCACATCAGAATGCTAGGGACTAGCGACACATAGTTAGTAACTGCGCATCAGAGTCAGCGAACCAAAGCTGACCAAGACCTTAGGACACTTCCACACAGTGGTTCTGGAAATAGGAGTACAGTAATGTAGCCTGGTCAGGTTCTAGGGATCGAAGAGAGAAGGACAACCCATCCTCAAAAATAACCGTGCAGAAGTTGGATATGTCGACCGAAAGATGCAGTATCTCAGCAAAGCTGTAAACAGACATAACTGTTCTTTTCTGGACGAGTGATGAAGAAAAAGAAAAATATATGGATATGCTGTGAGAAATGCAGTCCTTGCGTAGTCATCTAGATATACGTATTAGTTCATGCTACGTCGTCATAAAGAGTCGGTTGTTACCAAAAATATCCGGGAATTCCCTTACAGTAAATATCAAGCCCTTTCTCAAGAATCGCGTTGCGTGATGACTTCAGGTAGAGTTGCTTATATTGGCTGGTGCGAATGTTTAGTACTTTGTGTCGCCAACCTTATGGAAATCACGAAAAGTTTAGCAAGCAAAGATAAGTGACTCTGCATGAGATCAGCACGAAGGACAAATTCTGGAGTAGGGCTTGGAAAACACGAGGTTCATACAGTTGTCTGCTATACTGATGAAAGTTCACCTAAATTATACAAAGAAAAAGAAAGGGAAACAAGGGAATGGGCATCCGTGCGTTTTTATTTGTCAAATCGTCTTTTCTTTATGAATATTTTAATTAACTTTTCATGAAAAGTATGCGAGTTTTGCTTTTTTGAGGGTGGTGTTTGTTCCCTTTTCGCCAAATTCCTTGTACTAAACGTCATGGTCCAGATTGCTAAGTAGGGGGTGGCGGGAGTTTGAACACTCCTCCCCGGCCCTCTTATCTAGCCTGGCCGTGGTTCTCTAACTTCACTCCAAGATATATGGCGCTATTTGGAATCAGCACCCAGGACTATTTCGGGAAAGCGTTCTGACATAGGAACCAAAACGAACATACAAAAGATAAACCGCCGTCAGCACTCCATTCAACGACATAACAAAATCCTCTTGCCACGTGTCTCTATTTTTAACCCCCCTCTTGAAAACGAGCCTGGGGACGGAGATTTAAACTAAATCCGACCAGTAGTCTGTCTTATCTTGCCACACACCGTACTCTTAAGGGATATACCCTTTCTAAAAGGATTAGCGAGTGAGAAGACGACACAGAGAAACAGAATGGAATTACTTACGGTTAAAGGTGATGAAGCAAAGATAAGATGGGCGATGCCTGAACCATCAGACGAGTACTGTAAGGCAGAGGTTCCCAATGTGGTCCTATATGACCACAATATCCTATAGGATCACAATATTTACTAAGGGGAGGAAATCAGACTGAAATTAATGGGAATTAGGAAACAAGTCAGTAGTTATTATAGCGGGGGGGGGGGGGGGTTGGGGGGGGGCAAGGATTGGAGATATTTTTCTAGTTTTCTACCTTCCCCCTCATTTCCAGTTCCCATTTATCAATATGGAAAATGACATTTAGTAGTAACAAAAAGAACCGATACAAGAAATTTTTGGGGGGGCATCTGCATCGTCTGCCTATCACTTTGCATAAAATAGCCAAATTTCAGTTGTGAAGCTCCGGACATTGTTCGTGGTGCCTCTAACTTCACATACACTAACCTCATTTCAGTTGTGAAGCTCCTGGATATTACTTTTGGTGCTTCCGCCTTGGGAAAACGTCCCGGTCGACCCTACTTCGTTTCGGCTCTAATTTAAAAAAATTCAGAAGAGGGTAATTTTCCTTCAGCTCCACCCACACCTTCCATTCTACCCACACCCTCCATTCTACCCACACCTTCCATTCTACCCACACCTTCCACTCCACCCACTCCTACTACTCGATCCACTCCTTCTGCTTACCATATCCAAAAGGAGATCACAAAATAAAAGTGATTTACCTAGATGACAAAATAAAAGTGATTTACCTAGATGACAAAATACAAGTGATTTACCTAGATGACAAAATACAAGTGATTTACCTAGATCACAAAATACAAGTGATTTACCTAGATGACAAAATACAAGTGATTTACCTAGATCACAAAATGCATGTGATTTATTTATCTAATCCCGCTTCCCTCTACTGAATCAAAGTCCGATCTCCGGCCCTGTTGAAGTAGAGAGGTTACTTGAATGTTGGAGTAGAGAGGTTACTTGAATGTTGGAGTAGAGAGGTTACTTGAATGTTGGAGTAGAGAGGTTACTTGAATGTTGGAGTAGAGAGGTTACTTGAATGTTGGAGTAGAGAGGTTACTTGAATGTTGGAGTAGAGAGGTTACTTGAATGTTGGAGTGGAGAGGTTACTTGAATGTTGGAGTAGAGAGGTTACGTGAATGTTGGAGTAGAGAGGTTACTTGAATGTTGGAGTAGAGAGATTACTTGAATGTTGGAGTAGAGAGGTTACTTGAATGTTGGAGTAGAGAGGTTACTTGAATGTTGGAGTGGAGAGGTTACTTGAATGTTGGAGTAGAGAGGTTACTTGAATGTTGGAGTAGAGAGGTTACTTGAATGTTGGAGTAGAGAGATTACTTGAATGTTGGAGTAGAGAGGTTACTTGAATGTTGGAGTAGAGAGGTTACGTGAATGTTGGAGTAGAGAGGTTACTTGAATGTTGAAGTAGAGAGGTTACTTGAATGTTGGAGTAGAGAGGTTACTTGAATGTTGGAATAGAGAGGTTACTAGGATCCGTCTATCAAGTGGAGGTAACCATCTTGACAATATATCTTCTTCTAGTCCGCAGTGTTAAATGGGCGGGTTACATGATACCATGGTTGCTGGAGCACCTCTCGGTCGAGTATCTCTGACTTCAGCACATGTGCTTGCTTGGGCAGAAATGTGATTCTTGAACGATATTGGTGTAAGCCCGACTAATTTTAGTTTCTAGTCTATATTGGCTGGACAAAAGCCCATCTCCACTGTAAAGAGTTGGCCTCAGCGTCAGGGATTATCCAACCAATCTTAATTTCCACTCTCTGCTGGCTTGACTAAGTCCCATAGTTGGCCTCGGTGGGCTTGACAATATATAATGGCATACATTAACCACGGCCGTCTCCAATAAAGACCTTCCAACAAAATTAATTAGGACCCCATTCGTTACGTTTTTGATTATTGTTGGGCTTGCGGTTAATCACTATCGCTTGCCAAAAATAGCTAAGGTAACTCCAAGTATATAGTGACCAACCGCAGATCCTGAATGTGCCCCCGTGTAGTCACGTGACAATTCTATATAACAGGTCTTACTGGTGACGGTCGTGTATTACCAAACCTAGAAGAAAGTTGAGATGTTTCTGTTAGGTTCAATTGTGGGGGTGGGGGGTGGTGACCGAGTTTCAATTGTATGGGGGGGATGTGACAGAGTTTCGATTGTGTGGGGGGGGGGGGGGATGTGAGAGAGGTTCGATTGTGGGTGTAAATAGAAATTGTGGGGGGGGGGGGGCGGTGTGACAGTGATTTGATTTTGGGTGTAAAACGGGAGATGTCGGGGGTAGAGGGGGTGAGAGAGGTGACGGAAAGAAAAATGTGTCTCAAAAACGCGCGTTAAACGGTTGAGAACCGCTGCTATAACTAATGTCGTTTATTCTCGACGTTAGCTCAGACACATAATCGTCTTAGGTTCTGTTCTCCTTGATTCTAACGGCTTCTAGAGTTCATTGAGGGATTATTTGTAATGTAAGGAGGATTGTCATAAGATTTTTAAAAAGAAAGAAAAAAATAGGGGGGGGGGGGGGGTTGTGGTGATAATAAGATTGGATGAGGGTAGGTTATATGATGGTGAGTTGTATCTATGTGATCTATTTGTGTATGTGTGTGCGTGATTTAAGGTAGACTATGTGATCTATTTGTGTATGTGTGTGCTTGATTTAAGGTAGACTATGTGATCTATGTGTGTATGTGTGTGCGTGATTTAAGGTAGATTATGTGATCTATGTGTGTATGTGTGTGCTTGATTTAAGGTAGACTATGTGATCTATGTGTGTATGTGTGTGCTTGATTTAAGGTAGACTATGTGATCTATGTGTGTATGTGTGTGCTTGATTTAAGGTAGACTATGTGATCTATGTGTGTATGTGTGTGCGTGATTTAAGGTAGACTATGTGATCTATGTGTGTATGTGTGTGCGTGATTTAAGGTAGACTAAGTGATCTATGTGTGTATGTGTGTGCTTGATTTAAGGTAGACTATGTGATCTATGTGTGTATGTGTGTGCTTGATTTAAGGTAGACTATGTGATCTATGTGTGTATGTGTGTGCGTGATTTAAGGTAGACTATGTGATCTATGTGTGTATGTGTGTGCGTGATTTAATGTAGACTATGTGATCTATGTGTGTATGTGTGTGCTTGATTTAAGGTAGACTATGTGATCTATGTGTGTATGTGTGTGCTTGATTTAAGGTAGACTATGTGATATATGTGTGTATGTGTGTGCGTGATTTAAGGTAGACTATGTGATCTATGTGTGTATGTGTGTGCTTGATTTAAGGTAGACTATGTGATCTATGTGTGTATGTGTGTGCTTGATTTAAGGTAGACTATGTGATCTATGTGTGTATGTGTGTACTTGAATTAAGGTAGACTATGTGATCTATGTGTGTGCGTGATTTAAAGTAGACTAAGTGATCTATGTGTGTATGTGTGTGCGTGATTTTAGGTAGACTATGTGATCTATGTGTGTATGTGTGTGCTTGATTTAAGGAAGACTATGTGATAGTGAGTGGTGTGTGTGTGTTTAATGTTAGGTAGGTTATGTGAAGGTGAGTTGTGTGTATGTTTGTCTATTCTTCTCTGTGTTTGCTTGTATGTAACATGTCTCTGTCTATCCATTCTCTCTTTCCTCCTTACGCTGTGAAGAGTAGCAGGAATGAATGACGATTGGTTTTCGAGTTTATGCACGTCTAGTCGCTTGATATGCAGTAATACTGTGCCGTGTCAGAATGTTGGTAACTCTTTCAATCCACCATCATGTTGGTCTTCTTGCCGCTGGCTAATAAGGGTCCATTCTCATTATGTGGCCGAACCATTTCAGTCTGTTTTTAAATATATTTGACCACTGATGTTGTTCCAACAGTTCTTGTAATCTCTTCATTCCTCACATGATCTCTTCTTGTTATGTTTGCTGATTTTCTTAGACATCTCATTTCACACGCAGTAAGCTTTCTCTCTTGTTATTTAGTTAGTGTCCATGTTTGACCATGAAAACATAATGTTGGGATGAATATTTAATTTATGATTTATCTTTTTCCCATCGAGATAAATGTGTGTTTCAAAATTGGTATGTAATATGTAATTTTTAAAATTTTTAAAAATTAATTTTCTTTACGTTCGTTTCTGTAAGGTAATTGAAACTGTAGGGTAATTTAAAAATTGTGCACAGAAGCATTGAAACAGTGTGTACGTTAATAAAAACATCGTGTACGGTAATTGAGACAGTGTTAAAGATATATAATTGAAGCAGGGTGTAAGGTAATTGAAACAGCGTGTAAGGTAATTGAAACAATGTATAAGATATACAATTGAAACAGTGTGTTAGGTAATTGAAACAGTGTGTTAGGTAATTGAAACAGTGTGTTAGGTAATTGAAACAGTGTGTAAGGTAATTGAAACAGTGTGTCAGATATACAATTCAAGCAGGGTTAAGGTAATTGAAACAATGTATAAGATATATAATTCAAGCAGGGTTAAGGTAATTGAAACAGTGTGTCAGATATATAATTGAAACAGTGCGTAAGATATATAATTGAAACAGTGTGTAAGGTAATTGAAACAGTGTGTCAGATATACAATTGAAACAGTTTGTAAGGTAATTGAAACAGTGTGTAAGGTAATTGAAACAGTGTGTAAGGTAATTGAAACAGTGTGTCAGATATACAATTGAAACAGTGTGTAAGGTAATTGAAACTGTGTCAGATATACAATTGAAACAGTGTGTAAGGTAATTGAAACAGTGTGTAAGGTAATTGAAACAGTGTGTAAGGTAATTGAAACAGTGTGTAAGGTAATTGAAACAGTGTGTAAGGTAATTGAAACAGTGTGTAAGGTAATTGAAACAGTGTGTAAGGTAATTGAAACAGTGTGTCAGATATACAATTGAAACAGTGTGTAAGGTAATTGAAACAGTGTGTAAGGTAATTGAAACAGTGTGTAAGGTAATTGAAACAGTGTGTAAGGTATACAATTGAAACAGTGTGTAAGGTAATTGAAACAGTGTGTAAGGTAATTGAAACATGTGTAAGGTAATTGAAACAGTGTGTCAGATATACAATTGAAACAGTTTGTAAGGTAATTGAAACAGTGTGTAAGGTAATTGAAACAGTGTGTAAGGTAATTGAAACAGTGTGTCAGATATACAATTGAAACAGTGTGTAAGGTAATTGAAACAGTGTGTAAGGTAATTGAAACAGTGTGTAAGGTAATTGAAACAGTGTGTCATATATACAATTGAAACAGTGTGTAAGGTAATTGAAACAGTGTGTAAGGTAATTGAAACAGTGTGTAAGGTAATTGAAACAGTGTGTAAGGTAATTGAAACAGTGTGTAAGGTAATTGAAACAGTGTGTAAGGTAATTGAAACAGTGTGTAAGGTATATACTGGAATCATGGTGTAAGAGAATGTAGATTTTTGTAGGATAAATGAAGCACTGAAAGATAATTTTAACATTGGTTAAAGTAAATGAAACATTGTGTAAATTTGTTGAAATGACGTTGGAATTTTGAAGCCATTAATATCTTGTCAACATAAAAACTGCCATCATTATTAGAAACACATTAATGTTTTCCAAATTTAATACACAATTACTTTAAAAATCCATCCTGTCCTACAAGCACTTATCAAGTCTGACGTATGTTTTATCTGTTATGTTCCTTGTGCCAGATTTTTGATCGACTAACGAGCAAAAACACTTATCAGGTGCTTTTTAATGGATGAGATCGATTGGACCTGGCAAATTGATTATGTAGTGTGGAAGTTTTGTGTGGAGTCGTGATTCAATTATGAGTATGTATATGTTGTAGTTGTATGTATGCGATGTTTACTGTATGTGAGGCTGTGTGGGATTTTGATGTTATTGTGTGATGTTTTTCAGGGTTGCCAGATGGTTGAAATAATTGAAGTCAAATTTCCGTTAAAATATGGCCATGAATGGTCACATCTCTAACTGTAAATACCAGGATCTTCACGTCGTGTCAGAGGCATAGCATACACCTGGGCCATCCAGTTCATCATAATTCTGTTAGATCTGTTGACCCATCTGCATTAATTTAGCATTTCCTGCCATCTAGGAGTCTGTCACATTAGAACAACGTTGCAATGTTCGTAGGCCTGCATGTCTTCCGACATCCATGGCGTTCAAGAGACGTAAAAGAAAAATTAGAAATCTAGACACAACATGCAGTCTTCTTCTTCTTCGTCTTCTACATTCGTTCTCAAACTCCTGCAGATTAGCAGGATGTAGTCCGGAGAACGGAATGTGGTGTGCCATAGTTTACAGCATTGCTGCGATATCTGCGCCTTTCGGTCTGACACATCCGACTTGAGCATGGCTTTGGGTCACTGACCCTATATGGTATGGGACAGCCAACTCCATCCCATAACCTCATTAGTTGCCTCGTACGACATGCATGGAAGGTAAACAGTGTTGCTATTCTTTGCTCCCCTTTCGGCCCCGACAACATGTAGTGACAATGATTATTTATTCACAGGTGACACGTTATCAGCCAATTTCTAGCTGCCTTAGTCTCCTCCAGCCGACATACATGGAAAGAAGATGGAAAAATTATTGAGTGAAAACATACGTGTGCTGTAGGGCTTGAAAGAGGAAACAAATAATAACTACAGTGTGATTAGTCATGGATGTTGTACAAGGCGACTAAGGGGCTTTATGAGGGGGAGTGTACAACTGGTTATTATACCCAAAATAGGGTCGAATTGACCCAAAACCTCATACGAAGCTAGATGTGTCGGGCCAAAAGTTGGAAACATCTCATTCAAGTTTAAACCGTGACATAACCCGTTCAGTTACCCGGACGACATCCCTCTAACCAGATGGTGTGTGATCGGTATTAAGTGTATTGATTAACGTCTTACCAATCCGGACATGTCTATAGGTGCTCAGATCTTCACTTCAGTAAATAACTCATGGTATAGCGGCTGATGGTTCCTGTTCTATTTGTGTTCAGTGTCCTCTTGTGCAATATTTGTTAGGTGTTAGCTACGGGACACGCCTATTCTCACTCCCTTGTCGTACCTTCTATATACTTACACATACTTGTTGACCATGAAATCCTCCGATGGTGAGGACTCACAAACACCAACCATCTGTTATTCTGACAGGGTTAACCTATTTGTCGTCTCGTTCGCTTCCGTGAACATCCGCTTCCACAGGTGAATTGAGTTTTAACAACGAACACAGAAGCAGTCCTTTTCAGGTTTCCCAACTTTTTTTTCTACAGGTCATCTTCACAGATATTTCTTCTTCTTCTTCTTCTTCAGCGTTCATTCTCAAACTCTCATTGGATATCTTGTATCAGGACCATGGTCCTAATAGATCTCCAGAAGGATGTAGTCCAGAGAATGGAAATGCGTTGTGTCGCCGTTTTATTTGCGCCAATGGCCCGACACAGCCGTCTTCGGTGGGGCAGATATTTCAAAAACTGGCACTAAGGAATGTCTTTGGCAATAATAGCACGCAATGTATTCGATCTCCTCAGACCTTAGGGTCAGACATAGATAAAAGGCATCAAACCCAGAAATAAACAACATAGACTCCACCTAGCACTACAGATAATTGTTATCAAAATCACGCACGGCTTTCAATTTTTCCAGACCATTAGGTCACACTTAGATAAAAATCCAAGACTGCGATATAACCAAAATATACTTCTGTCTTAGGTTGAAAGGGTCGTGCCTCGGCCAAGAGGCTCTAATCCCCCATTTAACAAACAAACAAACAAACAAACACAGAAGACTAAAAACACGCAGCAATTATAGTAAAATATTTGAAAGATAATATAAATAATATTGATGATTTATATAAAGAAAGAAAACATTATTTCACATTATTTCCTCTATTTCATTATTTCCTTTATTTAATTATTTCCTCTATTTCATTATTTCCTCTATTTCATTATTTCCTCTATTTCATTATTTCCTCTATTTCATTATTTCCTCTATTTCATTATTTCCTCTATTTCAGCTCAAGCGATCTTTCGAATACCCACATTCATAATGGAATGTCTCATTAGAGTTTCTTTCATTAAGCAAAGAAAGAAAGCTCACCATCTCAAACTGTAAGTACTGTGATAGTTCTTGACTCAATCTGTGTCTTTTTCCCCCCAGGAAATGGTTGTTGTAATTATGTAATTTATTTTGCGTACAGATTTTCCGAAGATTTCAAACAGACTCATTTATTTTGGCTAATCTCATGTTTTCTGGGATTTCCCGTATCAGCCGACATTTGATTCCGTCTGAGATCCTGGATTCTTGATTAGAAACTGGTATCACAGCACGTGGGGTATTCCCATAAAAGCTCCGTCCTCTGTTCCAGCAGCCATCCAACTGGATGGTGTTTCAAGTCTAGTGCCGCTGAAACAGACGGCGACATCAGGGCACAACTCTGGCCCGACAGGTTTCTTTGTTGTTCTGTCCACCCACGCCGTGCCCGTAGCTAGTTCAAGCACAACGTCGGCCTGCCGGAACAACATGGTAACTTTTATCGAAGGTTACGACTACGGGATTGTATAGATGATGTCTCATGAAGCTTCTATAAGAAGATAACCTCAATATAAAGGTATGTCATCTACTAAGGTTTTCTGTTGCATGGTTGGTTTGTCTAGTGAGCCATTGGTGAGACCCACAGACGCAACCGCATGCGCAAATCCGTTTACGATCTGCGCGTAGGGAAGACCGTCTCCATAGGACATGTTATCTAGAATTGTCACGTGACACGACGGAGTACTTGTTGGGGTTCGGTGGTCAATATTTATATACTTGGAGTCGCCTTGGCTATTGCTGGCATGCGATTACAAGCATGTAAATAGTGACCAACCGAAATCCGTACATTAATCAAAAACGTACCGAATGGGGTCCTAATTAATTTCGCTGAAAGGTCTTTATTGGGGAACGGTCATAGCTTGAGACTATTCTGGAGAAGAACGAATTGGAATACTGAGCATGAACCGGGCTTGCCTGTTTTCGTATAGTCACTTAACTAAAACACGACCTCAGTTCCTCACGTGTGTGTAATTAACCCACAAATAGCTTAAATGTCACATGAGCACATTAGAGGTGCTAATTTTTACGATTTTATGGTCAAATGTAACAATTATTGTCATTTCTAAAACAATCTTTCTCGACTTATTCATAGTTATTGATTACAATACCCCGCCGAAGACGGATGTGTCGGGATATTGACGCAAATAAAACGGCGACACAACGCATTTCCATTCTCTGGACTAAATCCTGCTGGACATCTAGTAGGCCAATTGTCCTGCTACAAGAGAGATCTGGTGGGAGTTTGAGAATGAACGCCGAGGAAGAAGAAGAAGAAGATTACACTACTTAGCATGTCTTATTTATAGTTAACAAAAATGATATGGTAAATAAGCTACGTTCTCTCTCAACATTTTCATTTGTACGTGGATCAGTTGTATGGCACACACAAAATCAATATGCTGAAACCACGCTTGTGGTGGTATTTGAAGACATTTTTAGGTATACAGTTCTGAATTGTGTGCGTGGAGTATTACATACCATGAGCGAAATTTTCTGACAACTTGCACTGCCGCTCTCCCGCGCAGATTAAATGGGATTAAAGGGGAGCGTAGCATTGCATCGTCAGTTGAAAAAAACATTGTCCTATACAGGATATGCTTCAATATGGTTGTTGTTTTTTTCTTCATAATCTGAGTGTTAAGAGTGTTATATAATGTAGTATATAATGTTATATAGAGTGTTATAAATATTAACTTAACTCTGTCCATATAATCCTTTGATATGATAACTTCATGACTGACTGATTAAGGTTGAAGTACAGCATTACGGTGTGTTAACCACCGACGACGGATGTGTCAGGACAGTGGTATAAATAAACAACGCATTTCCATTTTCTAGACAACATGCTGCTGGAAATCTAACACGATATGGTCCCGCTACAAAATAAATTAACGGGAGTATGAGAATGAACGCTGACAAAGATCTGTTAAAACCGAGGTTCGAAGCTTTTCTGGTAAGTGGGTCGGATTGACGATTTGCCATGTGGGACGGGATCAACAATTTATATTTCTAGTTTCAAGTAGTATTTTTTGTGTGTTCAGACATCAGTGTTTATAGTACACCTAAATCAAGCAGTTGGGCCAGTAAATATAACTTGGAGGGCCGGATTGTACCCAGGACCGTATTTTGACTAGCTCTGTGTTAAAGGAAATATTGTCCTCTTTTTCTGATTTTGTTCTCAAACTCCGGCAGATTAGCAGGATGTAGTCTGGAGAACGGAATGCATTGTGTCATGGTTTACTGCTCAGCTGTAATGTTTGCACTTTTCGGCCTGATACATCCGACTTCAGCATGACTCTTGGGTCACTGTTACCATCTATAGCATGAGACAGCCAACTCCATCCCAGAAACCTTCTTAGTCGCTTACTACGACATGGATTGCAGGCAATATTGCTGATATTCTTTCCTCCCATGTCGGGCCCCTGCTGCACAGAAGAAAATATTTACCTCCAGACAAAATGTACACGAAGCACTACACAAGAACAGATTTCTAATACTTACAAGTAATAAACACATCCCATGTTTACTGTAAGGATTCTATTTTTGCATTAGTTTCCACATCTCTTCTCATTAACGGGTTGTTAAACAGGGATATATCTTTATCACTCCTAGGCACCAATCTCTCTTTGCCCCGTGCAACTCGCTAATCCTCCTCATTAGTTGATCCATTTCCTGGAATTCGGCCTCTTTCTGAGAAAAGTATCTGGGATATTTCCGGAAATCTTCAATCATTTCTGAATCAATATATTTTATTTGTGTTCTTTTCCGCTCTGTCTATCTTACAAAGTGTTGATGTGGTTAGGGAACTATATATGCATATTTTGGTACCAGCCATGTGCGGGGACAGACCAGAGAAAATTTACATCATTTAAAAATATATTTTTCCGTTGGTATTCAAACTCCCATTGGTTCTCTCTTGAGGCATAATGTTCCTACTACATTTCCAGGGATAAATGTTCCAGTGTTGGGTAACAACCCTAAACAGGAAGCAGGTGGCTGGAGTAACACCGGGCAAATGTCAAGATAAACAAAAATAGGTAGATGTGTTACCAAAATAAAACATAACACAACCTAACAACGAGATACAGGGACAGACGACGTTTCGACTATTAAGCCTTCATCAGGACAAACGAAAGACAACGGTACAACGAATCTTACATGGAAACAAACGTGGTTGATAGGAAGGAAAGAGGAGGAGAGATAGTGAATAGATAGTGGAGGAAGTAAATAAGGAGCGGCATATTGGGGAGGAAGAGAGTATGGGGAGAAGAAGTGAGGAGAGAAAGTGCACGGAAGGAGGTGAGGAGCGAAAATGGATAAGGTGTGGTAGTAAGTAAAATAGATAAGGTTAAATTAAGATACCTCAAAAGTGGCAACACGCAATGAGTATAACGAATAGATAGCAGAGGAAGCAGAGATGGAGCAGCCTAGCAGGGAGGAAGAGGGTATGGGAAGAAGTGAGGAGGGGAAAGTGCACAGAAGGAGATGAGTGAAAATAGTTAAGGTGTAATAGCAAGTAAACTAAGATAAATGAGGATAAATTCAGATACTTACCTGAAATGGCAACAGGCAATGAGTATTAGCATACAGTCGTCATGGAAACGCAAAAGAGGATGGTAGGAGAGATCAGATGAGGGAGAGAGAGAGATGGAGATGAAGAATAAAGTAGAGAAAAAAGGGGAGAAAAGAAAGAAACGACCGAGCAGATATAGGCAGTGGAGAGAGACTATAAGTAGGAGTAGATAATGGTGGGAAGAAAATACAGTGATAATACAATGATGTATGTAAGTGAGAGTAAAATATAAAATATAGGTGATAATATATAAAAAAGAACTTATCTGATACGTGGAGAACTGGCTAGCTTGAAACCAACAGTCACACTGGTGGGTCAGGGTCAATGGACAATGAAAGCTAGTAAGGCAAGTAGCATCAATAAAGTACCAACATGCCAGATTGTCACACCACAGGAAACTACAGGAAACTAAGAGGACTACAGAAATGGCCGCAGGGAAGATTGAGCGATAAGTATAAAGGTCCAGTATTATGACGAGAGACCGACTGAAATAATAGGCAGGGCCGTAGAGAGAAACCCGAGGCGGGTAAAAGTTAAAACCGTGACTCCTACAAATAGTCATAGAGACAGATAAAAAAAGGGATGAGAGGAATGCAGAGGAGAAGAACAAGAAAAGAGAGAAGAAGAAGAGAAAGAAAGAAAAAAAAAAAAAAAAAAAAAAAAAAAAAAAAAAAAAAAAAAATAAAAAGAAAGAAAAAAAGAAAAAAGAAGAAGAAAACGGTGGATAGACGTGGGCCCCGAGCCGGAAATACGCCACGCAAGGACGGGATGTGGAAGTAGGAAGGAGCCTATCGGACACAGCAAGGTAGGGTGGGGGACTAACACGGGGAGGCGCGTCGTGCGAAGGTATCAGGCTGATAAAGAAAGAAGGTGCAGAAGAGAAGGGTACCAGAGTAGGAGAGAAAAGGGGAAAGGAGGCAATGTCAGATGGAGGCAGACCCAGAACTACAGCCAAAGCATGTGAGGTGGTGGGGGGTCGTATGTGACCAAGTAAGGGTCATCAGTCCATAATGTCGTTGTAGTTGGAGGTCGGTGTAACAGAGGTTCCGATAAAATAAATATTGCGGAAGATGGACCAAGGTCACAACCGCAACGACAAGTACCTTCTAGGCCCCGTGTTCGGAAGTGAGACCTGTCGCATCAACCGAAGATGATAAGAGGATGGACTAGCCGCACGTCACAATCCCTATGTGGGTATTGCCCGCACTGTACACTAGCCCATCTATGGGAACAACGATCAACGGACAGAACCTCGAGCCACCGATACACGATCCCTTAGTCCAGGCCATGTACCATGGTGAGAAACATGTCAGATGAAACGATGTTCGTAGTTGAGTGAGACCAACCGTACATTGCAACCCACTGGAGGTGTTGCCCGTACCGCACGCTGGCTCCATAAATATACATAGGGGACCCCTGTATCCGAGCCATCCAAGTCGTGTGGGAAAAAAAAAAAAAAAAAAAAAAAAAAAAAAAAAAAAAAATAAATAAATATATATGTATATTCTAAATAAATAAATATATATATATATGTAGTCGGTGTAAAGGTCTCCCAGCCTCGGCATGCTAAGTAGCTGTAAGGGTAGCCGACCCAACAAGACCAAAGAAGGACAACCAGAGAGCGGCAAAAGGCAAAAAGTAATAAGATGATAGGTACGTGGTGGCGCCCACGGGCCACAGAGAATGGCACAGAAGAAACAGAGGACACAGCCTCAAGTAGTGGGAATGGAGAAAGTAGACAGAGTAGGACGAAGAATCGAACGGGGAAGTGGATAATGAAGCCTGGGTAAAACAACCCGTAGAAAGAGAGTGGAGTGTGATAGCAAGAGATACAGATGAGGCATAGAATCGACGCGCAAAGCCGCACTAGGCCCACCCCGGATGAAATCCTGCCGGTCCCAGTCCCAAGGCGTAACAACCCACCAACACATCAATAGCAACGTGGCGGGTCACCGTAGCCCCAACCCCTGGGTGGGGCCCAAGCCGATCCACCACAATGGAGAGGAACAGTAGCAAGGAGAGGAGTAAGACAAAATGAGGATAGGGGGGTGGCAGAAGGAAGGAATGTAGGAGCAGCAGGGAGGCATAGCAAGGGAGACACACACACACAAAAATGGGGGGGGGAGGTATAGAGATTATTGAAAGTATAGCTGGTCATTGATGCCATGGGGCTTAAGAGTATACCACACCTTATCCATTTTCGCTCCTCACCTCCTTCCGTGCACTTTCTCTCCTCACTTCTTCTCCCCATACTCTCTTCCTCCCCAATATGCCGCTACTACATTTCCAGCAGGCTGCAGTCTAAAGAACGTAAATCCTTTGAGTAGCCGTTTTATGTGCCCCAACGACCCGATAAATTCCACTTCGGCATTGAAAATTTTGATAAGGAATGTTATCTTTTTCGTATGCGTTCATTCTTATACTTCTGCTGGTTAGGGGCTGCCTATATATTTTGTCAACTTCTTCTTCTTCATCGTTCTTCAGTCAGATATCAGGTTACAGCGCCAATAGCTTCAGTCAGATATCAGGTTACAGCGCCAATAGCTTCAGTCAGATATCAGGTTACAGCGCCAATAGCTTCAGTCAGATATCAGGTTACAGCGCCAATAGCTTCAGTCAGATATCAGGTTACAGCGCCAATAGCTTCAGTCAGATATCAGGTTACAGCGCCAATAGCTTCAATGAATTGTGTGATTCGCTTCAGGTCATCCATGGAACCCCTCAAGTCTGGAATTAGTGTCGTCTCAGTAAGCCATATTTTCTCCCTCTCTTCTTGGTAGAGTTGACGGGCATGAAGAATGTATTATGACAACAATTAGGGGGGACTTGGACCCTGAAAAAAAATTGTCAGCTGCTAACAGGACGGAGGGAGAGGGCGGGGGGGGGGGGTTGACAAAAGTTGACGTCAATAATACTTTTTTTACACACCAATTAAATTGTTTGAATTTTAAAACTACAACCAATCATTTCAGAGCTCATGGCTACGTACTGAATAAGATAAACAAGCGGTTCGCAAATTTTCAGCGGTCGAGGATCCCCTTTACGTATTTTTATATCGCGTTCCCCCAAATGTCCATTTATCTTTTTATTGTAAATATGACGGTTGATATTCTTTCTAAATGAATTAGTGGGTGATAGTGAATCCGCAGCTGAAGTTAAGTAAACACTGACACCGGCCATGACCCCATGACAGGATTAACGGGAATTGAACCAGTCCGTTTAACGGCACCAAATCGCCTAGCAACTATTTCACATGCGTTCTTCCGTACTAGGCAATTTGGTGCCGTTGAACGGACTGGTTCAATTCCCATTAGTCTCAAGAAATTTTTTTTTAATTGTCCTCTGGCTCCCTACTTAAATTTACTTGTATTTAAATTTACCGTGTTAAGATTCTTATATAAATCTTTGGTTTTCTCAATATTTGCATATGGATGTGAGTTCTGGACTCATCTGCGGAGTTAGAGAGAAGAGTTCAGGCTTTTGAAAATACATCGCGCGTGTGTTGCCGGGGCCCGAAAGGGGAGCAAAGAATAGCAAAACTGTTTACCTTCCATGCATGTCGTAAGAGACGACTAAGGAGGTTGTGGGATGGAGTTGGCTGTCCCATCCCACATAGGGTCAGTGACCCAAACCATGTTGAAGTCGGATGTGTCAGGCCAAAAGGCGCAGATATCGTAGCAATGCTGTAAACCATGACACAGCGCATTCCGTTCTCCTGACTACATCCTGCTAATCTGCAGGAGTATGAGAACTAACGCAGAAGAAGAAAAGGAGAAAACACATGCTATAGAGGTGTACTTGGGTATGTTACCGAGAACATAAGATCAATGTGTTTGCTCATGATATAATTAATGTATTAGCGGGTCAGACAGAACCACAGTTAACAATCGTGAAACTTAGCAAACTCTGGGGTGCTCGAATAATATTTATCGCCAATAGGGGAGAAAAAAAGTACCGAATGAAGGTCTTAATGAATTTTGTGCAGTGGTATTCTATAGCAGACGGTCGTGGTTATATCCTGCTCTGATCACAAGGCAACAAAATAAAACTTTTTTTAATCATCTGAAACCAAAATACACTTTTCTAAAGGATTTTTTGGCGCTGATTTCAGATCTGGTATCAGTTTTTTTCTATCACGTCAAGTTTTAAAGTTATGAGTGATGTTAGTTTTCACTGAACTTGGCTGTATTTTTTCGAGAATCGCAAACATCAATTAAGCAAATGATTCACATCTTCTAGACTAAATCAAATATACTCACATCACAGCATAGATATGTAGAATGTTTCTTCAAAAATGCTTGGAATTTGATTTTCTGTTATATTCTTCGCCTGGATTATCACGGAATAGCATCCAGCAGAAGTCGGCCATCATACTCTCATTCCACAAACCTTGATAACGGCGCTCCATTAACTGAATGTCCTGGTGAAAACGTTCTCCTTGCTCTTCACTCACCATACCAAGATTTTCTGGGAAGAAATCTACATGGGAGTGCAAGAATTGCACTTTTTTTGACATGCGACAGCCAAGGTTCTGGTAAGAATCTATTAGACGCTGAACTCCTTCCCTGTACGTAGGGGACTTATGATTACCAAGAAAGTTTTCACAGACCCACTTGAATGCCTCCCAGGCTTCTAGCTCAGCTCCTGACTGCATTCCTCCCCATCTTGCATAGATACGAGTCCACCAGAAGGAGGTAAAGGAATAGGCAATGAATCGTCATGTGGAACAGGCCTGATGGCAGAATCTAAGCTAGGATATACAATGTTCTGTTTATTTTTAGCAGAGAATCCATTTGTGTTCACCAGACAAAAGTAGCAATCATTGACATGGTCTCGCGGTTCCCTCCATAACATTGGAATTGCAAATGGCATAGCTGCCTTGCGGCCATTTAGCCAGTCACGTAGTCCGCTTGAACAACTGGTACATATGATATGTGGAGCCCAAGATTTATCCTGATCACCCAGTGGACAGCCAAAATACAATATGTATATCTTCTTTAGATCATCTGAAATTGTGCGCCGCTGTGATTTCGTCACATATGAACCACACACAAAACAGAAACAGTTTGGATGATTGATGCATCTTCTAGGCATGATAATAAGTTAATAAGTACACAAAATAAGTTATCAAGTACACAAATGCAAGGTTTTTGCAACCTTTAAAATAAAAGAAAGTACAAAACAACGAAATCTCATAATATACTTGTCGTAATTACTTTAAGCAAACACCACACGTGTATAAATGGATTTACTATCCTATCGAATACACAAAAATGGTAGCATCGATACTAAATCACGTGACCCGAAACTGAACAAAATTGTAACAGCCAGTAATAAAGTATCGATACCAATCTAAATAAAACATTGTACTCGATTTGTGGTCATAACCACTGTTGAAAGATATTATAATTAGCTATTACAAAAAAATGTTACGTGGTAGAAAAAAACTAAAGACAGATTTGAAATCAGCTAACCAAATACTACAAAACCCATATAAAATTATCTGTGATGATTTTTGTGTGTTGCCTTGATCGAAGCATTAACGCTAATCTTGACCTGCGACAATACTATAAGACCACTGAACAGAATTAATTAAGACTTCATTTATTACGCTTTTAATTATTGTCGTTATTTTTGTTGGTCACTATTTATATACTTGGAGTCGCATTCCTAAAAAAGCCAAGGCCGACCAATGTAAAGCACGGAAATAATCAAAAATTCCTTTCATGTCATCTTTACATATTCTGTACACGAGTCTTCTATACCGAAGACAAGCCAAGAGTCACTCACTATGCCTTTCTCTTAGGTACAGTCATAAAATAAGTTCGCTTCTAATTTCTAATTTATTGTACACAATGACGCCTCACTGTCTGATCCTTAGGAAATCCTTATTTTCTAATTATAATTCCTTTTTTATATATTTTTGCCCAGTTTACTTAAGTGCAGTCCCGGAGGTAAGGATTATGTTCTAGACAGAAGCTTTAACCCAACGCTAGTCAAATCCCCAGTATGTCCTCTTCCAATCTTCGTTCGACTTTCGCCTACAAATATCTCCTGAAATAATAAACCCTAACCTCCATCACGTGTCAATAAGGCAAATAACTCTTTCCTAAATATCTTGCCTGGTTTGAGGTCCTGTCACTGCCAATGATCATCGTTTTATAATCTTCATAAATGACTTTAGTTCCAGGAGATGTTTAGCTTACCGTTCCGCGTTGATTTTGTTTTGTTTCTTGGTCAAATTTGAAAATTAGATTGCGTGTCCTGTAATGGAATTAGTTTGTGAAATGTACCCTCGTGGTATTTGCCAGTGCTTTCCTTGATATTGCTATCGTTTACTTGCAATCACTTCTTCGTCTCTTTCTGAGTCTTTCTCAAATTCCTGCAGGTTAGCAGGGAGTAGTCGGGAGAGAGAAGTGCTTTGTATCGTGGTTTACAGATTGGATGCGTTAGTAGCGACTTTTGGCCTGGCACATGCGATTTCAGCATTGTTTATGAGCCGCTCTGCCCTCTATGAAATAGGACAGTCAACTCCACTTCCAAAACCTCTTCAGTCGCCTCTTACGACATGCAATAAAGGTCACAATTCTTTGCTCTTCTCCTTCGCTGTCCTTCTCTCCCACCACTGTCCTTCTCTCCCTCCACTGTCCTTCTTTCCCTGCACTGTCCTTCTCTCCCTGTACTGTCCTTCTCTATCTGTTCTCTATCTGTTCTCTAGCTGCTCTCTATGTTGTCTCTAGGTTTTTCTCTAGGTTTTTCTCTAGGTTTTCTCTAGGTTTTTCTCTAGATTTTCTCTAGGTTTTCTCTAGGTTTTTCTCTAGATTTTCTCTAGGTTTTCCCTAGGTTTTTCTCTAGATTTTCTCTAGGTTTTCCCTAGGTTTTTCTCTAGATTTTCTCTAGGTTTTCTCTAGGTTTTTCTCTAGGTTTTTCTCTAGGTTTTTCTCTAGATTTTCTCTAGGTTTTCTCTTGGTGTTCCTCTAGTTGTTCCTCAGCTTTCCAACTCTACTCTTTACCTACGGTTTCCAGTCCTCCGTCTGTCTAGTTATGTTGCCAAGTTTCTTTCCCGTGTCTTATGTTTTCTATTCATCTCAATTTTCTAATTCTTATCTTTGCCTACCCCATGCAATCTTCCACAACTCCTCAATGATATCAACTAACGTTATCATTAATTTATAAACAATTTTGTGTAGTTGTGCTGGTTCATAATCGCCTACAACCACAAAAGCCGTTCTATTCTCGTGAACCTGAAAATGTATTTACATTGAGAGCATACCCATTCGGCAGGCCAAAAATAGATATATATGCATTGTTTTAGTTTGCAATAGCCTTGAAAATCTGGCATGTGGACTCCATTATGTTAATATGGCGCCAAGGTTGCCCATTTCTAAATCCGAAGCTTTAAGACCGTTGAGTGTTTTACCAAGAGGAGGTATTCTAGTAGATGTGCCAAAAATGCTCTCGGTAACAGATGCGGTGTGAGTGCTTTTGTTGGCAGACGTGTAAGTTATCACTAGATAAAATCCAGGTTTTAAGATGTTCACCTGTCAGAGTTAAATTTTAAGACCCGCGCCACGATGTTTCAACGGTGCCCATTCTGAGGAGATTATACTGGAATAAATGTAGATTGAACATATTCAGTGTTGCCACAAATATTGAGCAAAAATGCAACAGACATTATTTGGTTGAATAACGTCGATTTGATTATTCATTTGTTTCGATTTTCAGTTGCTACTAGCAATTGAACTCTTATACCCTTCTGAATATACTGTTTTGTGGGATTGGAGAGGGTTCTCAAAATCTTTATTTCATATTCAGATGACTCAGTTGTCGGTGGCGTGCAATGTTCTGAGGAAAAGTCTGGTACTTTGGATGGCAGCAACATAATTTGTATACTACACTCGTGCCTCTCAACCTCTTTTTCCCCATAGCCATTTTCCGAAACAAGGTTCTCCCACGTCTCCTATGAGAAATGAAGAAACACACAAACTGCTATCCACCATTCTTCATTGCGTGCTAGTGTATATTCGGTATTTTGTAACATGTATTTTGAATATGAACGCATCTGTGACGGCCAGGGTACTGAGTTATTTATATTGCCTACTGAATCACCACAGTCACCAAATGATGGGTTGATAGCTACGGCATGTAAAGGATTTGCTACCAATTGAAAAAATCTTTAATGTTTAAAAGGGTTTAAAAAACCGTAGAAGATTGACTTCACTGTACTCGGTTTCCCATATGTACTCCGTCACTCTCAAGGAAGCGACACGCCGCCTGCCGAGAGTATCATTTATAGCACGTAACTCCGTAGCTTCAAGTGATAATCCACAGGGATCTCCGAAAAAAATCCACCTTATAAACAAGACGACACGAGCAGGATTTGAACCCGTGACCTCTTGAACACAATACGAACAGCTTAATGCAATGCGCCAGGGAGATCCCCTAGTCTTGAATGTATAATGCAGGAGACACTGCAGGATCTCTAGACATCAATAACTATTGGCGGTAGACCACTTTGTCATCGCTCTATGTAAATTATATCAACCTCTTGGCTGGTTCTGAATGTGAACTTCAGTAACTCACCTCAAAGTTGGAAGAAGTTAGTCGGAAATATTGTACGAAAATAGCATTGATAAAAATTAGATATTGGGGACTAGTAATACCAAACAAGATCTCACGAACATCCGGTTACACGGTCACAAACTTGAAGAAGTTACCACTTTCAAATATCTCGAGTTAAAACTGTATCATAATGGCAACTACGAAAATGAGATAAGACTCGAAATGGCGATGGCTGCCAATGCAAAGTTGAATATGTTTTGGAAAAGTAAGATCTGTATTACAGTAAAGATAAATCTATTTAGATTGCTACTGATAAGCACAATTTTTATATTGATATGAAAGATGGACACTAGATTCAGACATGGAAACAAGGATTCAGGCTTTTGAAAACAAGTGCTACAGGTGTTTATTACGTATTAGCTATATAGAACACAAAACAAACATATTTGTCCGGAAGCAAATAAACAAACTTGCAGGTTATTAAGAACGACTTTTGGCAAGTGCTGAAACCGCGTAAACTTGTACATGTCACGAGACACGACATGCTTTCAAATATTATTTTGCCAGGAATAGTCCAGAGTGGAAAGGCAGGTTGAGGGGGAGCATAGAAAATTCTGGATTGATAAGATATGGTGTGGGTGTGATGTTTCTACACTCGTCCGATTGATAAGATAATGTCTGGGTGTGAAGTTTCTAGACTCATCAGATTCACTGAGGGTAGTTTTTAGGAGATATTTTTGTGCTGATGTTTATGGCACCCCTGCTGCCCTAACAGACTTTGGGTCTTATTATTATTATTATTGAATATACTTGTAAATATAGTCCCAATATTTTCAAAGAGTTACCTTTCTGTGTCCAACACAGATGGGACCGTATCCCTCAATTTCAATTTGTTTCGCTTTTGGCCCCCGAAGACAACATTGTGGTACGGAGCATGGGCTATATGGCCGAAATATTTGTGTGAAATTTCAATATGTTTTGATTTTTACTAGGGTCTGGATTTATTTATTTGATGTTTTACATGTTAAGCACACAAAAATGCGAAAGAAACATCACATCAACACAACAATGAGACTGCATGAACTTCACGACTTTCTTACGTTCTGGGTAGAAATATCACCAACGCACATAAACATTCGCGAAAATAAATCAGATGTATGTTTAATGGCTGTAGTATATATTGATTGAAGGTTTCTACACAAAATCTTAGTTGAAAGATAATACATCTATACAAATGTTTGTTGAAAGTCAATGCATCAACCATTAATCTATGCAACATTTAATCTCTCCATCTAACCATTCATCTATCTAAAAACTCATCAATCTAACCATTCATCTATTTAACCATACATCCATTTAATATTCATCCACCAGTCATTCATCTATCCTACAATTCGTCCATCCAACCATTCATCTATCCAACAATTCATCTATCCAACAATTCATCTATCCAACCATTCATCTATCCAACCATTCATCTATCCAACCATTCATCTATCCAACAATTCATCTATCCAACAATTCATCTATCCAACCATTCATCTATTCAACAATTCATCTATCAAACCATTCATCTATTCAACAATTCATCTATTCAACAATTCATCTATCAAACCATTCATCTATCCAACCATTCATCTATTCAACAATTCGTCCATCCAACCATTCATCTATCCAATAATTCATCTATCCAACCATTCATCTATTCAACAATTCATCTATCAAACCATTCATCTATCCAACCATTCATCTATTCAACAATTCATCCATCCAACCATTCATCTATTCAACAATTCATCCATCCAACCATTCATCTATTCAACAATTCATCCATCCAACCATTCATCTATTCAACAATTCATCCATCCAACCATTCATCTATTCAACAATTCATCCATCCAACCATTCATCTATTCAACAATTCATCCATCCAACCATTCATCTATTCAACAATTCATCCATCCAACCATTCATCTATTCAACAATTCATCCATCCAACCATTCATCTATTCAACAATTCATCTATCCAACCATTCATCTATTCAACAATTCATCCATCCAACCATTCATCTATTCAACAATTCATCCATCCAACCATTCATCTATCCAACCATTCATCTATCCAACCATTCATCTATCCAACCATTCATCTACACAACCATTCATCTATTCAACAATTCATCCATCCAACCATTCATCTATTCAACAATTCATCCATCCAACCATTCATCTATTCAACAATTCATCTATCCAACCATTCATCTATTCAACAATTCATCTATCCAACCATTCATCTATCCAACCATTCATCTATTCAACAATTCATCCATCCAACCATTCATCTATTCAACAATTCATCCATCCAACCATTCATCTATTCAACAATTCATCTATCCAACCATTCATCTATTCAACAATTCATCTATCCAACCATTCATCTATTCAACAATTCATCCATCCAACCATTCATCTATTCAACAATTCATCCATCCAACCATTCATCTATTCAACAATTCATCCATCCAACCATTCATCTATCCAACCATTCATCTATCCAACCATTCATCTATCCAACCATTCATCTACACAACCATTCATCTATTCAACAATTCATCCATCCAACCATTCATCTATTCAACAATTCATCCATCCAACCATTCATCTATTCAACAATTCATCCATCCAACCATTCATCTATTCAACAATTCATCCATCCAACCATTCATCTACACAACCATTCATCTATTCAACAATTCATCCATCCAACCATTCATCTATTCAACAATTCATCCATCCAACCATTCATCTATTCAACAATTCATCTATCCAAACCATTCATCTATTCAACAATTCATCTATTCAACCATTCATCTATCCAACCATTCATCTACACAACCATTCATCTATTCAACAATTCATCTATTCAACAATTCATCTATCCAACCATTCATCTATCCAACCATTCATCTATTCAACAATTCATCCATCCAACCATTCATCTACACAACCATTCATCTATTCAACAATTCATCTATCCAACCATTCATCTACACAACCATTCATCTATTCAACAATTCATCTATCCAACCATTCATCTACACAACCATTCATCTATTCAACAATTCATCTATCCAACCATTCATCTATTCAACAATTCATCTATCCAACCATTCATCTATCCAACCATTCATCTATTCAACAATTCATCCATCCAACCATTCATCTACACAACCATTCATCTATTCAACAATTCATCCATCCAACCATTCATCTATTCAACAATTCATCCATCCAACCATTCATCTATTCAACAATTCATCTATCCAACCATTCATCTATTCAACAATTCATCTATCCAACCATTCATCTATCCAACCATTCATCTATCCAACCATTCATCTATTCAACAATTCATCTATCCAACCATTCATCTATCCAACCATTCATCTATTCAACAATTCATCCATCCAACCATTCATCTATTCAACAATTCATCTATCCAACCATTCATCTATTCAACAATTCATCTATCCAACCATTCATCTATTCAACAATTCATCTATCCAACCATTCATCTATTCAACAATTCATCTATCCAACCATTCATCTATTCAACAATTCATCTATCCAACCATTCATCTATCCAACCATTCATCTATCCAACCATTCATCTATTCAACAATTCATCTATCCAACCATTCATCTATCCAACAATTCATCCATCCAACCATTCATCTATTCAACAATTCATCTATCCAACCATTCATCTATTCAACAATTCATCTATCCAACCATTCATCTATCCAACCATTCATCTACACAACCATTCATCTATTCAACAATTCATCCATCCAACCATTCATCTATTCAACAATTCATCCATCCAACCATTCATCTATTCAACAATTCATCCATCCAACCATTCATCTATCCAACCATTCATCTATCCAACCATTCATCTATCCAACCATTCATCTACACAACCATTCATCTATTCAACAATTCATCCATCCAACCATTCATCTATTCAACAATTCATCCATCCAACCATTCATCTACACAACCATTCATCTATTCAACAATTCATCCATCCAACCATTCATCTATTCAACAATTCATCCATCCAACCATTCATCTATTCAACAATTCATCCATCCAACCATTCATCTATTCAACAATTCATCCATCCAACCATTCATCTACACAACCATTCATCTATTCAACAATTCATCTATCCAACAATTCATCTATCCAACAATTCATCTATCCAACCATTCATCTATCCAACCATTCATCTATCCAACCATTCATCTATCCAACCATTCATCTACACAACCATTCATCTATTCAACAATTCATCCATCCAACCATTCATCTATTCAACAATTCATCCATCCAACCATTCATCTATTCAACCATTCATCTATCCAACCATTCATCTATCCAACCATTCATCTATTCAACCATTCATCTACACAACCATTCATCTATTCAACCATTCATCTACACAACCATTCATCTATCCAACAATTCATCCATCCAACCATTCATCTATCCAACCATTCATCTACACAACCATTCATCTATCCAACCATTCATCTACACAACCATTCATCCATCCAATCATTCATCTATCCAACCAATCATCTACACAACCATTCATCTATTCAACCATTCATCTACACAACCATTCATCTATCCAACCATTCATCTATCCAACCATTCATCTATCCAACCATTCATCTACACAACCATTCATCTATTCAACCATTCATCTATCCAACCATTCATCCATTCAACCATTCATCTATCCAACCATTCATCTATCCAACCATTCATCTACACAACCATTCATCTATCCAACCATTCATCTATCCAACCATTCATCCATCCAACCATTCATCTATCCAACCATTCATCTACACAACCATTCATCTATCCAACCATTCATCTATCCAACCGTTCATCTATCCAACCATTCATCTACACAACCATTCATCTATCCAACCATTCATCTATCCAACCATTCATCCATCCAACCATTCATCTATCCAACCATTCATCTACACAACCATTCATCTATCCAACCATTCATCTACACAACCATTCATCTTCACAACCATTCATCTATCTAAAAATGCATTCTTTACCTCTATTTTAATGTAACAGCCACACATCTCTACATTTCTTCACCGTATAGACATATGAGAACCAACGATCGAACATCTTCGGCACACAATGACACACTATCAACACAAGAAGTCACTTCTGTAAAAAAAAAAAATACACATTCACATCAGCAATGAATAGCAAGCACACTCGCAGCACACATTTCCACCCCCAGAAACACACAATCAGCCTCTAGTAACTGAACATTCACACAGACGTTTGCACTGAAATACTGGATGGATAAACAGACATACATGCTGTCTGCCCAAACATTCTTAACAAATAATACACGCCATCTTCTACACTAAAAGCATCTCTCTGCCAAGGAGATCCCTGGTGTGTGCATCTGTTCAGTGTAGAGACCCCTGGTGTGCAGATTTACAATGCGACCTGGTGGGCTAATGAGGGTGCCCAATTTTTGTCGTGACAAAAGCGCGTATCTTTCAAGACAACTCCAAGTGCAAAGGGCAACCAGATACTAGGTTTTGTGTTAGGATCTGCTAAATCATAAGAAAGTGAATTTGATTTTATGTCGAAAAGACCAACTCGGAAATACGTGCTGTATTAAGAAATATAAATAGGAAATTGAATTTTAGCTCTGTAATGACGAGGGTTGCCATTTCGACAATTTATTGACCAAATATCGCTAAGAGACAGTTGGAAATGAGAACATTAGACAAAGAACCGGCACCACCCCAATCTTGGAATATATTAAGAGACAACAGATAAAATAGTTTGCACACATTAGCAGACTACCACCAGACAGCATACAACAGCAACCTATGCTACACAGATACAGTGAAGGCAGACCTAGAACCGACCACGACAACGATGGGCCACGGAAATAAAAGATGCGACAAATTCCACAATATACTCAGCACACACGAGCGTCATCTCCAGAAAACTCTTCTACCCCTGACGCTGAAAGGCAACCCCATGTTTTAGCGAATAGATACATACATAGATTGAGCAAATTCCTCAAATTTTGCCATTTTGTAAAGGCTACTGACCATGAAATTTATTTTGATTATTTTTACATATTTGTTATTGGCCTTTTTTGCCCCGGCCTTCTTTGAAAACATTTCTACTTTGACATATTTTCTTGTTTAAATTTGGCTACAAATTGTGTGACATGTTCGTATTTGCTTATTAACTAAATGTGCAAATACTTTCTATTCGAATCATGTCAATGTAGGTAGAATGAAGAGGACATGTTACAAGCAGATATTTCATACGTAAATTTTACAAGCACATATTTCATACGTAACTATTACAAGCAGATATTTCATATGTAAATGTTACAAGCAGATATTTAATATGTAAATGTTACAAACATATATGTCATATGTAAATGTTACAAGCAAATATTTAATATGTAAATTTGACAAGCAGATATTATATATGTACAGAGCCGGTCTTAGGCCATTGCAACCTATGCGGCCGCATTGGGCCCCGCACTTCATAGGCCCATAAATTAATATTATAATTTATTTTATTATCCTCTTCCCTACCCAGACTGGGCCCCGCGCAATCCGTTTCGCATTGGGCCCCTCAATTGTTAGGGCCGGCCCTGTATATGTAAATGTTACAAGCAGATATTTCACATGTAATTATGTTGTTGATTTGTTTGTCATATTGTTGTTGATTTGTTTGTCATATTGTTGCTGATTTGTTTGTCACATTGTTGTTGCTTTGTTTGTCACATTGTTGCTGATTTGTTTGTCACATTGTTGTTGCTTTGTTTGTCATAATGTTGTTGATTTGTTTGTCACAATGTTGTTGCTTTGTTTGTCATAATGTTGTTGCTTTGTTTGTCATAATGTTGTTGATTTGTTTGTCATATTGTTGTTGATTTGTTTGTCATATTGTTGTTGATTTGTTTGTCATATTGTTGTTGATTTGTTTGTCATATTGTTGTTGATTTGTTTGTCATATTGTTGTTGATTTGTTTGTCATATTGTTGTTGATTTGTTTGTCATATTGTTGTTGATTTGTTTGTCATATTGTTGCTGATTTGTTTTGCCATGTAATCCTATCTACGGATCTTGGAATACGCCTTTTAAAAGGAAACCTGTATCAAGGCTCTAGTGAATGTCTCTGAATTCACGCCCAAATGAGCAGAAGAGCTTCAGATATACCGTCATGAAAACGGCTTCTATGAGATCTCTTCATGCTTTGTCATAGTGTGATAGTTACAGTCCGGATAGCGGAATAGGTTGTATCACGGTTTACAGCTCTGCTACGATATCTGTGATTTTTGTCTTGACATATCCCACTTTAGTCTGGCTTTTGAGTCATTTTGCGCCTATATGAGGTAGAACAGGGAACTCTAAACCATAACCTTCTTAGTAGCATCTTACGACATGCATGGAAGATAAACAATGCCGCCAGGGTTATAGAAACGTCTTCATTGCGGGGGGGGGAGATGTTTTAGGACTCTTTCTGCATAAAATCGTTGGGTGTAGTGGGGGGTGGTCGGGGGGTGGGGTTCACACCGTTCGACTCAGTTTCCAACACTAAAAATCGTGTTTTATTTTCTGACTCTCTGAGAGGGAGAGGGGCGGGGTTTAAACACTGGATGCGGGTGTTAACACCCTCCAACCAGCTCCTCCATCTTAATCTTTGGGTATGCCGCTGTCTACCCAAGGACATCATTATCAGGTGACATATTCTTTCCAGAACGTAGCCTTCTCTAAGGATCCCTTGAATTCTCCACGGTCTTGAGCAAGTTGCCCCGCCTCTTTTAGTGACATGCGCAGGCATTCTTGAATGTGTTTCGTCCAACGGCGTCTTTGCCCGTGTTGCCTTCTATCACTCCCTACAGTAACACTCTCTCCATGCCGTCGTGTCTCATTAAGGCGTATGCCAATGCCGACCAAGGAAAAGCACGAGATTAATACATTTAGATCTTTAAAAAACTAGCTTTTTCTTTAACATCGTGTTCTTCCTCTTCAGCGTTCATTCTCAAACTCCTGCTGGATCTCTCTTGTAGCAGGACCATGTTCTCAAACTCCTGCTGGATCTCTCTTGTAGCAGGACCATGGTCCTTTTAGAATTCAAGCAGGATGTAGTCCAGAGAATGGAAATGCGCTGTAACGCGGTTTTATTTGCGTAAATAGCCCGACACATCCGATTTCGGTGGATAATATGGTGTTAAGAAGCCTGCCTTCATAGACATTAATTGTTTTTAACACCTCCTGGTTTGTTTTCCTTGCTGTCCATGGTGTTCTGAGAACTCTTCTATAACACTTTAATGCAAATGATATTATTCTCTCGGCCGCTGTTTTGTTTTGTGTCCATGCTTCACGTCCATATATCGCCACAGAAAACACACATGTTCGTAATAAACACAACTTAGAAACCCAGGACAGATACCAGTAATCCACATTTACCTCTGACACATTGCCCGAAAACTTCTGAACTCATGCAGTAACATAAATAAATATTAAATCTGCAAAACTATTACAGAGAACATACAATAACTGAAGTGTGGCTCCATAAAGGTTTCTGGAGTAGCAGTGCGGAATTTTGGGACAGAATTGAGGAATTTTGTGTTGGGAGTGAAGAATTGTTTGATGGGAATGAGGAGTAGAAATTATATGGCTGAGTCCTGACGGAAGCTTTCAGCTACAAATTGTGCTGGCAATTTTCTGGCTATCAAGCAGAAAGGCCCATTGGATATGACAACTTCATCCCCACACATCGATGCAGACCACTTTTGTCAGAGTTCCCTGGTGTGGGAATTTGCGCGTGTTCGGCGAATGATTCTTTTTTTCTTTTTAAAAAAATAATATTTGTTTCTTATAATTTAGCGGGATGGGGGTTATGATAATAGGGGAGCGTGGGGGTCCCACAACCATTCACCATTCTTTGTCTACATTTTACTAAATCCTATATATGTGTCAGTTTCATATATATGTATATATATATATATAATCAACATGTGCCATACCGGCTGGCGTAGGCGATCATGGCTCTTCACAGCTCTCTACATTGACCACCAACAAACCATCGTCACTCATCTTGGCTGATCCGACTGATAATTGGCCTCTTTGTCTGCGCATAGTGTTGCCAGCCAATGAAAACCGCGGTAAAATTCGAATAAGCCAATATAAGTGACGCCGCTGCGTGAGACCAGCTTTCACAATTATTATGTAGAAGAAATTTGTATACAAGAGGTTCCTACATTTGTAGCAATATGTGGCAATGCTCCGCTTAAACCGCCCCTTACTGTGAAGCAGTACTAGTCCTTGCTATTATATCTAAATGTCCGTGATCAATCTCACTGGTGACTTCGGCCAAACTTACTCATATAACTGAACTCTATAGTACTATATTTCTGAAATCCAGTGGACACTACATTCTGCACCCAATGAAGCATAATCTATATATGAGAAATAAGATACACGATCTAATGGTTTCTACGAGGGGGAGTCAATAAGTAAGTCACAAATTGATGTTGGATGGCAGGAAAATTCAGTAGGTGGTTTCTAAAGCTGTTTATAGTTGATATCATCATAGAACTTTATGTTTATGTTCGCTAGATGGCGCTAGCTGTACCTTGCGCATGCGCAGCACAAAAAACAAAATGGCTACTGTACTTACAGAGTGTACAATCAATGAATAACGTGCTGTTGTGCGTTTTTTATGGGCAAAAGGACTGCCTGCAAAAGACATTCATAAAGAAATGCTTCCTGTTTATGCTGACAATTGTTTGTCCCGTAAAGCGGTGCACAGCTGGGTAAAAAAATTTTCTCAAGGACGCTCTAAAATTGTTGACGAAATCCGATCTGGTCGTGCTGTTGAAATTGCAACAGACGCATCTGTGCAGCGGGTTGAGGAGATGATTCGAGGTGACAGACGAGTAACGATAGACGCTGTAGCAGCTGCAATAGGGTGCTCACATGGTTCAGCATACAGCATCATGCATGACCGATTGAAATTTAAGAAAGTGTGTTCAAGGTGGGTGCCCAGACAATTGACGGACGAACACAAAATGAACCGATTAGGCTTGTCATTGGAGCATCTCTGTCAATACGCAAATGAAGGAGAAGACATGATGAACAGGATTATTACTGGGGACGAATCATGGGTGCATCACTACCAGCCTGAATCAAAGCGTGCTTCAATGCAATGGAAACATCCTTCTTCGCCTTGTGTCCAAAAATTCAAGGTTACACCATCAGCAGGGAAGGTTATGCTGACAGTGTTCTGGGATTGTCAAGGAGTGCTTTTAACCAATTTCAAAAAGAAAGGTGACAATGTGAATTCTGAATCATACTGTGAAGTTCTATCAGTGCTTCGGGATGCAATTCGAAGAAAACGTCCAGGGCTGCTGACTAGAGGAGTGCTACTCCTTCATGACAATGCTAGACCACATACGGCTCGATTAACTCAGGAGAAAATAAAAAATCTTGGTTGGAAAATTCTGGAACATCCTCCTTACAGCCCCGATTTAGCCCCTAGTGATTTTCACCTTTTTGGTCCACTAAAAACCCACCTTGGCGGGAAGCATTTCGCGACTGACGCAGAAGTTGAATGTGAAGTGAAAATGAAAGCAGAGCACGCAGTTCTACGCAGCAGGTTTGGGAGGACTCATAAAACGATGGGATAAATGCATCAATGTTGGTGGAAATTATGTTGAGAAGTAAAGGGATAATGTATGTGTAAAAATAAACAGTTTTCAGGTTTTTATCGTCTTAAGTTTTTTTCTAAAGAGCCATTTGTGACTTACTTATTGACTCCCCCTCGTACTATCTGTATTCAAATACAGGATTTGATTTCCTTTTCTTCTTTCATTCTCAAACTCCTATGGATTTACAGGATGTAGTAAAGAAAAATGGGTTGCTTTGTGCCACACGGAATGTAGTCAAGAAAAAGGGGTTGCTTTGTGTTACACGGGTTGTAGTAAAGAGAAAGGGGTTGCTTTGTGTCACACGGGATGTAGTCAAGAGAAATGGATTGCTTTGTGTCACACGGGTCGTAGTAAAGAGAAAGGGGTTGCTTTGTGTCACACGGAATGTAGTCAAGAGAAAGGGGTTGCTTTGTGTCACACGGGATGTAGTCAAGAGAAAGGGGTTGCTTTGTGTCACACGGGTTGTAGTAAAGAGAAAGGGTTTGCTTTGTGTCACACGGGTTGTAGTAAAGAGAAAGGGGTTGCTTTGTGTCACACGGGATGTAGTCAAGAGAAAGGGGTTGCTTTGTGTCACACGAGTTGTAGTAAAGAGAAAGGGGTTGCTTTGTGTCACACGGGATGTAATCAAGAGAATGGGGTTGCTTTGTGTTACACGTGATGTAGTCACGAGAAAAGGGTTGCTTTGTGTCACACGGGTTGTAGTAAAGAGAAAGGGGTTGCTTTGTGTCACACGGGATGTAGTCAAGAGAAAGGGGTTGCTTTGTGTCACACGGGATGTAGTCAAGAGAAAGGGATTGCTTTGTGTCACACGGGTTGTAGTAAAGAGAAAGGGGTTGCTTTGTGTCACACGGAATGTAGTCAAGAGAAAGGGGTTGCTTTGTGTTACACGTGATGTAGTCACGAGAAAAGGGTTGCTTTGTGTCACACGGGTTGTAGTAAAGAGAAAGGGGTTGCTTTGTGTCACACGGGATGTAGTCAAGAGAAAGGGGTTGCTTTGTGTCACTATTTATATTATCGGCATTTTAAAGTCTGACACATCAAACTTCAGCAACATTTTTGGAATGGAATAACCAACTCTTCCCTAAACCAACTTAATCGCCTATTACAGCATGCATTATATGTCATAAAGGTGATATTCTTTGCTCCCCTATCAGGCCCCATAAATGCACGGAAAGGACTTAGATTGATCAGCAACTTCAAACATAGAACTTTAAGAACAAATATTTTAAACAGCTTGTCAAATGTGTGTCTCATTTCTAAAAACTATTCTCAAGTAATTTGCAAGCTCCTTTGTGTATCTGTCATGTGCTTCGCTGTCTATAGCATAGTAAAAGAACTTTTACTTTCATTCGTCTTACCCTTTTGTTCCCCAGACAAGCAATTTCTACAGAACCAAAGAAAAGATCTTAATAAACTCCCACTTCATTTTCACTGCCATTGATTTCCCTTCCACTTTAGAAGAACAATTGGCAACCCCTGAGATCCACTCCTCCTTCCTCCAGTACTGTAAACTCTTGCCTGTCACATGTTTTCAACCGACCCCAAGAAGAAAAGTGCCCCCCTGCTGTTTAGAGTTGCCGATAAGACCGTCACGCCCCTGCTCAAAATTAACAGACACCTAATTACCCCCTAATAATAGCTACAGCAACGTGTCTGATTTTCCTTTGTGCTAATCCTATTCACTCGCTCCTTGACAGGAAAGACTTAAACGTTCCCGAATCCTGTGAGCTTGCCCTTTGCCCCATAACAGAAGCCCTTAATATAGCCATTCCTGATTAGTACTCCTCAAATCCCCATAAGGGACTGACTGCAACTGCAGCAAAGAGTACCTTTTATGAAAAGGTGGATCCTCCGTCTATCGTCTCTTTGAATGCATTGTTGGATCGTTTAAAAATACAGACAAAATTGTAGTGACTCGAAGAAGTTGTACTGTAAAGAGCGGAATAGCCTGTAAAGAAAAACATAATAGATATACTCGGAAATTGATAATCAGAATCACACTGGAACTGTCAGCCGCTAAAGTCTGATGTATTTTTTAACCCTCTGACCGCGTACTTATTTCCGGAAGTTCTGTTTTTAAATATGTATTGGCAGGCACGTAAAGCATTGGCAGGCACGTAAAGCATTGGCAGGCACGTAAAGCATTGGGAGGCACGTAAAGCATTGGCAGGCACGTAAAGCATTTGCAGGCACGTAAAGTATTGGCAGGCACGTAATCACTATCATCATGAGATTCCCCTTCAATTTCATTAGTCCTTCAAATACATATATAGCAACTCTGTTCTTACCTTCAAAGACATATATAGCAACTCTGTTCTTACCTCAAATACATATATAGCAACTCTGTTCTTACCTCAAATACATATATAGCAACTCTGTTCTTACCTCAAATACATATATAGCAACTCTGTTCTTACCTTCAAATACATATATAGCAACTCTGTTCTTACCTCAAATACATATATAGCAACTCTGTTCTTACCTTCAAATACATATATAGCAACTCTGTTCTTACCTTCAAATACATATATAGCAACTCTGTTCTTACCTCAAATACATATATAGCAACTCTGTTCTTACCTCAAATACATATATAGCAACTCTGTTCCTTCTTTCAAATACATATATAGCAACTCTGTTCTTACCTTCAAATACATATATAGCAACTCTGTTTTTACCTCAAATACATATATAGCAACTCTGTTCTTACCTCAAATACATATATAGCAACTCTTTTCTTACCTCCAATACATATATAGCAACTCTGTTCTTGCCTTCAAATACATATATAGCAACTCTGTTCTTACCTTCAAATACATATATAGCAACTCTGTTCTTACCTCAAATACATATATAGCAACTCTGTTCCTTCTTTCAAATACATATATAGCAACTCTGTTCTTACCTTCAAATACATATATAGCAACTCTGTTCTTACCTCAAATACATATATAGCAACTCTGTTCTTACCTCAAATACATATATAGCAACTCTTTTCTTACCTCCAATACATATATAGCAACTCTGTTCTTGCCTTCAAATACATATATAGCAACTCTGTTCTTACCTTAAATACATATATAGCAACTCTGTTCTTACCTCAAATACATATATAGCAACTCTGTTCTTACCTCAAATACATATATAGCAACTCTTTTCTTACCTCAAATACATATATAGCAACTCTGTTCGTACCTCAAATACATATATAGCAACTCTGTTCTTACCTCAAATACATATATAGCAACTCTTTTCTTACCTCCAATACATATATAGCAACTCTGTTCTTACCTTCAAATACATATATAGCAACTCTGTTCTTACCTTCAAACACATATATAGCAACTCTGTTCTTACCTCAAATACATATATAGCAACTCTTTTCTTACCTCAAATACATATATAGCAACTCTGTTCGTACCTTCAAATACATATATAGAAACTCTGTTCTTACCTCAAATACATATATAGCAACTCTTTTCTTACCTCAAATACATATATAGCAACTCTGTTCTTACCTTCAAATACATATATAGCAACTCTGTTCTTACCTCAAATACATATATAGCAACTCTGTTCTTACCTCAAATACATATATAGCAACTCTGTTCTTACCTTCAAATACATATATAGCAACTCTTTTCTTACCTCAAATACATATATAGCAACTCTGTTCGTACCTCAAATACATATATAGCAACTCTGTTCTTACCTCAAATACATATATAGCAACTCTTTTCTTACCTCCAATACATATATAGCAACTCTGTTCTTACCTTCAAATACATATATAGCAACTCTGTTCTTACCTTCAAATACATATATAGCAACTCTGTTCTTACCTCAAATACATATATAGCAACTCTGTTCTTACCTCAAATACATATATAGCAACTCTGTTCGTACCTTCAAATACATATATAGCAACTCTGTTCTTACCTCAAATACATATATAGCAACTCTTTTCTTACCTCAAATACATATATAGCAACTCTGTTCTTACCTTCAAATACATATATAGCAACTCTGTTCTTACCTCAAATACATATATAGCAACTCTGTTCTTACCTTCAAATACATATATAGCAACTCTGTTCTTACCTCAAATACATATATAGCAACTCTGTTCTTACCTCAAATACATATATAGCAACTCTTTTCTTACCTCAAATACATATATAGCAACTCTGTTCTTACCTCAAATACATATATAGCAACTCTGTTCTTACCTCAAATACATATATAGCAACTCTGTTCTTACCTTCAAATACATATATAGCAACTCTGTTCTTACCTCAAATACATATATAGCAACTCTGTTCTTACCTCAAATACATATATAGCAACTCTGTTCTTACCTCAAATACATATATAGCAACTCTGTTCTTACCTCAAATACATATATAGCAACTCTGTTCTTACCTCAAATACATATATAGCAACTCTGTTCTTACCTCAAATACATATATAGCAACTCTGTTCTTACCTCAAATACATATATAGCAACTCTGTTCTTACCTCAAATACATATATAGCAACTCTGTTCTTACCTCAAATACATATATAGCAACTCTGTTCTTACCTCAAATACATATATAGCAACTCTGTTCTTACCTCAAATACATATATAGCAACTCTGTTCTTACCTCAAATACATATATAGCAACTCTGTTCTTACCTCAAATACATATATAGCAACTCTGTTCTTACCTTCAAATACATATATAGCAACTCTGTTCTTACCTTCAAATACATATATAGCAACTCTGTTCTTACCTTCAAATACATATATAGCAACTCTGTTCGTACCTTCAAATACATATATAGCAACTCTGTTCTTACCTCAAATACATATATAGCAACTCTGTTCTTACCTCAAATACATATATAGCAACTCTGTTCTTACCTTCAAATACATATATAGCTACTCTGTTCTTACCTCAAATACATATATAGCAACTCTGTTCTTACCTCAAATACATATATAGCAACTCTGTTCTTACCTCAAATACATATATAGCAACTCTGTTCTTACCTCAAATACATATATAGCAACTCTGTTCTTACCTTCAAATACATATATAGCTACTTTGTTCTTACCTTCAAATACATATATAGCAACTCTGTTCTTACCTCAAATACATATATAGCAACTCTGTTCTTACCTCAAATACATATATAGCAACTCTGTTCTTACCTCAAATACATATATAGCAACTCTGTTCTTACCTTCAAATACATATATAGCAACTCTGTTCTTACCTCAAATACATATATAGCAACTCTGTTCTTACATCAAATACATATATAGCAACTCTGTTCTTACCTTCAAATACATATATAGCAACTCTGTTCTTACCTTCAAATACATATATAGAAACTCTGTTCTTACCTTCAAATACATATATAGCAACTCTGTTCTTACCTTCAAATACATATATAGCAATCGCGGGATGCGTAAAATTAAGCCAGTAGGTGATGAACGGGAAAATCGCGGGGATACCCGGTCGGAGGCTGGGATCGGACCAGCTATGGACATGGCTGGTGTGTCCGGATGATAATTTTCAGTCATAACTCGTAACTCTGTTAGGAAACATATGTCCAAGAGCGATATCACTTGGGACATCTACTCAGAACCTAGTGACCATCCGGGACTTCTTAACTGTATACATTTAGAGCAAATATTTAGATCCAGTTCTTCGGTTCTGTAGCGGGGCGGTACATGACCAGTCTGTGATGGCTAAGGTACAGAGTTCAGTCCCTGCCACAGGCAATTGTGCATCCGGACAGTTCAGAAAACACTGGCAAACTACTGAACGTATTTATATTGCCTAGAAAATCACCACAGTCAAAAAATGCTGGGTTGATAGCTACGTCCTGAATAGGATATGTTACCAAACAACAAAAATAGATGGACTTAGATTTCTGAATGATCTGGCTGCCTATTTGCCATGAAATCGAACCATGTATATTCGCAATCTGAGACGTGCTCACCACGTCTCCATCACAGAGACATCACATCTTCTTCTTTACTCTCTATTCGAAGTGAAACGTTAAAATGGATGTTATCAATTAACTAAACTATGGTTACCACCTTCAAGACAGGGCAACTGTACTGTGGTTACCAGGCTCGAGACAGGACAACTGTACTGTGGTTACCAGCTTCGAGACAGGGCAACTGTACTGTGGTTACCAGCTTCGAGACAGGGCAACTGTACTGTGGTTACCTGGCTCGAGACAGGACAACTGTACTGTGGTTACCAGGTTCGAGACAGGGCAACTGTACTACGGTTACCTGGCCCGATATAGGACAACTGTACTACGGTTACCTGGCCCGATATAGGACAACTGTACTATGGTTACCTGGCCCGATATGGGACAACTGTACTACGGTTACCTGGCCCGATATAGGACAACTGTACTACGGTTACCTGGCCCGATATGGGACAACTGTACTACGGTTACCTGGCCCGATATAGGACAACTGTACTATGGTTACCAGGCCCGATACAGGGCAATATTCTAACAAAAGAGTGGTATAAATATTCTAAAAAAAGAGTGACATAAATCATGCTAACAAAAGAGTGACATAAAATATTCCAACAAGTGATAACTATATCAAGAGTGACATAAACTCGTAAGAAATTATTGTAAGAATTACCTAAATGAGTGAGTGTATGATTGAGTGTGTGTGTGAGAATGAGTGAATGTAAGAGCGAGAGTGAGTGAGCGTGTGAGTGAGAATGAGTGTGTAAGAGTATTTGACGGAGAGTGTCTTAGTGAGACTGAGAGAGTGTGTTAAGGGATAAATCAACCAGTGTAGGGTAACAACCCTAAACAGGAAGTAGGTGGCTGGGGTAACACAGGGCAAAATGTCAAGAAATACAAAAATAGGTAGGTGTGTTACCAAAATGAAACATAAAACAACTTAACAACGAGATACAGAGACAGACGACGTTTCGACTATAAAGCCTTCATGGAGTGTGTTAGAGTGAGGGAGTGAGACTGTGTGAGAGTGAGATTAGACTAGAGAGATCATGAGTGGGAAAGAGAGACAGACAGAAATATATTTATTCTCATATAACACAAGGCAACACACAAAAATCATCACAGATAATTTTATATGGGTTTTGTAGTATTTGGTTAGCTGATTTCAAATCTGTCTTTAGTTTTTTTCTACCACGTAACATTTTTTTGTAATAGCTAATTATAATATCTTTCAACAGTGGTTATGACCACAAATCGAGTACAATGTTTTATTTAGATTGGTATCGATACTTTATTACTGGCTGTTACAATTTTGTTCAGTTTCGGGTCACGTGATTTAGTATCGATGCTACCATTTTTGTGTATTCGATAGGATAGTAAATCCATTTATACACGTGTGGTGTTTGTATTTTGTATTTTGGCTGTCCACTGGGTGATCAGGATAAATCTTGGGCTCCACATATCATATGTACCAGTTGTTCAAGCGGACTACGTGACTGGCTAAATGGCCGCAAGGCAGCTATGCCATTTGCAATTCCAATGTTATGGAGGGAACCGCGAGACCATGTCAATGATTGCTACTTTTGTCTGGTGAACACAAATGGATTCTCTGCTAAAAATAAACAGAACATTGTATATCCTAGCTTAGATTCTGCCATCAGGCCTGTTCCACATGACGATTCATTGCCTATTCCTTTACCTCCTTCTGGTGGACTCGTATCTATGCAAGATGGGGAGGAATGCAGTGAAAACATAGCTGTTCACAATGCAGACTCAACTGATCCAGATTATACTGTTGATGAATGTTTAGAACCTAAGACTTTTACACAGGCAGAGCTGAATGATCTTATTCGTGATCTAAATCTGTCTAAAGATAAAGCAGAACTTCTTGCTTCAAGGCTTAAGCAAAAGCATTTGCTTGCAAGGGACGTTAACATAACTTATTATAGAAAACGAAATCTCAACATGACGACGTTCTTCAATGTTGACGGCTCATTGAGTTATTGTCAGGACATCGATGGTCTCTTCAACAGTTTATCACAAGTGCATGATCCATCAGAATGGCGTCTCTTCATTGACTCCTCGCGAAGAAGCTTAAAGGAAGTTCTTTTGCACAATGGAAATTTAAAACCAAGCATACCAGTTGCACATTCTGTTTATCTGAAAGAATCTTATTACAACATGAACAGTTTGCTTGAAGTTATCCATTATAAAACACACCAGTGGAACATCTGTGGTGATCTAAAGGTCATTGGCATGTTGATGGGCATGCAAGGAGGATTCACTAAATACTGCTGTTTCCTATGCCAATGGGATAGTCGAGCAACAGCGGAACATTATGTCAAACGTGTCTGGGAGCCCAGGCATATCTATACGCCAGGAGCAAGCAGTGTCCAAAATATGCCCCTTGTTGATCCACAGAAAATATTTCTGCCACCTCTCCATATTAAGCTAGGACTGATGAAAACCCTTGTGAAGACCATGGGTAAGACAAACTCAGAAGGTTTTCAGTACCTTGTTAATAAATTCCCAAACATCACTGCTGCAAAAATGAAGGAAGGGATATTTATAGGTCCACAAATCAGATCTGTTTTACAAGATGAAGGTTTCAAACAGTCTCTGTCAGGAGCTGAGCTAGAAGCCTGGGAGGCATTCAAGTGGGTCTGTGAAAACTTTCTTGGTAATCATAAGTCCCCTACGTACAGGGAAGGAGTTCAGCGTCTAATAGATTCTTACCAGAACCTTGGCTGTCGCATGTCATTAAAAGTGCACTTCTTGCACTCCCATGTAGATTTCTTCCCAGAAAATCTTTGTATGGTGAGTGAAGAGCAAGGAGAACGTTTTCACCAGGACATTCAGTTAATGGAGCGCCGTTATCAAGGTTTGTGGAATGAGAGTATGATGGCCGACTTCTGCTGGATGCTATTTCGTGATAATCCAGGCGAAGAATATAACAGAAAATCAAATTCCAAGCATTTTTGAAGAAACATTCTACATATCTATGCTGTGATGTGAGTATATTTGATTTAGTCTAGAAGATGTGAATCATTTGCTTAATTGATGTTTGCGATTCTCGAAAAAAATACAGCCAAGTTCAGTGAAAACTAACATCACTCATAACTTTAAAACTTGACGTGATAGAAAAAAACTGATACCAGATCTGAAATCAGCGCCAAAAAATCCTTTAGAAAAGTGTATTTTGGTTTCAGATGATTAAAAAAAGTTTTATTTTGTTGCCTTGTGTAATATATTCTTATGTATATATATATATATATATATATATATATATATATATATATATATATATATATATATATATATATATATATATATATATATATATATATATATATATATATATATATATATATATATATATATATATCCCTTTCAAGGTTATGTCGACCAAGCGTTTTCGCAAATCGCCAAGTGCCGAGCGTACACGAACCTAGGTTACCTCGTTAGTGGAGGAGGTAAAATAAATGTTTTTATATTTAACAATGCAACCTAATACATTCCATTTAATTATTTCATTTCATTATTTCATTTCATTATTCCATTTCATTATTTCATTTCATTATTCCATTTCATTATTCCATTTCATTATTTCATTTCATTATTCCATTTCATTATTTCATTTCATTATTTCAATTCATTATTTCATTTCATTATTCCATTTCATTATTTCATTTCATTATTCCATTTCATTATTTCATTTCATTATTTCTTCTTGGTCACATCGTCCTTAATTAGTGAGTCGATGCAGAAGCCATCACACCCTTAAAACCTTAGTCGGCTCGAACGATACGCATAATCATGTTACAATACTACAATTCTTTGCTCCCTTTCATGACTTTAGCAACACAAATGTTTCTTATTGGAAGTGTATGCATGAACACACCCACAAGACAACTTACCACTCCCCCCCCCCAAATCTCTTAATTCTTCACCATACCATCAATCCACATTGCTCTTGGCTTTCTTAATTCTCGCAATGCTTTCCGATTTATTAGCATGTAAAAGGCACACTACTCAACTAATCCGCTGAAGAGAACACGATCAACGACACACACTCACCAGCATCTCTCGTATTACTACAACATCATCTTTTCCATGAAAATCATAAAGATAGCATTTCAGAAAGATTAAGTTTCCAGTACTTCCCGCTGGGTGACCATTTGTTCTGCGCCAGAATTTATCTTCACCCTTGTTGGAAATATGCTTTTAACAGACGACAAATTTCATTAATTATGCCTAATTAAAGTTAGTCCGTGCGAAAAATAGATTACCAAAAAAACCTGGTCTTGTTTGTCACAGAATTAATCGCTTTAAAAATCTCTTAAACATGCCACCCCAATTCAAGTTGATTTAATTTATGCACATATTAATAACGTCTTGACCAATCAGAAAGATTTTATCGTAGCTGATGGAGCTAATTTATGTATGCGTTAGCGTGTTGCCAGTCTAATGGAGTTATTTCATCTGATTTACGTGCTGGCCATGTACTGCTCTTGTCCTTGTTAGAATATTTTCAGTAAGTTAATTTTGAAAATTCAATGCATTTATAATGATGGCTTGTATGCCTCTTTTGTTTCATTTTTTTTCTCTCTTTATTTAATGCTACATATTTCCTCTTTGTAATTTTTGTACGATCTCTACATCACTCACTACCTCACTGACTACCTCACTCACTACCTCTCTTATTACCTCACTCACTACCTCTCTTATTACCTCACTCACTACATCACTCACTACCTCACTCACTACCTCACTCATTACATCACTCACTACTTCACTCACTACCTCATTCACTACCTCACTCACTACCTCTCTTATTACCTCACTCACTACATCACTCACTACCTCACTCACTACCTCACTCACTACCTCACTTATTACCTCACTCACTACATCACTCACTACCTAACTCACTACCTCACTCATTACATCACTCACTACTTCACTCACTACCTCATTCACTACCTCACTCACTACATCACTCACTACCTCACTCACTACATCACTCACTACCTCACTCACTACCTCACTCACTTATTACCTCACTCACTACATCACTCACTACCTCTCTTATTACCTCACTCACTACATCACTCACTACCTAACTCACTACCTCTCTTATTACCTCACTCACTACATCACTCACTACCTAACTCACTACCTCTCTTATTACCTCACTCACTACCTAACTCACTACCTCACTTATTACCTCACTCACTACCTCACTCACTACCTCACTTATTACCTCACTCACTACATCACTCACTACCTAACTCACTACCTCTCTTATTACCTCACTCACTACATCACTCACTACCTCTCTTATTACCTCACTCACTACCTAACTCACTACCTCACTTATTACCTCACTCACTACCTCACTCACTACCTCACTTATTACCTCACTCACTACATCACTCACTACCTAACTCACTACCTGTCTTATTACCTCATTCACTACATCACTCACTACCTGTCTTATTACCTCACTCACTACATCACTCACTACCTGTCTTATTACCTCACTCACTACATCACTCACTACCTAACTCACTACCTCTCTTATTACCTCACTCACTACCTAACTCACTACCTCACTTATTACCTCACTCACTACATCACTCACTACCTCTCTTATTACCTCACTCACTACATCACTCACTACCTCACTCACTACCTAACTCACTACCTCTCTTATTACCTCACTCACTACATCACTCACTACCTCACTCACTACCTAACTCACTACCTGTCTTATTACCTCACTCACTACCTCACTCACTACCTCACTCACTACCTAACTCACTACCTGTCTTATTACCTCACTCACTACCTCACTCACTACCTCACTCACTACCTAACTCACTACCTGTCTTATTACCTCACTCACTACATCACTCACTACCTCTCTTATTACCTCACTCACTACCTAACTCACTACCTCACTTATTACCTCACTCACTACCTCACTCACTACCTCACTTATTACCTCACTCACTACATCACCTAACTCACTACCTGTCTTATTACCTCACTCACTACATCACTCACTACCTGTCTTATTACCTCACTCACTACATCACTCACTACCTGTCTTATTACCTCACTCACTACATCACTCACTACCTAACTCACTACCTCTCTTATTACCTCACTCACTACCTAACTCACTACCTCACTTATTACCTCACTCACTACATCACTCACTACCTCTCTTATTACCTCACTCACTACATCACTCACTACCTCACTCACTACCTGTCTTATTACCTCACTCACTACCTCACTCACTACCTCACTCACTACCTAACTCACTACCTCTCTTATTACCTCACTCACTACATCACTCACTACCTCACTCACTACCTAACTCACTACCTCTCTTATTACCTCACTCACTACATCACTCACTACCTAACTCACTACCTCTCTTATTACCTCACTCACTACATCACTCACTACCTGTCTTATTACCTCACTCACTACATCACTCACTACCTGTCTTATTACCTCACTCACTACATCACTCACTACCTAACTCACTACCTCTCGTATTACCTCACTCACTACATCACTCACTACATCACTCACTACCTAACTCACTACCTCTCATATTACCTCACTCACTACATCACTCACTACCTCACTCACTACCTAACTCACTACCTCTCTTATTACCTCACTCACTACATCACTCACTACCTGTCTTATTACCTCACTCACTACATCACTCACTACCTGTCTTATTACCTCACTCACTACATCACTCACTACCTCACTCATTACCTGAGCTATAAGTGGTACTCTCGGCAGGCAGGCTTCCGCTCCGTTGAAAGGAACGGAGAATATACGATGAAATCCGAGTACAATGAAATCAATCCTTTACGCCCTTTGAGTTTTTTCTTATTCCATTGAAGACTTTACATTTTCTTCTCACAATTACAGAATATCCGCCATGTATGGGAAATCATATTTATACACCGTGCTCAGTAACTATTTTTCCAATTTCGTCATTTCGAAAGCCCACTCCGCGTCTTCTTTTGGTCGCTTTTGTACTCTCTGCATCGCTAGCCATTAATAGTCGTCTATATAAGACAGTTCTTCTTCTTCTTCTTCTTCTCGTTCGCAGTTTGACATGTCTACACAGCAAGTCCTGTTTTCTTAATAAATGCTGCTGTATTTGAAAGCTCCTCAGTGCTCCCATACATCTTTCTGTGGATATCCATCTCTGTGGGCCAGTCTTCTTCCTTTAACTGGTTTAGTGTATTGCAGTCTTGCAGGATATGTTCAGTGGTCTGTGCTGCCTGCCCACAAGGGCACAGTGGTGATGGGACCAATCTTAGCATATTTAAGTGGCTGTTTAGTTTGTTGTGTCCTGTTCTGAGGCGGAAGATAATAACCTGCTCTGCTCTGTCGAGATAGTGGTAATTGTCTTTTGGGTGATCGACTTTCCTGATGGCTCTGATGAGGGTCTTCTTTTCTTGGTAGGTGAATATAAGACAGTTACACGGAAAAAAATAAAGCTCTAAAGCGACATTTCCCTTGATTTTAATTGGCTGTCGATACAAACAATGCAAAACACAACCAAGAAAATCACGCAGAAATCCAAATGAGTCAATTAAGAGACCATTTTCGTTTTCAATGGGGCAGAGGTCTTATATTTTTAATTGATCACGCACCAGCTAATGAAAAGCACGGAGTAGCCTATCGTAGTGACGCGCAATTAACGGTTTTAAAGTATGTAGCTATCGAATGGTCGCTATTGAATCCAACCTTCCTGGATTTCACAAATCTCACGAGGTCACTAAAATGTCGACTGAACTTTATCATAGTTTTAGGGACTGACCCCTTGCTCTCTGCTGGATGTCATCAACAATTTATATTAGCATTGACCAGACGCTGTGAATGGTATTTTCATATGATGGTCAAAGCAAGGTTGACAGCTGCCAGAGATGGAGATTTCCGATGGAGACAGAAAGCCGGTTTTTAGATAAGAGTAGAAGCGGTTATTAGTGTCGGCAGTCATTGAAAGAGACGAAGTAGTGTAGTGGCAAAAATTACTACCTAGTCAAGGATGGTGAACCGGGTTTCTAGAACACATGTTACTTGTAGTTTTCAAAAGGAAAAACTTTCGCAGTCCACGCAGCAAATATAAAATGGGTACCACGACATATGTATGTATGCAACGTGTTATTTACAAGAATTGTATTTTCAGTGAAGTCGTGCGCTGCTGCCTTGTAGCAGGCGTTAAACTAATTATATGAGCATCTTGTTGTTAGTGTTCACGCTTCTTCTTCTGAGTTCGTTCTCAAACCCCTACTATCAAGATGTAGTCCGGATAACGAAATCCGTGTAAATGGCTTACAATTGTGCTGTGATATCTGCATATTTTGGCAGGACCCATCTTATTTCGGTCTGGTTTCTGTGTTATTTTGACCCCATGTGGGATAAGACAACCATCTTCACCCCATAACCTCATTGGCCGCCTCTTACTACATGCATGGAAGGTAGTCAGTGTTGCTATTCTTCAATCTCATTTTGGGCACCGGAAACATCCCAGAAGACATTATATAATGGAAGTAGCCAGTTTGATACAAAACCCCTCTTAGTCCACTCTTGCGTCATGCTTGTCAAGTCACATGGTAAATTTTCATTTTTCTGCAACACACTTGCAACAGCTCACGTTTTATCTAACCCATTTTATTAAGGCAACTTCGATTTATTTCGTTTCATTTATCTCTAAGTATTTTATCTCTGTATAATTTACTATTATATTTTTTACTTTTTATCGATATCTTCATGTTTAAATTTATATCTCTACTTTTATATTTATATATCTACTTTTATATTTCTACTTTTATATTTATTTCTCTACTTTTATTTTTATATCTCTACTTTTATATTTATATCTCTACTTTTATATTTATCTCTACTTTTATATTTATTTCTCTACTTTTATATTTATATTTCTACGTTTATATTTCTACTTTTAAATTTATATCTCTACTTTTATATTTATATATCTACTTTTATATTTCTACTTTTATATTTATTTCTCTACTTTTATTTTTATATCTCTACTTTTATATTTATATCTCTACTTTTATATTTATCTCTACTTTTATATTTATTTCTCTACTTTTATATTTATATTTCTACGTTTATATTTCTACTTTTACATTTATATCTCTACTTTTATATTTCTACTTTTATATTTATATCTCTACTTTTATATTTATATCTCTACTTTTATATTTATATCTCTACTTTTATATTTATATCTCTACTTTTATATTTATATTTAATATAACTATACTTCTATAGTTATGTCTTCACTTGTAAATTTATTTCTTTACTCGTATATTTATCTCTTATCCTTATTTTTTTCCACTTTTATATTGATCTATTTTTCTCTTCTTTTTGCTTTTACTTCCGTGTTTTCATCTTCATTATTTCTCTGCATTAATTATTTTATTATATTATTATATTAATTATATCTGGTTATTTCTTCACTATGGCGATTTTCTCTTCTGTCATACCCTTCTTGTTTTTTTTTTTTTTTTTTACTTATTCTCGTATATTTTATGTTACTTCCTTGTTTGCATTTCCAGAACTTTACACTTCTACCGGGGCATAGATACACTATGTTAGATGTAGTAATGGGTTAGTAGTTCTTCTTTTCGTATAATCCATGCCGTGTGAAGTTGATTATAATTATCATGTCTTGTTTGTTTGTTTGATAATTGTGAGCGATTAAGCTCTTTCTTCCTATGTTCAGTGGGGAGGTTTTTCTGAGCTTTCTTTCATGCCCAGGAGACTTCAGCTTTCAGCTTCGCCCAATGCCTATTGAAAAAGCCTTCTACTCAGAGGGTGTCAATAATTGTATAGATATGACATGCTACGAAGCTTCCATAAAAGAGCCTCAATATACCTGCATGTCATCTACTAAGATTTTCTATTACATGGGTGGTTTGTCTAGTGGGCCATTGGTGGGATCCACAGACGCAACCACATGCGTATCATGTCCTTCCACTACCATCTATTGCGTGCGATGTCAATCATTACTGTTACTGGTATACTCCCATGCCACAATGCTAGGTTGTCAATCATCTTCTCTCTTGGTCTCCCCCTACCTCTTTCGCTCCTAAATTTGCCTGTTGTTACAATATGTTTTCCTAGCAAAAGAAACATACATATATCGTCATTTTGTGGTTTATAGTTTATATGTTTATATATATATATATATATATATATATATATATATATATATATATATATATATATATATATATATATATATATATATATCCGCCACAGGCAATAGTGCATCTGGACTGTTCAGACACCAATGGCAAACTACTAGACGTATGTATATTGCCTAGAAATATAACGCAGCCAAACAATGCTGGGTTGATAGCTACGTCCTGAATAGGATATGCTAGCAATAAAAATATGTATATATAAAATATACACGCCTATACATATATACCGCCGAAGACGGGTGTGTTGGGCCATTTGCGAAAATAAACCGACGACACAACGCATTTCCCTTCTCAGGACTACATCCTGCTGGAAATCTAGGAAGGATCATAGTCCTGCTACAAGAGAAATCCAGTGGGATTTCGAGAATGAACGTTGAAGAAGAAGACGATGAATATAGATATGAGAAGCTTCAACGATCTGGTATTTTTTTCTAAAGATGTTTGGGGGGAGGGGTGGATGTTTTACTGATACAGGATTATAGATACAAAAGGGCCAGGAGGGGGGGGGGGGGTTCATACTCCCCCTTTTAGCAAATCTTAATATGAATATTCGTGGCGGGAACTGAAACGGAACGGACTGTTTAAAAAATTTTTTTTTAAAGGCCATAGCGATTTTTCACAAAATACATCTTAAAATTTCTTGTAAAATTTTCACACGAAAACGTACGAATTACCTTTAATTTACAGGTAAATCCGCTCCATGAGGTAATCATATTTACATCCTTGTACCTATATTGTATTGTTCTTTCTGCTTACTAAGTGTGTATTTGAATTCTCCCTTTCGTAACACGTTCTTCTTCAGTATTCACCTTCTCCATTATTCACCTTCTCCAATATTCACCTTCTCCGGTATTCACCATCTCCAATATTCACCTTCTCCAATATTCACCTTTTCCAGTATTCACCTTCTCCAATATTCACCTTCTCCAGTATTCACTTTCCCCAGTATTCACCTTCTCCAATATTCACCTTCCCCAGTATTCACCTTCTCCAATATTCACCTTCTCCAATATTCACCTTCCCCAGTATTCACCTTCTCCAATATTCACCTTCTCCAGTATTCACCTTCTCCGGTTTTCACCTTCTCCAATATTCACCTTCTCCAGTAATCACCTTCTCCAATATTCACCTTCTCCATTATTCACCTTCTCCAATATTCAGCTTCTCCAGTATTCACCTTCTCCAATATTCACCTTTTTCAATATTAAACTTCCCCAATATTCACCTTCTCCAATATTCACCTTCTCCAATATTCACCTTCTCCAATATTCACCTTCTCCAATATTCACCTTCTCCAGTATTCCTCTTCTCCAGTATTCACTTTCATCAGTATTCACCCTCTCCAGTATTTACCTTTATCAGTATTCACCCTCTCCAGTATTCACCTTCTCCAATATTCACCTTCTCCAATATTCACCTTCCCCAGTATTCACCTTCTCCAATATTCACCTTCTCCAATATTCACCTTCTTCAATATTCACCTTCCCCAGTATTCACCTTCTCCAATATTCACCTTCCCCAGTATTCACATTCTCCAATATTCAACTTCCCCAGTATTCACCCTCTCCAGTATTCACCTTCATCAGTATTCACCTTCTCCAGTATTCACCTTCTCCAATATTCACCTTCACCAATATTCACCTTCCCCAGTATTCACCTTCTCCAATATTGACCTTCTCCAATATTCACCTTCTCCAATATTCACCTTCCCCAGTATTCACCTTCTCCAATATTCACCTTCCCCAGTATTCACCTTCTCCAATATTCGCCTTCTCCAGTATTCACCCTCTCCAGTATTCACCTTCATCAGTATTCACCTTCTCCAGTATTCACCTTCTCCAATATTCACCTTCTCCAATATTCACCTTCCCCAGTATTCACCTTCTCCAATATTCACCTTCTCCAATATTCACCTTCCCCAGTATTCACCTTCTCCAATATTCACTTTCTCCAATATTCATCTTCTCCAATATTCACCTTCTCCAGTATTCACCTTCATCGGTAATCATCTCTCCGGTATTCACCTTCTCCAGCATTTACGTGCTTAAAATTTAGCATAAGAATACAGTATTCTTCTTTTCTCCGTACTTTCTTTTTAGTTTTCTTTTCCTTCTTAATCGTCTTATCTCTTGCGATCAAACCGGGCAAATTACTCACCTCCGGTCGTATCTCTTGTCGGTCATGCGTACTTGAAGGCGATCTGTTCCGAGCACATACTCTGGAAGTAACGGGAAGTAAATGTGTTCTGTTGAGCCTCTTAAGACGTGAGATGTTGATAGGCAGCTGTCAACTCCTGCACATGTACCTGAGCAGGATATTTATCAGCCACTTCAACATACGCGCTTACAGTTCCTGGATGCCGCGCTCAGTTATGTAGGGAGAATTTTGTGTGTAGAATAAGTTATGGTTTCATAATATACTAAGGTAATATACAGTCACTATAAACCTATCCTTCAAGTCAATAGTTCGTAGTTGCGGAGGTTAAGTATATGGTGGTGGTGCTTGTAATTATGGTGGTGGTGATGATGATGGTAGCGCTGAAGAAGGTGCTGGTGATGATGATGATAGTTGTGGTGGTAATGGTGATTCTAATGATGATGGTGATCATGCTTCTGGCTTGAGAACCACTGTAGTATAGTAATAAGTAATTCACCCATTGAGAACCACTGTGGTATAGTAATAAGTAATTCACCCATTGACGAGCAAACAGGGCTTTTGATTCCATTCGTTATGTGTATTGTGAAATCTTCTTCTTCTTCTTCTGCGTTTGTTCTCAAACTCCTGCAGACTAGCAGGATGTAGTCCGGAGAACGGAATGCGTTGTGTCATGGTTTACAGCATTGCTGCGATATCTGCGCCTTTCGGCCTGACATATCCGACTTCAGCATGGCTTTGGGTCACTGGCCCTATATGGGATGGGGCAGCCAACTTCATCACTTAACCTCCTTAGTCGCCACTTGAGGGTAAAGTCAAAGGGAAGCGAGCAAGAGGTAGGCAGAGATACAAGTGGGAGAGTAACATTACACGATGGACAGGTTACAGTCTAGCAGAGTGCACCACCAAGACAAGAGACAGGAGATGTTGGAGATACGTTGCAGCCAACCTTCGTTGCGGAGACGGCACTTGATGATGATGATGAGTCGCCTTTTACGACATGCCTGGAAGGTAAACAGTGTTGCTATTCTTTGCTCCCCTTTTGGGCCCCGCAACACACGGACGTAGTGTGAAATAAAAACTGACTCCCGTGCCTCACTCAGCCACCAGGGAGTAGAATACCAGTGTTCATGCTCTAGAAAGGTCGAGGAATGGCGACATGGCTACTGAGAGTGTGCCGTAGGTGACGCTAGTCAGGCGGTTTTTGGTGAAACACTGACTAGACAGCTGAGCACCTTTGGGAAACCCTGTTCTATAACGCTGGCTCACAAATTCATTTTACCTTCAATAATATTTATGGTGGTGGTGGTTGATGGAGAGAGCAGAAAATATACAAACATAAAGAACGAGTTCAGTAGAAACCAGTGTCAGCTGGTCGACGGGCGAATAAAAAAAAACTGAGTACGAGATCTTTTAGTAAAGTAAATGCAGTGTGCTTTATCATGACCACATCATTCCTATGTATTTCGTAAATTAAAAAAAAATACGGATCTAAAACTAAATACGCCTCAACGCCTTTTATCAATGATAAAAAGAGAACACCTTTTTTTTTAAAATGAATCAATGAATTAGTAACTATCTCTCTCTCTCTCTCTCTCTCTCTTTCCCTTTTCCTCTCCGCATCTCTTGCCTCCCTTTCTTGATCACGCGATTTAGACATGCACTCATGCTAAGCCTCCACTATCTGCAATGTATGAGTCAGTCCAATTAATGACCGGACCAACTGACCACTGACTAGTGACCCCAGTTACAAAGTGATGACAGGACAAAGATTGTTATTTTATCAGACAGAGTTTTAATGAAGTGACCATGTTCTAATGAAGGGTCCTTGAGTACGGAGGTCAAAGTGGGAACAATGTGGTCACTAGGGATTTCAGGTTGGGATGATAGTTTAGAGAGGAAATGGAGGGGGGGAGGGCGTATGCTCCCTATGGGTTGTCGGGGCCCAGAAGTGGAGCAAATAATAGAGTTGTCTAAACCAGGCCAGGATTTAATGAGGTTGGCGGGTAGTGGGGGTGAAAGAGAATATGACCTATAGTTATATAAGTTTAAACAAAGGGATCTGTCTGTTTATGTATATACCACATTGGGGGGGGAGGGGGTACCACATTGGGGGGGTACCACATTGGGGGGTGTACCACATTGGGGGGTACCACATTGGGGGGGTACCACATTGGGGGGTACCACATTGGGGGGTGTACCACATTGGGGGGTACCACATTGGGGGGTGTACCACATTGGGGGGTGTACCACATTCGGGGGTACCACATTCGGGGGTACCACATTGGATGTATCAACATACAGAGTCAGGGACGAGTGGGTACCACATTGGATGTATCAACATACAGAGTCAGGGACGAGTGGGTACCACATTGGGGGTGGGGGTGGCTACCACATTGGATGTATCAACATACAGAGTCAGGGACGAGTGGGTACCATATTGGGGGGAGGTACCACATTGGATGTATCAACATACAGAGTCAGCGGCGAGTGGGTACCACATTGGATGTATCAACATACAGAGTCAGGTGCGAGTGGGTACCACATTGGATGTATCAACATACAGAGTCAGCGGCGAGTGGGTACCACATTGGATGTATCAACATACAGAGTCAGGGGCGAGTGGGTACCACATTGGATGTATCAACATACAGAGTCAGGGTCTTGTAGTACCACACTGAACGTATCAGCATACAGAGTCAGGGACGAGTGGGTACCACATTGAATCGCATCTTTATCATTGGAAATTGTATGACATTTGGCGGAAAAATCGTTAAGTAGCGGAATAGAATTTGTCCGATATACGGTTACATTTCTAGTACTAAAAATCATGTTCCTATTCCCTAGGGGGTGGGGGGTTTTATAACTCCCCAAACTACCCTCCAAACCACCCTCTTCTTATCTACAGTCTAGGAGGATGAAGAAAGATGTTGAAAAGAAGTAAGAAAGCTCCCGATTGCGTTCCAGATGGGTTCTTAGGTAATCTACCGCCTCTTTGTATCACTGCCCGTTATCTAAGCAAATTACCCCCTCGTACAAATTACTCCCTCGTACAAATTACCACCTCGTACAAATCACCCCCTCGTAAAAATTACCCCCTCATACAAATTACCCCCTCGTACAAATTACCCCCTCTTACAAATTACCACCTCGTACAAATTACCACCTCGTACAAATCACCCCCTCGTACAAATTACCCCCTCGTACAAATTACCCCCTCGTACGTTTGAACAACAAACGACGCACTTGTCGCAGAGAAAGACGTAGCGGAAGAAACGAACGGACAAATCCGATAACATTATGCAGGGCGCACCCACACTGGTGATAGACAGATGGCGCGGCTCCACGGCAACGTCAGGTCGCGTTATGTCCATGTTTGCCACCTTGTCAAAGTCACTGTCCCTAGGACCATCAGCGCTCCGTCCCGATCAGCGGAATATGACCCCCTGGGATCATTAGCGATGTTACTGAACCCAAACATTATCAGATAGACTCTCTCAGCTCCATAATTAGCCCCGATTCCTCCCTCTCTCTCTCTCTCTCTCTCTTCTTTTCTTGCTGTTTCGTATGCCTTAATGGCTTACATTAACATTCACCAGTGACCAAGATACGTCTACGGAAAGGGGTGGGACGGGGGGGGGGATAATTTTCCCCTTTTCGTGAACAATTGTTTTCCAATCAGGTGAGATTTTGAACATATTTTTTCCAATCAGGTGACATTTTTAACATATTTTTTTTCCAATCAGGTGACATTTTGAAAATATTTTTTTTCCGTTCAGGTGAGATTATGATGAATATGTTTTTGGAAACAATTGTACTTTTTTTATTTTCCCCCAAGTACTAAATATCATATTCTAATTTTTGAAGGGGGTCCAGAAGTTCGACCTCAAATCCCTATACCTACTTTCTTTGAGATCACACTTTCAATTCTGTAGATTAGGAGGGAATGGTTTTCAAGAGAGGTGAGAAGGAAGTCAGAACGTGGCATAAAGTGCTAAGTCAGAACGTGGCATGTACTGAGTCAGATCATGGCATAAAATATCAAATCAAAACGTGGAGTGTACTAAGTCAGAATGTAGTATACAGTACCAAGTCAGAACGTAGCACAAAGTGCTAAGTCAGAACGTGGCATGTACTGAGTCAGAACATGGAATTAAAATACCAAATCAAAACGTGGAGTGTACTAAGTCAGAATGTAGTATACAGTACCAAGTCAGAACGTGGCCCAAAGTACTAAGTCAGAACGTGGCCCAAAGTACTAAGTCAGAACGTAGCACAAAGTGCTAAGTCAGAACGTGGCATGTACTGAGCCAGAACATGGAATTAAAATACCAAATCAAAACGTGGAGTGTACTAAGTCAAAACGTGACATAAAGTACTAAATCAGAACGTGGCATAAAGTACTAGAAAGTAAGCAAAGAATTCCGACCAAGCCGTATAAAACACAACAGAACTTGCTTTTATTTTTGACCCGAGACCGTCGCCAGCAGAAGACATCTGTACATAATTAATTAGGACTTCATTCGTGGGTTTTTTTTATTATTGTCGTGATTTTCGTTGGTCACAATTTATATACGGGGAGTGGCATTCCGAAAATAACCAAATTCGACCAACGAAAGGAACGGAAATACTTAAAATCAACCTTTCATGTCCTTAATACATTTTCTGCACACAGATCTTTATAGTAAAGTCCGGTCATGTTTAGTATTTGACTTCCACGAGGTGGAATCCACCATCCAACCCTCCTTATCACCATCTTACACTATGAATGACATAAAATATAACAACTGTTTCTTCTCTACCGGTCTCTGTAACTCACTGATAAATTCTACTTATTAACCGTCACTTTCAAATTAAAATATCTTGGGGGAAAAAAAATTGCCGCTAGAAAAAAACATAATCTGGCTTTTAGAAAAGAATCATCAACTCCAGCCCCAGGCAGAATTACTTGGAGAGAATAATGAAATTTAAAGAAGACATTTCAACTGGCAGAATAGAAGACGGTATATTATGAAATATTGTTTAGGTATTCAAAGAGAAAATCAATACAAGATGTACATTTCAAGTGTGTATTTTTATGAAAATAAGACTTTTTTACTCGGAAATATAACAGCGGAAGAGGAAAATAGAAGGGCAAAAGACCGTACACTCACTCTCCTCTCAACACCGAAAGGTACACGAGGACAGACAGAAGAAAGAAAAAGATAAGACTTTTGAATCAAAGAGTTCAAGTGCAGCTAAGTAGATACGTCTATATAACAGGGAGAAAGGGAAGAAGAGGGGGTATTTGCCTAAAAGAAAGTGTTTGTTGGTTGCTGATCCAGCGGTCCAGCTCGTGGCATTTGACGCAATGGCATTAAATTGGCATTATATTGATGGGAAGTCTGTGGATTTTCGGACCACTCCTGGTCAGAGCCAGAGAATAACTATAACACCTCCAGGAAGGTAGGTTTCAGTCTATGCACTAATCCGAGCCACTGTAGCCAAGAAAGGGTTCACTGTGCTCATTCCCCGCCACCAATTGACTACTGGTTATGCCGAACTTCTATTGCCCCCGTCATGCAACGAAATGTTCAAGTCAAAAGGATTGTCACGTCCTGAGTCACTGTGCCTCTATGATGGGTCGCAGCCATAGAAAAAAAACAGCGCTGTCAGTTTCCTCTTCTCCAGTGCTGCACAGTACATCTCTGGCTCCCTCCCAATCACAGAAGGTGCATACATATATTCAAATAACAAAACATGAAACACATTGTAACAACAAAATAAAATCACGCGAAGCATAGTTCTATAGATGACGTGCCATGAAGCTTCTATAAGAAGATAATCTCAATATAACGTCATGTCATCTACTAAAGTTTTCTGTTGCGTGGGTGGTTTGACTAGTGGGCATTGGTAAGACCAACAGACGCAACCGGATGCGTATACGAAAGGGTAATTCCTCCATTTTTCATTGTAATTCCCACATTTAACATTACATTATTTTGATGACCTTCCATACACAAAAAGAAAAAAAAAGAAAAAAAGGTCGATTTTAAACACACACAAAAACAACCGTCCTTAGGCATTTTTCACAAAAAGATTTTCAAATTTTCCGTCAAATCGTGTGAAATGGGCACACGAAAACAGAAAAATGATCTTTTACGTTTAGGCAAAACTCCATACTTAAGGTACTAATATTGACATCCCTGTACCGATATTATATTCTGTTCTTTGTGTGTACTAAGTGTGTATTTGAATTCCCCCTTCCTTAACACGGTGTTGACAATGTTTGTGCATACAACAGGAGAAGATCGGATTACAAGGAGAATGGGGAAATTACGGACTAAATGTGTGGAGCGCGGCCGAAGAGTGTATAGGAGATGTGTTTTCTAAAACCTAAATATAAACTAGCCTCCGATTTGAGTGAAATCTGTTGGTTGTCCTTGGTTATTTTTGACATGCGACTCCAAGTATGTAAATAACGAACAATTAAACGTCTAACAATAATAAAAATCCTAACGAGCAGGGTCCAAATTAATTTAGCTAGGAGGCCTGCATAGTCGTCAGCCACGGGTAGAGATAATAAAAGACACCTTAGAGCAGGGCTATTCAATTGTGGGCCCGCGGAGGCTTAGCAAGTGGCCCGAGGATCATCACTAAAACAGTGAAATAAAGTTATAAAAAAACCTAATTGTATAAAATCATTCAATGTGTTGTTTTTATAAATCTGACCCTTGATGATCCCCATTTTCTACATTTTGGCCACCGAGTAGATATAGTTGAATAGCCCTGCCTTAGAGAGAGGCACAGGCTGACTATGGTCGACGCGACTCAATTGGCCACAGACAGACGACTCCACCGCCTTCATCGTGACACTTAACGGCACAAGTGTATATCACAAAAGATAGATCCAGGTGCGTAGATATGATTACTTTAATGAGGGGTTATTCCCCGCTCAAGAAAAGGGCATTAGTCCAATTTCGTGTGGAAATTATACTGTTTCACGGGAAATTTGAAGGACAAATATCCAACCCCCCCCCACCCCATTTTTATCTACTGGCCTGGATATGATCAAAGGTCTAACAGAAATGACCGAACGTTTTCTTTGTTTCCATATTATTTCCTTCTTCTATACTATGTTTTATTTGTATAATGTTTTCCTCTAATATTGTTAGCATCCTTCAATTTTCCCATGGAAGACAAGATGTAACAACTATATCCAACCTTCCCCTGCATCCAACCTTCCCCTGTATCCAACCTTCCCCTGTATCCAACCTTCCCCTGTATCCAACCTTCCCCTGTATCCAACCTTCTCCTGTATCCAACCTTCCCCTGTATCCAACCTTCCCATGTATCCAACCTTCTCCTGTATCCAACCTTCTCCTGTATCCAACCTTCCCCTGCATCCAACCTTCTCCTGTATCCAACCTTCTCCTGTATCCAACCTTCTCCTGTATCCAACCTTCCCTATATCCAACCTTCCCCTGTATCCAACCTTCTCTATATCCAACCTTCCCCTGTATCCAACCTTCTCCTGTATCCAACCTTCTCCTGTATCCAACCTTCTCCTGTATCCAACCTTCCCCTGTATGCAACCTTCCCCTATTACGAATACTGTTCCTGAACTCTGTTCAATGAAAACGACGGTCGTATGGCTTCTTAATCAGAACCGTGTCATGAGCGCATCACTCTTCCATGTTGTGAGGTTTCTTCAAGAGATTAAGATAGTACACCCTTGTATCAATGTCTGAAATCTTATTGTTACTGTGTTTGAATTGTTAATTCTGTCCTAGTCCTCTCAACTGCGGGAGCCCATTAGAACATATGTTTCATGTCCTATCTCTCATTAGTAATCGTGTAAAACAAAAGATTTATCAGATTTATAATACACACACAAACTATAAAGTATCGGTATGAAGGTATACAAATAACAGTATACAAGACAGTTTCAACGTTTCAACCTTAAGGTCTTTTATTTTCAAGACGTTAAATCTGTCTTGTATGCAACTTTATTATAATTTTATCTACCCTCAATTAATATGGATCATATATTTATTTTAAGTTTATCTACTTCAGTTAATGTTTCCTACATTTATTCTACTTTTATCTACTTAAGTTAATATTTTTCCTTCATTTATTATAATTTGATCTACTTCAGTTAATATGTTTCCTACATTTATTCTAATTTGATCTACTTTATAATTGTATCTGCTTTCAGTTAATATGGGTCATATATTTATTCTAATGTTATTCCTACATATGCCGGCGTCCAAAGGGTTAAAACACCATTCTTTGACTCAGTCGCCCGTGTGTTGCAGGGGTCCATTAATGATAAACAAATAGCAGCACTGTGACCTCCAAAGCAAGTCCTAAGTGGCGCCTAAGGAGGTTTTGAATTGCGTTCTCTGGACAATATTCTGCAAAGTGGGAAAAACAAAATACGAGACGTTATGTTATGGTTTACATTAGTTTACAATGTGCCTATGATTGTGCACGTTTCAGTCGACTATTTGAAAATTGGGATCTTTCAAGAAAATGAAACACTTCGTAAGGTGTTGACACGAAGGATGGAGGGAGTCAAAGTTAGCAAAATAATGTTGAGGTAATATATGGTCAGTCCTACCAAGATGTATACTTTCACGTTTTCACACTTAATAAGGTTGCAGTGTGCGAGTGAAATGTTATGGTAGTAATTGTAGATTAGAGTATTTGTTTTGCAACAGGGATCGTATTTCTCTAGAGGTGAGGGAACAGTTTCTTTATGGGAGTAACACAAAAATAGGCAAATAGGGGGGGGGGGGGGATCAAGCACGAATCGTGTGATGGGATACACAATGGTAGCTGGTCCCGCGATGGTAGCTGGTCCCGCGATTGTAGCTGGTCCCGCGATGGTAGCTGGTCCAGCGATGGTAGCTGGTCCCGCAATAGTAACTTCTTCAGTGTTTATTCTCAAACTCCCGCTGGATCTCCCTTGCAGCAGGACCATGATCCTACAAGATTTCCAGATGTAGTCCAGAGAATGGAAATGCGATGTGTCGCCGTTTTATTTGCGCCAATGGCCCGACACATCCGTCTTAGGCTGGACAATGGTAACTGATTTCACAACAGCAACTGGTCTCACAATTGTAACTGGTCCTGCAATGGTAACTAACAGTGGCTAGTGGTCCCGCAATGGTAAGTGGTCCCGCATTGGTAACTGGTCCTGCGATGGTAACTGGTCCTGCATGGTAACTGGTCTCACAATGGTAACTGATTCCACAGCTGTAGCTTGTTCTGCTGCAGTTACTGGCCCGCAACTGTGAGTGATCCCACAAAGGCAACTGGTCTACAACGGTATTGGGTCTTACAAAGTTATGTGGGCTCATAACGGTAACTGTTAAACAGCGGTAAGTGGACCAACAACAGTAAATGACTACAACAGTAAGTTGACGCACAAAGGTAACTGGTCCCACAAAGCAGTGCCAGATTTACCTATAAGCTAAAAAGGACCCCCACATTTTGGGGGGCCCCCAAAAAAATTTTTCTTACACTATCTATATATTCTAAATCGTTAAAAGGCGCCATATCTCAAATAGCTTAGGGTCCCATATCTCAAATATCTTAGGGCCCTATTAAGTCTAAATACGGCCCTGCCACAAAGATACCAAGTCCTACAAAAGTAATTAGTCCCACAGAGGTAACTGCTCCCACAAAGGTAATTGGTCCTACAAAGTAACTGCTCAAACAGCGGTAATCAGTGCCACACAGGCGATCAGTCCCACACAGGCGATCAGTCCCACACAGGCGATCAGTCCTGCACAGGTTTAATATAAATATATAATATTAATCCCACAAATATAAATATACGAACTTATTTATACAATACATAATACAATTAATTAAACTCAGTAAGATTTTTTTAATCATAAATCAAGCATAATCTAACAACAAATAATCCCTAAATAAACCTGAACAACATTTGTAGGTCCTTGGGGCCACGAAAACAAACTCGCCAGATCGAGGGCTCCTCTCGAATAAAGGTTGAGAACCACTGTCTATAGTATCTCAAAGGTTCTTGTGAAATATTGAAAATATCTTAAAATCGCAGATATTATTATTATTATTATTATTATTATTATTATTATTATTATTATTATTATTATTATTATTATTATTATTATTATTATTATCTAGAGGTGGTCATGGAGTTCCAAATAACACAGAGCCTGGAGTCTACAGAGATTGCTGGAGATTTCTCAGCGGCCCAGTCCGTCCAACTTTCTTGACAATCAAATTCAGATAAATAAACAATGGATGGATGACAAGATGGACACATTGAAGAAGAGAAAATAAGAAGAAACGTAACATAGTTAACTTTCAAGAACCACATTTGCCACTCCTGGGCTTTTTTCCAAATTTTAAGTGGTAACTATGTCAAGAACCCCTTTGAAGTGTTCAATGTCTAAATTGCAGTTTACACTGTTGACATTTGCTGAGAGACAGATTAAGATATATCAGATATTGGATTATAAAGATAAGCAGAGATTAATTTTGATGAATCATGTGTGCCCACTTAGAATTTTTAATTTCACTCCATCCACACATAAATACATAACCCGGTAGGTACTACATTGGATGCGTGTGGAGCGCATGGCCGTGTGGTCAGAACGCCGTTCTCAGACCCTTGAGGTCTCCCAATCCATGATTGGGACATGATTTTTTTCTTTCTGAGGTACAATCAAAATCCTTCCTGTACATGTCGCTGCGTCTGCAATAGCAAAGCGGCCTTTATTTCCACAGCCCATAGAAAACCCATTTGATTCCTAAATTTGTGTTGGGTGTGCTTTTTCTCATAGCCCAGTCAATTGCGATATTGAATAGTAATGGTGACATAGGGCAGCCTTGTTTAACACCAGTAATCACAGGGAACCATTCTGAATTACCTTTTTCTGTTCTAACACAGCATTTTGAGTTGGTATAGAATTATTTTATCACATTTATATATTTATTTTGGAATCCGTATATTTTTATAATTTCCCAAAGCGATGGTCGATGGATGCTGTCGAAGGCTTTTTGAAAATCAACGAAGTTTATTATCAGATTAGATCTAAATTCTAGGCATTCTTCTATTATTGTTCTAAGAGTGAATATATGGTCGAGGCAGGAACGACCTGGTCTAAAGCCTGACTGCCCTTCTCTAAGTCTTTTGTCTAAGGATGACTTTAATCTTGCAAGCATCATATTACAAAGAATTTTACCAGGTATGAATAGCAGTGTGATTCCCCTCCAGTTATCACAATTTGTTAAGTCTCCTTTTTTTCGGTAATTTGATAATGATGCCATTTTTCCATTGTTGGGGTGGGCATTAGTTTTTCCAAATCTTATTGAAAATATCCAGTAAAAATGACAAGGTATTATCATTTGCTGCTTTTAACATTTCACTTGTGATGTCATCTTGACCTGCTGCATTATTGTTTTTTTTAAATTTCTTAATTAAAAAATTAAATTAATTCTTAATCTGCGTTATTCCGGTGCTATCATATGGATGTGAGAGCTGGAAAAGCTCTTTATCTTCAGAAAAGAAATTACTGAGTTTCGAGAACAAATGTCTTTGTAGGATAACTAACACCTATTGGAGTGAATTCAAATCAAATGATAAAATCAGAGAAGAGACACATCAAAATTTCATCACAGATGTTATCAGAAAACGCCGTTGGTCCTACATCGGGCATGTCCTACTAGCAGACACCATCAGAATACACCACCAATCTCTTGAATGGATACCTACAGGCAAAAGAGCAAGGGTAGACCAAAAGAAACACTCAGAAGAACAATACTTAGAGAAAGTAAAACAACCAATATTCACACTATTCAAGAATTGCACAGAATAGCTTTGAACAGACATAATTGGAGAGGTCTGACCTCTGCCATATGCGCTAACTTCAGCGCAAAAGGAAAATGAATGAATAGAAAACCCACCTGAAGAAAACTTCACAGGAAAACATGCAGTAATAAAAACACTCAGTCTAACGGCGGGGGCTACATTCAGCGAATCGGAAGATTGTAGACAAATCTCAGGCCCAAGATTTTCACTTTCCCCCTCTGCTTCTTCAACCCTTAATTGTACTTTATTATGTTATTTTTGACAGTCACATAATTGAAAAACTCCAATAGTAATATTTTAAGAGACAAAATTTCTTCTTCTTCTTCTTCTTCTTTCGTTCACTTGAAACATGTCTATATCTGTAATTCTGTGTTTCCATTGTGTTTTGTGCGTAGCATCCTGATTATCTGTGCACCTTTTGGCTGGTTGCCTTCGTCTTCAGCACTCTGCTTACTTGGGCCGGACTATGGTCCTGCTCGAGTGGGACTGCCCGACCAGTCTTAGTTTCCAGCCCCTGATGGCTGAACTAAGCCCCATCACCTCTACACGGTGCTGACCTCGATGGGGAGGCAAAATTGAATTAGTTGGCGCCCGTCTCCTCGCTTATCTAAATCAGCACACAACAATTTTTCAGCACCCTTTTTTTTTGGCCACTTCATTAGACTGGCAGGTTTAGAGAACATAGACACAACAGAAAAAAGTGAAGGCAACAGAGACAGAGGGCGACATCGTGAGAAAATATTAGACAATTTGACAGCCTGGCACGGCAAGGAAACAACAACGACCTTGATACATAATACTGTACAGAGTAATACTCTGTTGGAGAGCCATGACCGCCTACGCCAGTCGGCATGGCACCTGATGATGATGATGATGAATCCTGCACAGTGTTAGATTATTTTGATTAGAAGTACAATAATACATTGATAACTTTCTAAAACTTTTTCAATGGACATCATCATCAGGTCACATATTCCGAACAGGATGTAGCAGTCATTATCAGCTTTTCGAAACTTCTGTCGAATTTGAGCTAGTCATCCTGCTTCTGTTACTGTCATGTCCAGATGGTCTTTGATGTCTTGCGTCCAGTTTTTCTTAGTCTGATTCTTGTGCGTCTCCCTGGCATCATTTCCTCCATTACGGTCTTCTCTAGGCTGTCATGGTGTTTGGTATGGCCAAAATATTGCAGTTTTCTGTACTAGGAAATTAGCCAATAAGAACGTGACTTTTAGTACTAGGAAATTAGCAAATCAGAACGTGACTTTTAGTACTAGGAAATTAGCAAATCAGAAGACTACTTTTAGTACTAGGAAATTAGCAAATCAGAACGTGACTTTTAGTACTAGGAAATTAGCAAATCAGAAGACTACTTTTAGTACTAGGAAATTAGCAAATCAGAACGTGACTTTTAGTACTAGGAAATTAGCAAATCAGAAGACTACTTTTAGTACTAGGAAATTAGCAAATCAGAAGACTACTATTAGTACTAGGAAATTAGCAAATCAGAAGACTACTTTTAGTACTAGGAAATTAGCAAATCAGAACGTGACTTTTAGTTCTAGGAAAATAGCAAATCAGAAGACTACTTTTAGTACTAGGAAATTAGCAAATCAGAACGTGACTTTTAGTACTAGGAAATTAGCAAATCAGAAGACTACTTTTAGTACTAGGAAATTAGCAAATCAGAACGTGACTTTTAGTTCTAGGAAAATAGCAAATCAGAAGACTACTTTTAGTACTAGGAAATTAGCAAATCAGAACGTGACTTTTAGTACTAGGAAAATAGCAAATCAGAAGACTACTTTTAGTACTAGGAAATTAGCAAATCAGAACGTGACTTTTAGTACTAGGAAATTAGCAAATCAGAAGACTACTTTTAGTACTAGGAAATTAGCAAATCAGAACGTGACTTTTAGTACTAGGAAATTAGCAAATCAGAAGACTACTTTTAGTACTAGGAAATTAGCAAATCAGAACGTGACTTTTAGTACTAGGAAATTAGCAAATCAGAAGACTACTTTTAGTACTAGGAAATTAGCAAATCAGAACGTGACTTTTAGTACTAGGAAATTAGCAAATCAGAAGACTACTTTTAGTACTAGGAAATTAGCAAATCAGAACGTGACTTTTAGTACTAGGAAATTAGCAAATCAGAAGACTACTTTTAGTACTAGGAAATTAGCAAATCAGAACGTGACTTTTAGTACTAGGAAATTAGCAAATCAGATCATGACTTAATGTTGACCAAAAGCCCACCTCTTCATTCCTTTACCGATTTATCACAGAAATATCATCACATACTTTGCCAATACGGCTAAATGAAAGAATTCGCATATGGAAATAATCGAATGTCCTTTTTTTAGTTAAAACCTCCTTCCATCAAGGAAATGTCTCTACAGTCCTAGTATATTATATATATATATATATATATTATCCGGACCTTTCAGGATGTACTGGTAAACTACTAAAGGTATATATATTGCCTAGAAAATCACTACAGCCAAAAAATGCTGGATTGATAGCCGCATCCTGAATAGGATATGCTAGCAATTTTGTTTTTAATATAAACACATGCACGGAATAGCGACTGTTGGTCCAGCTTCTGACATGGGAGTGTTTTACTGCTCTTTGAAGGGTCAAAACAAATGAATATTGTAATGTTTTGATGGCAGGATTGCCTAAGCTGCAACCACCATTATTTTCCTATAGTTCTGGTAAAAGAGACTTAAAGGAGCATCAACAAAACAGGCTTAGAGTAGCATCATCATCATAAGAGGCGTAGAGTAGTATCACTAAAAGAGGCTTAGAGTAGTATCACTAAAAGAGGTTTAGACTAGTATCACTAAAAGAGGCTTGAAGTAGTATCACTAAAAGAGTCTTATAGTAGTATCACTAAAAGAGGCTTATAGTAGTATCACTAAAAGAGGCTTAGAGTAATATCACTAAAAGAGGCTTAGAGTAATATCACTAAAAGAGGCTTAGAGTAGTATCACTAAAAGAGGCTTAGAGTAGTATCACTAAAAGAGGCTTACATATATTTATAAACAAAAATAAACACACTTCACAGTTTCGTCTTCTTCTTCAGCGTTCATTCTCAAACTCCCACTGGATCTCTCGTATAGCAGGACAATGGTCAAACCAGATTTCCAGTTGGATGTAATCCAGAAAATGAAAATGCATTGTCACCGTTTTATTTGCGCTAATGGGCCGACACATACGTCTTCGGCGGACTTCACAGTTTCGAACCCTCGACTTCCGCTAGAGCATCATTATCCATTACCTGGAGAGTATACATCATTAGTCTATTAGTAGAAATGAAACTCAAAAGAACATGGGGACTAGGCTAGTCCTACTAAACCAAAGAGTGATGATATTTCTATACTTTGTCACACAGATATGCATAAGATCACTTTATGTGGAAATCTCCAGGGATTCACATTATTTTTCACACTGCGACTGTTATTCCTAATTTACTGAGAACATGGACACTAAAACAATTAGAAGATAGAATTGATGCCTTTGAGATGTGGGTATATAGAAGAATAGGGAGAACATCCTGGAAAGAGAAGAAAACAAATAAAGAGGTGCTATAGACACTTAATATGAAGAAAGAACTACTAAGAGAAATAAAGATCAGGCAAATAAAATATTTTTGACACATTAAAAGACATACCACTTTATTGAAGACCTTACTTGAGGGTAAAGTCAAAAAGATGCAAGCAAGAGATAGGCAGAGATACAAGTGGGAGAGTAAGTAAAGTAAAGTAACCCATAGCATTTATTAATGCCGTAGGGGTGTGAGATGTTAGCGATCTCACATTTCACAGGCTCTGCAAATGAGGGCGGTAGCCATCTCCTCTCCCTCGCAGTCTTTACTTCCCGGATTAATCCGGTACCCATTTAAGGCTGGGTCGACCTGGGAGCCGTTGCGATCTGAAAACATTTCCGCCGCAACTGGGGAATGAACCCAGGATCACTCATATGCGAAGCCAGTGCGCTAACCACTGCGCTAACGCGGCTCCCTTGGGAGAGTAATATCACACGATGGACAGGTTACAATCTAGCAGAGTGCACCACCAAGACAAGAGACAGGGTTAGTTGGAGATGCGTTGCAGCCAACCTTCGTTGCGGAGACGGCACTTGATGATGATGATGACTGAGAACCACTGCTTAGTGACACGTCCTACAACCATTTCTTGACATTCAGCGTTTTCCAATGTAATGACTTGGCCTCCAGGCACGGCAGAGGCTGCAAGTATTCATTATTTGCTTGACGTTTTAACCAATCAATATCCAACACAATTTTTCTTTGTGTGTTCCATTTTGATTGTCGATACATAATTCTGGTAGCAGCATCCTCTTCAAAGTGAAACAAAGCTAAAACTAAGATAAACAAAGAATGAATCGATATGTCTCTGATTCTTGTCTTATTAATATTATTTTTTTTTACATTGTTTGTATACATCCCGCTCTTATAACTAAATTGTGTTTGTTCTCGCTTATAATGGTGTAGATGTTTAGAAAGTTCTTGAAAGAAGAGAAAAACAAATTGACTATCGATAATAGGTGAGAATTTCAGTAAAACTGCATTATAATGGACAGAAACGAAGAACTCTATTAGTTTAATTATTTCTCACACGCCTGATTTTTTAATTAAGAATGCTGTTTTATTCAAAACGTGGATACAGTATATTTTGCAAATCGTATGACAGAATGTTTTCTGTTTGAATCTATTTGATTCACTTATCAGGAACTACGAGTGATGAAGTTTTTGTTTCATCTGAGTGGAGTTTTTTTCCTATCTCGTTTGATGTGCTATGTTTTTTTCTACAATAATAAATACTCGCTGCTTCTGTATTAAATATCGCTGTTTGGATATTATAGTATTCATTTATCTTTGTCACAATCTGAATCAATCATGTTTATGTGTGTGTGTGTTATTTATGTTTACAAGTAGGCCTAACCGGCCCCTGTAGTACTAAGACCTACATGCACGTACTAATATTTAATGTTTGTAGTTCTCGTTGAATTTATATACTTGTATATTATCTGTCATGTTATCTGTGTGTCCATCGATCGGTCAATAGTTGTAGTAGTTTGAGAATATACCACGATGTAAGTTTTCACTATAATCATATCGTTTTAAGAAATGCGGTGTGGTCGAAGACGGAAGACATGTTGATTCAAGCTGCGAGACGATTAGACCTGGTTCAAATTCCGTTTGCTGCGTGAGTTTTCTTTATTTTCTATTTTATACGTATTTATCTCTAGTGGGTAAATACGTGTTCTATCTATTGTCTTTCTTTTTTTCCAACTTTATTTAAGGCGTGACAGAATTGAATAACGACTGGTTCTCAGGCTCTGACACGTTTGGTCGCTTGATATGCAGTGATATCGCACGTGTTAATGGGGCCTGAAAGGGGAGCAAAGAATAGCAACACTGTTTACCTTTCATGCATGTACGAGGCGACTAAGGAGGTTATGGGATGGAGTTGGCTGTCCTATCCCATATAGGATCAGTGGCCCAAAGCCATGCTGAAATCGGATGTGTCAGGCCGAAAGGAGCATGATATCGCAACAATGTTGTAAACCATGACACAACGCATTCCGTTCTCCGGACTACATCCTGCTAATCTGCAGGAGTTTGAGAACGAACACAGAAGAAGAAGAAGAAGCAGTGATATTGAAGCGTATCAGAACGATGGTAGATTCTTCAATTCACCTTCTACCTGATCTTCCCATGTCTCTTGTTGTTTCCATTCTCATGATGTGTACTCTTGTTGTTGGACAATAATGACTCATTCTCATTAAGTGACCGAACCTTTTTAGTCTCAGCTTTTCAATACATTTCACCATAGATTGGTGTTTCAACTGTTCTTGTAATCTCTTCATTCCTCACATCATCTCTTCTTGTTCTGTTTGCTGCTTTTTTTTTAGACATATCATTTCACACGTAGTAAGCTTCTCTCTTGTGTTTTTAATTAATGCCATTCTTCTTCTTCTTCTTCTACGTTCAGTATTCTTTTGGTCTTGCTATATCATCAGTTGAGTTGCAAGGACGAAGTTCCCAATCAGTGCCCAGGTCATAGCAACTGCCCCGATGTTTTTGCCTCAGTTCAGTCCATTGTAGCCATGTCTTATCTTGCAGTACTTTGTAATCTGGACAGTCTTTGGGTATGTGTTCAGGGGTCTGCATGTCTGTTCCACATGGACATTCATTTGTGTGGACCACCCTGATCCGGTACAGATGGCTCTGTATTCTGCAATGGCCAGTTTTAAGTCGAAAGTTGATGGTCTGCTGTTGACTATGAAGTTGGTGTATGTGGTCTAGCTTCGAGTCAATATTCACATCATTCTTCCACTGTGATGTGTAGTGGTTACTGATACGTGTTTTGACCTCACTCATCGGTTCTCATTTCAAGTAGTATCACAAGGCGCGTAGTCATTTAAGAGTGATGTTTGAGTTGATTGTGTGTGTGTCTGTCAGCTGTAGTCTAATTGTGTGTGTTGTGCTTATTTTTTAAGCAGATTTTCTCCACATCTGACATTAGTATCAAGACTGAATTTATGATTTGTTTTTTTTTTCTCTTTCTAATAAGATAGATGCCTGTTTCATGACTTGTGTAAATACATAATTTAGTGTGATTTAAAAAAAAATTATTTGACTGTTCTTACTCACACTTTTATATCTAGACAAAGTGTATACCATAAGGGCACTCGCAGCGATATGTGTGCTTACAGACAACCATTGCAGTGACGTCACAAATGTGTATCACGGTATATCCATATCGAAATATATTCGTCTTTTGTGTTCGACCTCTGATACTTTCTTTCCTTCATTACTGCGTGCTTTTCTGTTAAGGAGTGCAGGGAGGCTGTTAAGGCTGTGGGAATAAAGGCCGCTTTGCCAAAGCTGTCGCCGCGACGTGTACAGGAAGAATTTTTTTATTGCACCTCCGAAAGATAAAAATCCTTGTCCCAACCGCGGTTTAAACCCGAGACTTCAGAATACTGAGGCAGGCGTTCTAGCCGTACGGCCACGCGTTTTGCTCCGACTTCTGATAACCAGTACGAAATATTGTTGTTTACTCCGCGAAGCTTAAAGTAAGTTGTGCTAATGGTTACACAGAGGAGCTGCATTATTTGCGCCTTTCGGCTAAGCACATTATATTTTCGCATGCTATTATTATATGTAGCTGAAGATAGAATTCGCTGGAGGACTCTGTGTGCTGACGCATCCAATGTGGTACCCCTACGACCCTGACTCTGTGTGCTGACGCATCCAATGTGGTACCCCTACAACCCTGACTCTGTGTGCTGAAGCATCCAATGTGGTACCCCTACAACCCTGACTATGTGTGCTGAAGCATCCAATGTGGTACCCCTACGACCCTGACTCTGTGTGCTGACGCATCCAATGTGGAACCCCTACGACCCTGACTCTGTGTGCTGAAGCATTCAATGTGGTACCCCTACGACCCTGAAGGGTTATGGGTTTTTTATTTGATTTTGATTATATGTCATTTCTCTAGCCTGTGGTAGCCTTCCTAGATATTGATAGGTCCAACTAGTGAATATATGTTTTGTTTTGTGACGATTTATCATCCACGTTTATCTTATACGGGATGTTCCGCTGCAAATGCATCGTGTAATTAAATTTCCATTTCCACCTGTGTCCTTGCGTACTGCTCCTTATGTAGACTGTCAGCTTAGTTCCAGTTTAGCAAATGTGGGTACTGTCCCTTATGTCGACTGCTAGCTTAGTTCCGGTATAGTACATTTGGGTACTGTCCCTTATGTTGACTGTTAGCTTAGTTCATTCATGGTACATTTGGGTACTGGCCCTTATGTCGACTACTAGCTTAGTTCATTTATAGCACATTTGGGTACTGGCCCTTATGTCGACTACTAGCTTAGTTCATTTATAGTACATTTGGGTACTGGCCCTTATGTCGACTACTAGCTTAGTTCATTTATAGTACATTTGGGTACTGTCCCTTATGTCGTCTGTTAGCTTAGTTCATTTATAGTACATTTGGGTACTGTCACTTATGTCGACTGTTAGTTTAGTTTTAGTATAGCAAATTTCTCAAACAGGTAAAGGAAATGTTCAAATTTCTCAAACAGGTAAAGGAAATGTGGATTAGGGTTGATTCGCCCTTTTAGACGAGGTTTCGTTCATCGACACTATAAATATATACACCATGCTTGGAATTCCATGGACAGTTTATTCTTACCAAGACCGAATGGTATAGTGTCATTACCTTTTCCAAACAATCTGCTGCCGGAAGACATGTCAAAACTTCTCGCTTTTCTTGTACATGGCGCTGCCCGCTAACGCTGTGCTACCTTAGCATGCTTTAAATTGACGAGCTTTTCCTCTCCACAGACGTGCGTGCTCACTGTCTAGTGAACTTTTGAACTTGATAACAGGCAGACCGCAACAACTAATGTCTTGCACGGTGCTGCTACAATGTGCGGACTGGTGTTAATAAGAAATATTGTCTGTGGTGTGGACAAAATTCTCATTCTATCTCAGTCGACACTGCCCGGACACGATCTTTACAGTGAGTATACATGTGCCAAATTGATTCGTACAGGCTTCGACGCAATCGCTTTTCAGAATGCACCACGAGGAGATTCTTTTTTTAATTGTGGTAATTTATCAACTATGGAAATTACACCTTTCTTTCATATAAATAGGCACAACTGTTTAGAAAGACAAATAATGCAGGGCAGAGCACTTGGGAGGAGGAGGAAAAGCAGAACAAGAAGACAAAGAAATGACGACGTTAAAGATAAGGCCACATGCAAGCCATATCGCACAAGACAGAGACTGGTTCAAGGAGTTCATTGAGAAGACATCGTTCTGGTGTGAGTACGTCACATGACACTAGCCATATGATTAAACGCTATGATGGTATACTGCACTGCAGGACTTTATGATCCTGGGACATTGCTGCACTTGCATACCTCCTTTTGAGAAGAGACATACATTCATAAACCTCCCAACACACAGTGCCATTGAGACAATAAACCGTATATGATATGGAGTGTACATTTTATTACTCAACGGAGTGTACATTTTATTACTCAACGGAGTGGAAACTGTGTTTTTGTTAGGAGGCTATAGGCTGTCAAGAACTACCTGCTTACAGCTAAAGGGATTATTTCATTATCTAAACGTCTGTGGTTCGAACCACGATTTCCGAAATATATATGAAATATCACTAAGTCTTCTATACTCTCGCACTATCGCCTCAACTCTGTAAGTCTCCAACCACTCACAACTCAACTCATATTACTCCTATTCACTTCATCTCCTCCGTCTACCACACAACCATTTCCCTCTTTGTGTTCTTACTACTCTTCGCTACATCTGGTCATCCCACTTTTAAGATAATGACTCTTCCAATCTCTTAACATTTATTTCACAAAGTGGATCCCCAATTTATCCATTCACTTGGTCTGGAGTCTTAGAAATTGTTCTAAGTCCTCAACGTTTTACCATCATATTCCAACAAGATCGTTGTTGGTAATAGTTTCTGAGTGATTGCATGTAATCATGTCCGTCGTATGTCGATCTTGGATATGTTGTGTGTGAATAGAACTTGGAGTTTAAATGAATGATTCCAGGCTTCGTTGGGAATATATGTGTGTCTGAGTATATGTGTGTCTGAGTATATGTGTGTCTGAGTATGAAATTGTTGTGTGTGTGTGTGTGTGTGTGTGGTGTGTGTGTGTGTGTCCCCATACGTACGAGTAAATGTGAGGGGATTTATATGTGTGGATATGAATTATAACCCAGCTTCAGAACACACGGTTTTCCCATAAGTGCTCAGCTGCCTGGTCAGTGGTTGACCAAAAATCGCATGACGTGTTGACTTTATTCATCGATATTCCCAGAGTTTGAACAATGGTACCCAATTCCTATTTTTGCTACGTGAAGGTAGTATAAAATCCTGATTGTATGTATATAAAATCCTGATTGTATGTATATAAAATCCTGATTGTATGTATGAGTATGCAATAATTACAGGTTATCATAAAGCAACATTTACAACTAAATTATAAACATGTCAAGATCCGAGTTTTTTACGTTTTAGTTTTTACAATTACTTTCTTGGTTCATGCAGCCACCAGAATGTACGATAACAGGACTCAAATTATTGGAAAGGATTACTGAGCAAGTGTTGCTGGCAACACTAATCCGGCGGTATCTGGTCAGCAACTAATGAAACTAACAATAACGAACTTTTGACAGTGATTCATCAGTCTCTTTGTGGATAAATATATGCCATTATCTTTGTGTGTTCTTAAAAACATATCAACACTTATTGGAAAACGTGTTATTACGTTGGCTTATAGCTCACCTAACTTTTCCATATACCATTAGAACTGAAACTGTGAGTGGTAGTGTAATTGTATTAACACAATTAAAGTAGATTGAAGTACACATGAACATATTTGGTGAATGTGAATGATCTGAGGAATAACTAAAATGAAACTAAAACTAAACTTAATTAAACTAAACAAAATTTTTTTAACTAAATTAAGCTTCACGTAACGTAACTAAGTTAATTTAAACTATATTAAACTATCCTAAGGTAATTTAAAGTAAACTTAACTAAAGTAATTTAAAGTAATTTCAACTAAACTAAAATAAATTGAACTAAGTTAAACTAAAGTAATTTAAGTATATTAAACTAAAAATACACTAAACGGAATTAAATAAAGTTAAAATTAATTTAAAGTAAATTACACTAAATTAAATTAAACTAATTACTGTAAAGTAAATTAAACTAAACTTAGCGTAACTTAACACAACTAAATTAATGTAAACTATACTAAACTAAAGTAAATTAAGTTAGTGAATTAATTAATATAAACTAATTGGAACTAAAATAAAATTATGTAAATTTAAGTAACTTAAATTTAAATAAATTACATCAAACTAAATTAAACTAAACTTAGTTTTACTAAATTAAGTTAAAATGAACTAAAGTAAACTAAACTCATGTGAACTAAAGTAACCCCGTCGATGCCAACTCCTTGAAAGGGAGATTGGCCAGCCAGCCTGACTTCGCGCAGGATCACAGTCCTGGTTATTCACTGGTGCTAAAGTCGGAGATACCAGACCGAGAAGCCCACCAGCAACCATAGTATCACGCAACACAACTAGATAACATGTCTTCACAAAAAAACGCACAAAAACTACAGTAACGTAAGTAAAAAAACAAGTAAAGTAAAGTAACCCATAGCATTTATTAATGCCGTAGGGGTGTGAGATGTTAGCGATCTCACATTTCACAGGCTCTGCAAATGAGGGCGGTAGCCATCTCCTCTCCCTCGCAGTCTTTACTTCCCGGATTAATCCGGTACCCATTTAAGGCTGGGTCGACCTGGGAGCCGTTGCGATCTGAAAACATTTCCGCCGCAACTGGGGAATGAACCCAGGATCACTCATATGCGAAGCCATTGCTCTAACCACTGCGCTAACGCGGCTCGACAGTAACGTAAAGTATACTGAAATAAATTCAACAAAATAACTAACTGTGACAGCGATTTATCAGTCTACGTGTCAATAAATATGTCATTTTCTTTGCGATGTTCCACAAACATGGTCAAAACTTGGACACATAGTCACAAATGATGGCAGATGTGAAACAGAAGTTAAAAGGAGAATAGGAATAGCTAAAAGTACCTTCAATGAAATGAGGACAATATTAATATCTAAACAAATTACAAACACCAAATGTTATATCTATTATATATTTATGTATGGCTCAGAAACATGGACACTAAGTAAACATTTAGAAGACAGAATTGATGCCTTTGAGATGTGGGTATATAGAAGAATAGGGAGAACATCATGGGAAGAGAAGAAAACAAATACAGAGATACTAAAAACACTTAATAAAAATAAAGAACTACTATGAGAAATAAAGATCAGACAAATAAAATATTTTGGACACATTAAAAGACATGACATCTTATTGAAGACCTTACTTGAGGGTAAAGTCATAGGGAGACGAGCAAGCGGTAGGCAGAGACACAAGTTACATTCTAGCAGAGTGCACCAACAAGACAAGAGACAGGGGATATTGGAGATCAGTTGCAGCCAACCTTCCTTGCGGAGACGGCATCTGATGATGATGAAACTTGATTGAAAAAAAAAAATTTCCACTTTCTATTGTTTATATCGGTTATGAATCGCTATCATTACACTCCAGGCAGGCCGCACATCAGGTGCTCAGTCCCCCACATCAGATGTCGTAGGTTATGAAACTTGATACTGACATATATAATGAACAAATAGTAGTGTGAAAGACGTAAACAAAAACAACTGGTTTAATCATCGGTTATGGAAAGAAGTGCATAGAATACAACTTCGAGAAAATTCTTGACAGCCAACATTAAGACCCGGGGAAGATGCTAACAACAACACTCGGGACACATGTCGAAGGAGATCTCTGATAACCTACATCAGACGTCGCACAAGTTGATGATTGTGCGGACTATATAATTTACTAATAAAACACCTGGTAGGGCGAGTACATTTTTCATTTTACCTGAGAAATTGCAACTCTAGTTAATAATCCTCAGGACTTGCTTTCTGAGGTAAATACTGCTATTCCCGTGAGATTGTCTTCTCGATTGACTACCCTCACATTGGGGCATCCTTAAACTGTTATCTTGTTACTACCACACCTGGATCCAAGCGGGTTCCATCGGAGTAACTCAATGAAACGCTCTGACTATCCAACTCTCCTCTCCACCTCCTGGCAAATGATGTTTACTCTAGGTAAGAGTCATCTATTTCGTCTCGCAACTTGAGTGAACATTTTCCGTTGTGAGTTATTATCTGTGTTTTGATATTTATTTTAAAAAAAAGGCTCAAAATGTGTGGAGGATTAACTTAATTGCACTCCGATTACCTGATATGCATTCTGTCCGTCTCAAAGAAGCGACACTCTACCTGCTGAGAGTACCGCTCATAGCACCAAGCTTCAAAAGATAATTTCTAGGAGTTCTCTGTAATAGTCCATTTTATAAATAAATTTGTCGCTAGCGGGATACTAACCCGACACCTCTTGAGAGTAAAGCGAACGGCTTAACTACTGAACCAGGATTTACTGGTCAGTGTTTCTAGTGACATCAACACGTCTTGGTTTTGATCGCAATTTTTTGGGAACGCGTAATAACCTAATTTTGAAAAATGGTGATTATATGATTGCTTACCTACCGAAGACGGATGTGTCAGGCCATTGGCGCAAATAAAACGGCGACACAACGCATTTACATTTCTCTGGACTACATCCTGCTGAAAACCTAGTAGGACCATGTTCCTGTTACGAGAGAGACGCAGTAGAAGTTTGAGAATGAACGCTGAAGAAGAAGAAGAGGAAGAATTGGTAACGAGGAGAATTGGTGTCGCTTGAAAAGGCCAGATAAATACTTCGTTTGTTGAATCCTGGTTCTTTTCAATAATCTCTTCATAATCATTGCATTAATCTATATGCTATATCGCGTATATAGCTGTGCTGAAATATCCCCCCTTTTGGTCTGACACATCCGACTTCTGCGTAGTTTTTGCATCAATATGATGTACATGTGATGGGACAGCGAAATTAATTTCATAACTTCCTCCGTTGCCTCTTAAAGCATTCATAAATTCTAGACAGTGTTGCTATTCTTTGCTCCTCTTTCGGGCTCCGGTAACACGTTATTCTGAACGACGTATTCTCAGGAGGTGACGTTAACGCCGACATCACCCACTAATGATCAGTGCAGGTAGAACCTCGAATTTACTATTTCTTTTCTTCTTCTTCTTCGTCTTCAGCGTTCATTCTCAAACTCCCACTGGATATCTTGTATCGGGACCATGGTCCTATTATTTCCAGGAGGATGTAGTCCAGAAAATGGAAATGCGTTGTGTCGCCGTTTTATTTGCGCCAATGGCCCGACACATCCGTCTTCGGCCGGAATTTCTATTCAGGCGGCCGTTGTCATTCAGAAAATTGCAGGTCACGGATGTTCTATCCTTTGCACCTATTTTGGGCATAGACCGCTTACATTGTTCAATTTCATCGACAGACAATTTTACATCCGGATTGTTCAGAAATGGCAGACTACAGATCCTTGATATTGTCTAGAAAATATCTAAACTCAAATAATGCTGGGTTATTCCATCCGCCTGATTAGTATATGAGTACATTAGAATGGGTGGTCCCAGTGGTACAGGGCCCGTCTGTGACGGCCAAGGTATCGAGTTCGATCCCCACCACAGGTAATTGTGCATCCGGACCGTTCAGAAAGCACTACTGAACTACTGAACTACTGAACTACTGAACTACTAAACTACTAAACTACTGAACTACTGTACTGCTGAACTACTGAACTACTGTACTGCTGAACTACTGTACTGCTGAACTACTGAACTGCTGAACTACTGAACTACTAAACTACTGAACTACTGTACTGCTGAACTACTGTACTGCTGAACTACTGTACTGCTGAACTACTGTACTGCTGAACTGCTGAACTGATGAACTGCTGAACTACTCTACTGCTGAACTACTCTACTGCTGAACTACTAAACTACTGTACTGATGAACTACTGAACTACTGAACTGATGAACTACTGAACTACTGAACTACTAAACTGATGAACTACTGAACTACTGAACTACTGTACTGATGAACTACTGAACTACTGAACTACTGAACTGCTGAACTACTCTACTGATGAACTACTGAACTACTAAACTACTGAACTGCTGAACTACTCTACTGATGAACTACTGAACTACTAAACTACTGAACTGATGAACTACTGAACTACTGTACTGATGAACTACTGAACTACTGTACTGCTGAACTAATGAACTGCTGAACTACTGAACGTATTCATATTGGCTAGAAAACCATTACAGCCACAAAAATGGTTCCGCGTTGATAGCCTCGTCCTGAATAGGAAAAGCTACCAATAAAAAAACGGTCATGGATGTAGAAATAAACTTTAATAATTCTTTAAATATAATATGTATTAATGAGAATAACACTGGTGATGATGGGTGTCCGTCTTGTTTATTTTAATTTATTATTTTGAACCTTGTAACAAGGTTTCCCTGAACTCAAGGCCGTAGACATGAGTAACTTAAGGGGGGGGGGTTACCTAAAAAATAAAAGGTCATTTGTCTGTTTTCGTGTGTCACCTTGACCCTCTACGGTATGGAACAGCAAACTACACAGTCACAACCTCAGTAGTCGCATTCTACGACATATGACAGGAAACAGTGTCGCTATTCTTTGCTCTCCCTCTCGAAAAGGGGGAGAGGCTTCTGAAGACACATGTTTTGTTTGGTTAAGTAAAATGTATTTCCTATGGCGACGGAAGTTCCTTTAAAACGCGGCAGATAGTCTCATTTGGTTATATCAGGGCTTTACAACCATAAAAAAATAGTGGAGGTCGCGATTCTGGTAATCCAATCACCAAGAATTTCATGTATTCTGGAAACAACAAAAGAGAGAAAAATGTACTTTAATTATCTATCAACCTTGACTGGAGAAAAATAGAATCCATCACCGATTTCAACAACAATATAAGAACCTTTTCTTTTGATATACATGACATGCTTCCTTAATCTCTTATTCCTTTAATCTTGTCCTTCTTTTGCACTTTCTGGCTACATCTTTTTGCTGTCCTTGTTTGCGTTAACCTTCTCAACCTCCTCCATTTGCTGTTCCTCTTGTTGTCTTCCCTTGACTTTTCTCTTGATCTCTTGTCATTCCATATCCTAATCATGATTTCTACCTGACTTCCATCTCCCTCTCCTCTTCTTGCTTCTTATCATTGGCTTCCTTCCACCGTCGCCAAATATTGCTTCCTCATCTGGCTTCCTTCTCTTCTCCTGAGTCTCACCTGGCTTTTTTCTACCTTCTCCTATTACTGCTTTCTCACCTGGCTTCCTTTTTTCCTCTTCTAATCGTGTTTAATCAACTGAAGATCTCCGTCCTCTCCTAATCCTGCGTCCTCTCCTGGCTATATCCTTAGCTTTCTCACATTCGTCCTCTCTTCTCTCCTCACATTCATCCTCTCTTCTCTCCTCACATTCATCCTCTCTTCTCTCCTCATTCATCCTCTCTTCTCTCCTCACATTCATCCTCTCTTCTCTCCTTCCTCACATTCATCCTCTCTTCTCTCCTCACATTCATCCTCTCTTCTCTCCTCACATTCATCCTCTCTTCTCTCCTGATATTCATCCTCTCTTCTCTCCTCACATTCATCCTCTCTTCTCTCCTCACATTCATCCTCTCTTCTCTCCTTCCTCACATTCATCCTCTCTTCTCTCCTCACATTCATCCTCTCTTCTCTCCTTCCTCACATTCATCCTCTCTTCTCACAATCATCCTCTCTTCTCTCCTCACATTCATCCTCTTTTCTCTCCTCACAATCATCCTCTCTTCTCTCCTCACATTCATCCTCTCTTCTCTCCTTCCTCACATTCATCCTCTCTTCTCACAATCATCCTCTCTTCTCTCCTCACATTCATCCTCTCTTCTCTCCTTCCTCACATTCATCCTCTTTTCTCTCCTCACAATCATCCTCTCTTCTCTCCTCACATTCATCCTCTCTTCTCTCCTTCCTCACATTCATCCTCTCTTCTCACAATCATCCTCTCTTCTCTCCTCACACTCATCCTCTTTTCTCTCCTCACTATCATCCTCTCTTCTCTCCTCACATTCATCCTCTCCTCTCCTTCCTCACATTCATCCTCTCTTCTCACAATCATCCTCTCTTCTCTCCTCACAATCATCCTCTCTTCTCTCCTCACATCCATCCTCTCTTCTCTCCTTCCTCACATTCATCCTCTCTTCTCACAATCATCCTCTCTTCTCTCCTCACATTCATCCTCTCTTCTCTCCTTCCTCACATTCATCCTCTTTTCTCTCCTCACAATCATCCTCTCTTCTCTCCTCACATTCATCCTCTCTTCTCTCCTTCCTCACATTCATCCTCTCTTCTCACAATCATCCTCTCTTCTCTCCTCACATTCATCCTCTTTTCTCTCCTCACTATCATCCTCTCTTCTCTCCTCACATTCATCCTCTCTTCTCTCCTTCCTCACATTCATCCTCTCTTCTCACAATCATCCTCTCTTCTCTCCTCACATTCGTCCTCTCTTCTCTCCTCACAATCATCCTCTCTTCTCTCCTTCCTCACAATCATCCTCTCCTCTCTCCTCACATTCATCCTCTCTTCTCTCCTCACATTCATCCTCTCTTCTCTCCTTCCTCACATTCATCCTCTCTTCTCTCCTCACATTCAACCTCTCTTCTCTCATCGCTTCCATTCTCTCTCCTCCTCATCTCCCACCCATCCTCTTCCATCTTCTACTGCACTGAATGTATGCTTTCCCATCATCCTCTCACATTTACCTTCTCTCTATCCCTCACATCACACACCCTCCCACCAACAATTAACTCTAACGCTCTCCCTCTGAACACTCACCCACTCATCCTACCGCTGGCATCAAACCCCCCCCCCCCCCTCAGCATTCTCTCCTATATTTCTCCCTTAATCAAACCTGCAAACATATTCTCCCCTCTACCTACCACCACATTACCAGATACTACAATGCATTAAGACAGCATAATTACATTTCCTCGGATTCTTAATTAATGAAAATTTTCCACCGGGAAGGCCAGTAAATTCTTCCATTTCATTAGCACCGCCGTCGCTAAAAGGTCTGTCACCTTAAATAAGACATAGTCTTGCTCTCTTTCCGTTTTAAATGGATCTCGGTGTGACAGGAAATCGCCATTCTTGTTCCTGTTAGACTACTTGCTAATTCCGGAACTGCCCGTATTCATTACCCGCCGTTTAGGCACAAGTTTTTGCTCGTTGTGTGTACGTTATGTTTGTGTTACAGCCTGAGTGTTGATGAAGGTCTGATAGTAATATAGGTAGCAATATTAAGAGCTGCTATGCACGTTATAAAAGGAGACCAAGGGAGTTTGGGAGTGAAGTTGGTTGTCCTACATGGTCCACAGATTAAAGTTACTCAAAATTCACGTGGTAGTTGGATGTGTAAAGAATGAGAGGGCTCCAGAAGACCTGTGTACAGCTGTAAGGATGTGTAAAGAATGACAGGGCTCCAGAAAACCTTGTACAGCTGTAAGCATGTGTAAAGAATGAGATGGCTCCAGAAGACTTGTGTACAGCTGTAATGATGTGTAGAGAATGGGAGGGCTCCAGAAGACTTGTGTACAGCTGTAAGGATGTGTAAAGAATGTGAGGGCTCCAGAAGACTCGTGTACAGCTGTAAGGATGTGTAAAGAATGTGAAGGCTCCAGAAGACTTGTGTACAGCTATAAGGATATGTAAGGAATGGGAGGGCTCCAGAAGACCTGTGTACAGCTGTAAGGATGTGTAGAGATTGAGAGGTCTCCAGAAGACCTGTGTACAGCTGTAAGGTTGTGTAGAAAATGGGAGGGCTCCAGAAGACCTGTGTACAGCTGTAAAGAATGGGAGGGCTCCAGAAGACTTGTGTACAGCTGTAAGGATGTGTAAAGAATGGGAGGACTCCAGAAGACCTGTGTACAGCTGTAAGGATGTGCAGAGAATGGGAAGGCTCCAGAAGACCTGTGTACAGCTGTAAGGGTAAGGATGTGCAGAGAATGGGAAGGCTCCAGAAGACCTGTGTACAGCTGTAAGGATGTGCAGAGAATGGGAAGGCTCCAGAAGACCTGTGTACAGCTATAATGATGTGTAGAGAATGGGAAGGCTCCAGAAGACCTGTGTACAGCTGTAAGGATGTGTAGGCTTCATTAGGTCTGTGAGCAGCTGTAAAGATGAGAATGTTCCAGTACACCTGTGTACAGCTGTGAGGGTTCCAATCCCCTGATTGTCTAAATTGACCCAATATTTACTTCATGGTGTCCCATGGTTTTCTTCATGTTCCTTCTGGTTTCTTAGTGGTTTTCTTCGTGGTCCTTCTGCAGATCCCACATGGAGGCTCTACTCTAAGCCAGTGGTTCCCAATCTTTTGTTACCAGTAGTCTCCTTTGGAAAAATTGTGCTTCCGTGGTAACACTGGGAACTAGAAATCTATCTTGTGAAACTGCTATGACTTGTGAAACCACTAGGGGCTTGTGAAACCGCTAGGGGCTTGTGAAACCGCTAGGGGCTTGTGAAACCGCTAGGGGCTTGTGAAACCGCTAGGGGCTTGTGAAACCGCTAGGGGCTTGTGAAACCGCTAGGGGCTTGTGAAACCGCTAGGGGCTTGTGAAACCGCTAGGGGCTTGTGAGACCGCTAGGGGCTTGTGAAACCGCTAGGGGCTTGTGAAACCGCTAGGGGCTTGTGAAACCGCTAGGGGCTTGTGAAACCGCTAGGGGCTTGTGAAACCGCTAGGGGCTTGTGAAACCGCTAGGGGCTTGTGAAACCGCTAGGGGCTTGTGAAACCGCTAGGGGCTTGTGAAACCGCTAGGGGCTTGTGAAACCGCTAGGGGCTTGTGAAACCGCTAGGGGCTTGTGAAACCGCTAGGGGCTTGTGAAGCCACTAGAGGCTTGCAAAACCGATATTAGTCAGTTCCTCTTTTGCCAAGTTTGGCACATAGGGCGGATGGCATAGTTCTCCATGCCTGTCGGTCAGTTGCCAAGGATTGCAGGTCTTGTGTATTTATGCCTGTTGATTTTAATTCATTCATAAATGTTCTTCTTAGCGTTGATTTTGGTCTTCCGTTTTCTTTCCCCGTCTGGTGTCCACATGAAGGCTTGTCGTGGAATTCTGTTTTCCTTTATTCTAAGTATGTGGCCGATGTATGTCCAGCGGCGTTTTCTGATGATGTTCGTCACACATTCGTGTTTTGCCTCCTCTCTTAGTATGTCGTTTGATTTGATGTCTTTCAAATTAGTATTTGTGATTTTTCTGAGGCATCTATTCTCGAACGCAACTAACTTTGTATCCATTATTGCGGTAGATTTCCAACTGACACATTCATATGTCAATGATGAAATCACACTTGCATCGAATAGTTGCAGTTTGATGTGTTTACTTGCGATCTTCGATCTCTAGATGGGGCTGAAACAGATATGTGCTTGTGAAACTGCTAGATGCCTGTGAAACCGCTAGGGGCTTGTGAAACCGCTACGGGCTTGTGAAGCCACTAGGGGCTTGCGAAACCGCTAGGGGCTTGTGAGAATCGCTTTTCTAATTTGTTTTAATAGTCATAATCAATTTTATAGGGAGTGGATTAGTGGGGAGGAATTGGTCGGAACCCTACACTCTAACCACCTTGCAATCTACCCCATATACGAACTATGCCACCGTATACAGGAGCTGGACCACCGTATACGGGAGCTGGACCACCGTATATGCAAGCTGGACTCAATCCCTCACATTAATCATATTATTCAGAAAGTAAAACAGGCGATGTGCGTAGGGGATGGGTGGAGTCATTAGAGAGAGCTAACATGCGGGCCTGGATACAGAAAATCATGCTTGTATTTGTCCTCGCACACGCAGGTGTGGAGGGAAACGAACGGACCGACCAATTAGCTATCCTCATAACCACAACAGATGGCATATGGACATCGCCTATGGACCGAGCAGACATATTCTGTGCACTTCGTGTGTCCGCATGATCAGAGGATTTTGAGATAAATTAGCATAGTCAATATCGATATTGCACGGTTTGGCAGTAAGGATAAACCTAACGTCGTACAATAATCGATGAAGATTTGATCAGTGGCCAACACTGCTATAGCAAACCACTAGTAGACGATATGTCAATATAATGTGAATTTAATTCTTGATTTCCTCATTAGGAACGATCTTAATTGTACATGGAACATTCCCATAAGTGGTCTGTGTTCCATTCTGTAACAATATATAAGCTAAGTGTCACAGTCAATTGTTGGTTATGCCATTTTAAGATATTTCCAGAGTTTACTTGCTCCCATCTTGATTCTTGATTCTTGATTAGAAACTGGCCTCACGGCACGTGGGGCATTCCCATAAGTGCTCCGCCCTCTGTTCCAGCAGCCATTCGACTCGATGGTGTTTCGAGTCTAATGTTGCTAGAACAGACGTCGACATCAGGGCACAACTCTAGCCCTTGCGACAGGTTTCTTTGTTGTTCCGCCCACCAACGCCGTGCCCGTAACTACTTCAAGCACAACGTCGGCCTGTCGGAACAACATGGTAACTGTTATCGAAGGTTATGACTACTTGCTCCCATCTCCACTGGTTACTCCCATGTATATCATTCTTAGTATGGATATCCTCTTGTGAGTATGTTACAGCCCGTAGCACGTCATACATAATTTTGTTCTACTCCCGTCTCAGTAGGGAGCGCATCACTCCACTAAACGCTTCAATAGACTCACTTTGAATAATCCTTCTACACAGACATATTTTGATTTGTTTTCGTGAATTTCATTGGTCACTGTAGAGTTTCTGTAAACAACCAACGAAAATCACGTAAATAACAAGGGTTATTAACAAGGGTTGAAAGTATCGTGCCTCAGCTACGAGGCTTTAATCCCCCATTTAACAAACAATAACAAACGGAAATAACATGTGCTGAGATACAAGCAGAGAACTGCATTAGCAAGCACATTATCATGCAACCCGCCCATTTAGCATGTCTGCACTAACAAAACTTGTACTTGAAAAAGACGTGTTGTGTAAACATGTTAAAATGCAAACAAGAAGAAGAAGAAGACAACATACCTTTCACTCTCTCTCTCTCCCTCACTCTCTTTCCCTTGCTCTCTCTTTCTCTCTTTCTCTCTCTCGCTCTCTTCGTCATCCTATCTCCTGTTTAAAACATATAACACAAGGTCATCAGACAATTGAAAATGGAAATTTATTGCGGTACATTGTGGCTCACGTTTCCTTAGCGACCTCCCAAGAATGGGTACAAAAATCACCGCCCTCTCCTAAGACCCATCCCGTGCCGTGGACTTCTTAACAACTTCCGCCAGGGCACTGGTTTCTAGTTTCTAATGTTTCGTAAACGCTGATTGATTGAACCTCTCAGGGTTAATGTTACCCGCCATATAATTGGCGCTGCAATAAACCAATCAAGGGCAGCGGTTTAAGGAATTATTTATAGTGCAATGGCACGTGGAATGATTTTTCGATGTTCCTTTTTAACGGAGTTCAACTGAATTAATTTAAATTAGAAATACTTGAACACTGATAATGTCTTTCAAGGTTGTTCATACCCGTAAAAATTTTAACGTACTTCCCTGGTAATTCTACCTGCTGTTGATTTGAGTTCCCTGTTTTCAGGCATTCATTTATTCAAAACGTTCTCAGCGTCTTGACTTCTTTAGCGATACAGCGATTTTTGGGATGTTGTCTTTTGACCCAATGTCAGGTAGTGACAGGCCCGTAGATAAATGTAAAGGGAGTTCACCCCCCCCCCTTCCCTTACAAATCTTTTTTAGCAAATCATGACTTTTAGTGCTAGGAACTTAAACAAAAGGTCGGGATAAACTCCCCCGTTGGCGATTTTTTCACAAACAATTCTTAAAATTCCCCGTCAAATAAATAGTGAGAATTGCACACGAAAATTGACGAATTAAATTTTAGTTTTTGTGTGATAAAAACTAAGTAAGGAATATCAATATTATGACCTGCTAATAAAATCTGTAAGACGCGACTAATATTGTTTTGGGGTGTCATTGGCGGTCCAATTTTATAGAGAGTCTAGTGACCCAAAAGACATGCTGAAGTTGGGTGTGCCCTGCCAAACTGCTCGGGCAAACGGTGTGAAGTTGTGAACTATGTCAGAAATAGATACTAGCAAACTAGATTTAAACCAGTTTCGTTCAATTTATACCAATTCAAGGAGTGGAGTGAAGCACATGGCCGTGTGGTTAGATACCGTACTCAGACCCTTGTTCCGGGTTCAATTCACAGTTGGGGCATGTTTTTTTTTCGTTTGGAGGTACAACAGTCAAAATCCTTCCTGTAAGTAAATGTTTCGGCGTCTGCTATGACAGAGCGGTTTTTATTTCCACAGCCATAGAAAGCTTACCTGCACCCCTTCACATGAAAACATGCAGTAACGAAGATACCAATTCACTTAACAATATGAATCATTCACCTAACAACATCTATCTATCTATCTATCTATCTATCTATCTATCTATCTATCTATCTATCTATCTATCTATCTATCTATCTATCTATCTATCTAATCTCATCTCATCTCATCTCATCATCTCTCTATCCATCCATCTATCCTATTTATCTATCCTATTTATCTATCTATTTATCTATACGCTGTGGTCCTTGTTTGCTTTGCAGCGTCAGGGGTGGAAGAGTTCTCTGGAGATGACGTTGTGCTGTTTGTAAACTTGTTCCTGTGGCTTCTCTGATTTATGTGATCCATCTTTTACATGGTCTGCCTCTGGTGTTATAGCGTTATGTCTATGTGGCATGGCTATCTGTGGCATGCTATCTGTTGGTAGTCTTGAAGCGTGTGAAAACCACTTGATCTGTTGTCTTTTGATGTGTTCCAATACTGGTATTGTTTTGGTTATCTGTCTGATGTTTCTAATTCTAGGTACACACTAAACGAAGATAATTGAGTCGACATAGTGAGACGCTTGACGCCCGTGTGTTCCCGAGGCCAGAAATGGGAGCACAGCATAGTAGACTGTTAACCACCACGCATGACGTAAACATTTTAAGATAGCAAACGGTATGTGAACCAGGTCCATTCAGATGACACCTATTGGCCTCGCGACTTAAGTGAACACGTATTCTGTATGAGACCAATCCGAATCACGAGGTTCTTAGAGAGGGTTAGCTGTTCTATCTTATATAAGGGTCTAAGTGAACAAGGAACCGAGCATAAATCAAATGTGTCCGATTAAGTCATAATCAGATTAAGGAAAGTCTTCAATCGAGTGTTATTCAGAACATTCGTAATTTGAGCATACGAATCGTAAATTGAGTGTTCTTTAGGACATTCGTAATTTGAGTATAAAGATCGTAAATTGAGTGTCAGTAAGCACATTCTTCATTTCACTGTTATTAAAGACATTCATTTGAGTGTTAATAAGGACATTATTCATTTTACTGTTAGTAAGGACCTCAATATCATTTGGAAATGAGACATCAAAAGAAAATACCTAAATATTTGAAAATGTGACATAGGAAAAAATACCTGAATAGCATTTGGAAATGTGACATAGGAAGAAAATAGCTGAATATCATTTGAAAATGTATCATAGGAAGAAAATACATGAATAGCATTTGGAAATGTAACATAGGAAGAAAATAACTGAATGCCATATGGAAATGTATCATAGGAAGAAAATAGCTGAATACCATTTGGAAGTGTGACATAGGAAGAAATACATGAATAGCATTTGGAAATTTGATATCTGAAGGAAATACCTGAATAGCATTTGGAAATTTGATATCTGAAGGAAATACCTGAATAGCATTTGGAAATTTGATATCTGAAGGAAATACCTGAATAGCATTTGGAAATTTGATATCTGAAGGAAATACCTGAATAGCATTTGGAAATTTGATATCTGAAGGAAATACCTGAATAGCCTGTGGAAATTTGACATAGGAAGAAAATGACTAATGATGTCTAAAAACGCAAATATACACTCAGTGAAAAGTCTAGAAGAGACTTAACGAGTATAATCACACTCTGTGGCCCATTACTCCCTCGGAATATGTTTTCAAAATCCCTCTGTTCTTCACATCATTGTTAAGTTTATCTGACTGTCAGTCTCCAGTCAACATTTGACGTCCTCCTGTGTACTCAACTTTCCCTCTCCACCTCTCGGTCAATCTGTCCATCTCAGGGCTATTGTTGCGCGTGGCCTTGCCTCTTTTACAAGTACCTCTTCTTGTCTGTCAGGCGCAGGGGCGTCCCACTGTTTCAAAGTCTGTCAAAAATGTCACCACTGACTACCCACTTCAACGAAATTGCCGCTCCGCTATGAGGGCCTCGTTTTGGATGCCCGCCGGAAATGAGATTTTTCAAGCACCTCAAATGTAGAAGAGTTTCGGAAGCTAGTCGAAACAAAACACAAACAGACAGACGCACGATGAAACAAAGCTTTCGTAAAGGCAGACATTAGTCTTCCAGACAGACGTCCCTTTAAGAATCATGTATAATTTAGCATTGCGTCTGTGCAGCAGACAGACACGCATTTCCTATACGAACTGTATTTCATGATAAATAATTCGTAATATAGATTTCGTAATAAGTGGTATACAGATATATATATATATATACGATCAGACATCAACAGACTACACCACCAATCTCTTGAATGGAAACCTACAGGAAAAAGAGCAAGGGGTAGACCAAAAGAAACACTCAGAAGAACAATACTTAGAGAAAGTAAAACAATCAATATCCATACTATTCAAGAACTACACAGAATAGCTTTGAACAGACCGGAATTGGAGAGATCTGACTTTTGCCCTATGTACTAACTTCAGCGCAAAAGGAAAATGAATATTATGATGATGATGATGATGATGCTATATATATATATATATATCAAGTAATATATTCTGTCCTATATATGGTCTTCATCGTGGATACTCTGAACGTCTTCCTGAATCAGAAGAACAGGCCGGCATTGGTCAGAGACTTGTTCGTACATTCTTCGATTCTATGTCACTGGTTCATTGTCTCATTGGTCGTCCTCTCCCCTCCCCCCTCCCTCCCCCCGACATTCTTCCAACAAGAATCAACCTTTCCATTTCGCCATGTTTCTTTAAGTGTCCAAAATACTGTAGCTTCCTTCTTATGATTGTATTTGTAACCCAACCTTCATTTAGTTTTAGATATTTCAAAATTTCAATATTTTTTTTTATTTCTATGATAATCGTAGGATCTTTCTATAGTACTTCATTTCACATTAATTTTCTGGATATAGCATTGTTCAAAGTCCAAATCTCGCATCCGCATGTTGTCACTTGCAAAACACAAGATCTTCAAAGGGTTATTTTGTGTCATGAAAAGATCTTCAAAGGGTTATTTTGTGTCATGAAAAGATCTTCAAAGGGTTATTTTGTGTCATGCTTCACCACAGATTCCTCATTTGTGTGAGAGTTGAAACTAGTATAATTATCTATAGATATTTGTGTGAGAGTTGAAACTAGTATAATTATCTATAGATATTTGTGTGAGAGTTGAAACTAGTATAATTATCTATAGATATTTGTGTGAGAGTTGAAACTAGTATAATTATCTATAGATATTTGTGTGAGAGTTAAAACTAGTATAATTATCTATAGATATTTGTGTGAGAGTTGAAACTAGTATAATTATCTATAGATATTTGTGTGAGAGTTGAAACTAGTATAATTATCTATAGATATTTTACCCAAAACAATAGATAAGATAAAATATTACTGATGTAGTTATGATAATGGACAAAAAAAGCTGTCAATACTGAATTTTTCCAGTTAAGGAGTTGACGGGAGGGGATTGAATAGTTGTGTGATAAAGGCCGCACGCTCTTGCTGTCGCCACGTCATGTACAGGGTGAGTTTTTTAAGGACGAAGTGATAATAAATAATCTGGACAGTGCGTCAATTTTGTGCCGGTGACTGAAAGGAAGCATAGAATATCAACGATGTAACCTTCCGGGCTGCAGATCGTGCTGCTTTGCGTTCGTGCGATTCTCAAAATTGCAGATAACTCTAATTCCAAGTTATAGTACCTCTTCGTGGTGAATCCTGGCAACATGTACCATAGCGCATGTGACATATCTGGCTACCACTTTTGGGGATGACATCTTTGGTTTCCGAGGTTAAAGATTGGAATGAGAATTGATTGCAACCAGACTAGCAATGTCTCCGGCACTTCTGAGTCTATGCAACCAGCGACACTGTCGCAACGCGCTCTGACTCGGATAGATGAAATGCAAGATCTGAACAAAGTAGGCCAAATGCGCTGTTCCTATTTTAGAAGAAGGTATAGTGACATCTGCAGTACACATTGTGTCCCTAGAACAGACAACAGACGCTATGGAGTAGCATGCACGGAAAGAGCAACGATATCTACGTTGCCTGTAGTGTATCCAACACGGAGCTGACTGACATGATATTCACTGTTAAGAAGACACGACAGTCGAAACGATGTATCAGATAGAAAACATATCACTGCAAAGAACCTCAATTTCTTCTTCTTCAGCGTTCCTTCTCAAGCTTCTGCTGAATTTCCCTTGTAGCAGGATCATGGTTCAACTAGATTTTCAGCAGGATGTAGTTCAGAGAATGGAAATGCGTTGTGTAGCCGTTTCATTTGCGCCATTGGCCCAAAACATCCGTATTCGACGGGAACCCCCATTTAAAGTAGAGCTTTGCTTCAGGTATAAGATATTTATAGCTAGAACAGGTACCCCAGTATCAACGTGGCACAGTGGTAAGCGCACTGACCTCGTATATGAATAGTCCTGGGTTCATTTCCCAGTCATGGAAGAACTTTTTTTCAGACGGCAACGGCTCCCGGTTCGACCAGGCCTTAAGTGGGACCAGATATATCCTGGAAGTAAAGACTGCTAAGGAGATGAGATGGCTACCGCCCTCATATAGCAGAGATACTGAAATGTGAGATCGCTAACATCTCACACCACTACGGCATCACTAAATGCTATGTGTTAACTTTACTTTTTTACTCCTGGACATGAAAGAAATTTTTAATACAGCTCCCAGTATAGCACAGGAATTTCTCGAGGGAGCCGCGTTAGCGCAGTGGTTAGCGCACTGGCTTCGCATATGAGTGGTCCTGGGTTCATTCCCCAGTTGAGGCGGAAATGTTTTCAGATCGCAACGGCTCCCAGGTCGACCCAGCCTTAAATGGGTACCGGATTAATCCGGGAAGTAATGACTGCGAGGGAGAGGAGATGACTACCGCCCTCATTTGCAGAGCCTGTGAAAGTCAGATCGCTAACATCTCACACCCCTACGGCATTAATAAATGCTATGGGTTACTTTACTATAGCATAGGAAATACCTCGAGCATATACCTCAGAGAAAATGTTCTTCGCATTTGAGGCCCAGTCATCGTTTGCAAATGACCCCTCTGTACCGGAGCCATATAGACGAATTAATTCACTGGGCAACCCACAGGTGGGATACATATATAACATGGTAAAACGTTGATAAACAAGTAATTATATTTATTTGAAAACGTTTATTCACAAGGAATATATGTATCAAAAATATCAGATTGATCACACGCTTTCTCAGACTGACTCATGTCCTGAGATAACTCACAAGATGTTCGCATTGTGTTCAAGAGGTCATGGGTTCGAATCCGGCTCGTGTCATCTTGTATACAAAGTGGATTTTCGCTTGAAGTTACGGAGTTACGTGCTATGCTCTCCGCAGGCGGTGTGCTGCTTCGTTGAGAGTGACGGAGTAAATATGGGAATCCGAGCACAGTGAAGTCAACCCTCTACGTCGTTTAACCCCTTTTTTGAACTGACTAATAGTGTTAAGTAAATATATCGGTATTTAGAGAAAATCCTTGATTCCTTGATTCTTGATTAGAAAACTGGCCTCACAGCACGTGAGGCATTCCCATAAGTGCTCCGCCCTTTGTTTCAGCAGCCATTCGACTCGATGATGTTCCAAGTCCAATGCCGCCTAAACAGACGTCGACATCAGGGCACAACTCTGGCCCTTGCGACAGTTATATTTGTTGTTCCGCCCACCCACGCCGTGCCCGTAACTAGTTCAAGCACAACGTCGGCCTGTCGGAACAATATGGTAACTTTTATCTAAGGTTACGACTACGGGATTGTATAGATGACGTGCCAGGAAGTTTCTATAAGAAGATTATATTGTTCGTCCATCACAAGTGATGATGACCATTTGTTACATTCACTTTTGAAAATTCAATTTTAGTTATGTCCTTGATTATGAGTTTGTAGATGGCTAATGAGCCAGCCCTATTCGAGCTGTAAATGTCCTTGGACAGTTTGGACATGGAATGACGACTGTAGACGGATCTTGGTCTATCCGTGACTTTCTAGCTGCTCTCCGCTGTTGAGCTGCTGCATTTCTCTTCTTTTCACAATATGATGCGCTCTTTTTTATTTTAGAACGCCATGTAGATCTATTTTGTGCAAGTTCTTCCCATGTATCGTGGTCTATTTCAAAGGCTTTCAGTGAGTCATTTAACGAGTCATTGTAGCGCTTCCTTTGGCCACCTTGAGATCGTATACCCTTCTCTAGCTCACCATAGAGAAGTATCTTTGGCAGACGATGGTCTGGCATACGCACCAAATGACCTGCCCAACGAATATGTGTCTGCATCAGGATCGTGTCAATGCTTGGGATACCAGCTCTATCAAGGACAGTGGTATCTGGAATCTTGTCTTACCATCTGATGTTCATAACGTTTCTGAGACAATTTGTATGAAAATGATTGAGTTTTTTCACATGACGTCTATACACAGTCCATGTTTCACTAGCGTATAACAGCACTGGAAGTACCACTGTTCTGTAAACTTTCAGCTTAGTCTGAAGGTTAATGCCATTTCTACGCCAAACATTTGCGTACAATCTGCCGAAAGTGCTGCTTGCCTTGGCGATCCTTGTATACACTTCATCATCAACGTTGACATTTTGTGATAACGTACTGCCTAGATATGTGAATCTATTCATAACCTTCAGTGCTACGCCATTTACCTTTCTGCAGGGCTCGAGATAGCTTTTGCCAAGTGCTGGTTGTAACATGACTTCTGTTTTCTCTGTGTTAATGGTAAGCCCAAAGTTGGTACAGGCTTTGGAGAATCTGTCTATAATACATTGCAGATCAGCCTCAGAGTTTGCATTTAGGGCACAGTCATCAGCAAATAGAAGATCCCTGATTGTGCGTGATTTAACTTTGGTTTTTGCTCGAAGCCGCCGAAGGTTGAACAATTTTTGAAGATAACCTCGATATAACGACATGTCATCTACTAAGGTTTTCTGTTGCCTGGTTGGTTTGTCTAATGAGCCATTGGTGATACCCACAGACGCAATCGCATGCGCTACCCTCAGTCTTACCCAACAAAGTTAATTAGTACATTATCAATCCTCGGTGCATCATCGTAATATCCTTACTATCGCATATCATACAGCCTCTGGTAAGCCTAGATACCACTGTCAATTCTGAACAATTCATGTCCTTCGCAACTCCACTTGGCAACTAACTGGTCACTAGCTTCAGCGAAAAAGCCAAACAGTAACCACGTCCATCAAAATGATGAATAACGTTAACAATACCCACATTAGAAATGTTCTTAATAAAACTCAGATTACAAATGTTATTAGAAACACTCAATTTACGAGTGTCCCTAAAACACTCAGATTACGAATTGCCGTAAGAACACCCAATGGAGAAATGTTTTTTTTTGTAATACTCAAATGATCAGTGCCTTTAATAATAATCAAATTACGAATGTCCATAATCAAACTCACATGATTAATGTCCTGATTACCACTCAAATAAATGTCCCTAATAACACTGAAATAAATCATGTCCTTAATAACACTGAAATAAATCATGTCCTTAATAACACTGAAATAAATCATGTCCTTAATAACACTGAAATAAATCATGTCCTTAATAACACTGAAATAAATCATGTCCTTAATAACACTGAAATAAATCATGTCCTTAATAACACTGAAATAAATCATGTCCTTAATAACACTGAAATAAATCGTGTCCTTAATAACACTGAAATAAATCGTGTCCTTAATAACACTGAAATAAATTATGTCCTTAATAACACTGAAATAAATCATGTCCTTAATAACACTAAAATAAATCATGTCCTTAATAACACTGAAATAAATCATGTCCTTAATAACACTGAAATAAATCATGTCCTTAATAACACTGAAATAAATCATGTCCTTAATAACACTGAAATAAATCATGTCCTTAATAACACTGAAATAAATCATGTCCTTAATAACACTGAAATAAATCATGTCCGTAATAACACTGAAATAAATCATGTCCTTATTAAGACTGAAATAAACATCATATTCTTAAGAATACATATGCTGTAAACAATGACAAACCATTTTATAAGTTCTCATGAACACATTCTTCTTCTTTCGTTCTCTTGAAACATGTCTATTGTTTGTTGGTTTGAGAACCCAGGAATTTCGAGCGATTAGCTCTTACTTCAAATGTGCAATTTGGAGGTTTATGGGATGTCTTTCATACCCAGGAGACTTCACCTTGGTGCAATACTTATTTGGAGGAGGCGTCTACTCAAGGGGGGAGAGGAAGGGGGTAGAAACATGTCTATATCTGTAATTCTGTCTCCTGAATAAAACTCACTGTCTTTTGTAGTTCATAAAGTGTCCCATAGAGTTTTGATTCCAGTGTTGTTTCTTCTGAACAATATGTCTGCCTCAGTGTTCCATACTCAGAACACTCTTGAAGTATATGTTTGGCACTCTGTGCTGTCTGCCACATGTACACATGGCCGTGTTACCAATCTTGAATTTTGTGTACATGTGATTGCGAAGTCGGTTGTGCTCTGTTCTGAGGTGTAGAAGTTCAACTTGTTCTGATTTGTGTGTCCCGTTCTGAGGTGTAGAAGTACAACTTGTTCTGATTTGTGTGTCCCGTTCTGAGGTGTAGAAGTACAACTTGTTCTGATCTGTGTCCCGTTCTGAGGTGTAGAAGTACAACTTGTTCTGATCTATGTGTCCCGTTCTGAGGTCTAGAAGTACAACTTGTTCTGGTCTATTCATAATGGGATTATGAGCACATTCTAAAAATCTACAAGAGTGTAAGAATAAATTCAGAAGAATAAAAGGTAATGGAATATTGAGAGATTGAGAAAATGCTCTAGCGCATGTGGTTGAGTCTGTGGGTCTCACCAATGGCCCACTAGACATACCACCCATGTAACAGAAAACCTTAGTAGATGACATGCCGTTATATTGAGGTTATCTTCTTAGAGAAACTTCATGGCATGTCATCTATACAATTATGCTTTTATTTTATTGTTGAAATGTGTTTCATGTTTACCTGAATATATATGTATGCACCCTCTGTGGTTGGGAGAGAGCCAGAGATGTACTGTGCAGCACTGGGGAGGAGAAAACTGACAGCACTGTTTTTCCTATGGCTGAGACCCATCATAGAGGCACAGTGACTCAGGACGTGACAATTCTTTTGACTTGAACATTTGGCATGCTTGGAGCAATAGAGAAGTTCGGCATAACCAGTAGTCAATTGGTGGCGGGGAATGAGCACAGTGAACCCTATTTTGGCTACAGTGGCTAGGAGCAGTGCATAGATTGAAACCTACCTTCCTGGAGGTGTGATAGTTATTCTCTGGCTCTGTCCCGAGGTGGGCCGAAAATCCACAGCAATATAATGCCATTTAATGGCATTAGGTCAGAGGGCATGAGTCCATGGAGCGCTGGATCAGTAACCAACCAACCAACCAGCAAATGCTATAGCATACTTCTTCTTTCTTGTTCTCTAGTCGAAATCAGATGCTGGTCAATGAATTTCATCAATGAACTGGACTGTGGTCATCATCCCCAAGACAGTGGTATAGAGCTTGTCCGACAGAGTTATTTCCGATGTCTAGAGTTTTCTTCTTACACTCCTGGTACAGTGGACAATTCTACAAAATATGAAGATAAACAAAAATAGGTAGATGTGTTACCAAAATCAAACATAAAACAACCTAACAACGATATACAGAGATAGACGACGTTTCGACTAAAAAGCCGTCATCAGGACAAACCAAAGACCACAGTACAACGAATCTTACATAGAGACAAACATAATTATGGTAGGAAGGAAGGAAAAGGAGAGATATTGAATAGATAGCGGAGGAAGCAAAGATGGAGCAACATGACATGGAAGGAGAAGGCATAAGGAGAATATAGTGGTAAGTAGGAAGGGAGAGTGTTGTTAGATTGTGTCATGTTTGATTTTGGTAACACATCTTCAACTTTTGTTTGTTTATCTTGATATTTGCCCGTATTACTCCAGCCATCTACTTCCTGTTTAGGGTTGTTACCCTACACTGGAACATTTACCCCATGATTTTCTATAAAATATGTTCTGTGTTCTCTTAATACTAACCACGGGGACACATACAGGTGTCACCTACTCTAAACTCCCTGCAACAACACCTATAGTACTTGCGTAAAACACAAGGTAACTCAGTTTTACAACGAACGCGCACACTATCAGCCTATTGGGTACGATTATGAAACAATACACATAACAGTAAAAAAAACACAGTTTAAACGTTTCAACCTTAAAGTCTGTTTCAAGAAAATATAAAACAAATAGTATCCGAACTGTGTGTATGTGAATTTTGTGTTCACTGTTTGTCTTTTATTTTCTAAAAAGATCCTATCGTTGAAACGTTCAAACTGTCTTTTATGTTGTTATATGTATTTCCTCATACCAGTACTCAAGCGTATGATAATCTTTGTGTTCAAGTTCATCTACTTTGTGTGTTATTTAAGCGCTACACTGGAATCCGTCTATAGCGCATTCTGTTATAACAAATTTCCTTAAATAACGATAATTTTCCAAAATCCCCAACTATAGTTATCCTGTATTGTTTGAATTGTACATAATGAGTTTCTGTTATTACATATACATATGTTATCAGTACGGACCAAGTTGTTATAACGGGGTCTACTGTATTTAGTATAAATTTTACAGCTGTTTCACTTATTATCGATTTTTGTTTGTAACGTACTAGGAAATTTATCAAAATGTAAGTGTATAGGTGATCTGATACGCTCGACTAGCTTAACGGTACTGGGCACCTAAGTGGTTTCTGTTAGTGATTCAACATTAATTATGTGCTCCTTTTCAAAAATTGTCTCGGAAACAAGAAATAATTATGAATTTTGCTGTCTCTGAAACTCTGAATATCTGCAGATATTCTAGGTTTTACAGTAAATTGAACACCGCGCAGAACAAGACATGACATCTAAAACAAAACTTAACATGCATTTAAGATTCAGTCAACGTCTGTTAGCAAAATGTCTGGAAGTCTCCATTCGCGATTCCGCGGCGTAACAGCAGACGCTTTGGCACGGGCGGTTGTTGTCTTAAGGTTGTTGGAGTTTCCAAGTGCAGTTGGTGTGTCTTCATGCTGGAAGAGGAAATAGAAGAACAATAGGAGAGATGCAGGAGATTGAAATGGGAAGTAAAAGTGGAGTGAGTGATGTACCAAGGGGATGAGGCAGAAGAAGGAAACTGTTGAGAGAGAGAGAGAGGAAGAGAGGGGAAGACCGAGAGAGAGAGGAAGACTAACAAGGCTCTTCGCTTTTGTTGCATGGTTCCTCTCGTCCGAGTTGATTGTTAGACAGGAAATAGAGGGGTTCGGACATGCGCATCAAATTTACAAAGTGGTCAATGAATATCTGAAGTGCCAACGCTGAAAATGGAGTGTAATTGAACTGTCCGGTTCCATGGGCTTCAGTTCGAACATGGAAAATAAAAGTGTCTGTCTTTATGTCTGTGTTATGAAACTGACAATATCGGATGTGTTTAGTCTCGTATCCCTGTGTGGGTCTATCAGATGAGTTTAGTCTCGTATCCCTGTGTGGGTCTATCAGATGTGTTTAGTCTCGTAGTCCTGTGTGGGTCTATCGGATGTGTTTAGTCTCGTAGTCTTGTGTGGGTCTATCGGTTGTGTTTAGTCTCGTAGTCTTGTGTGGGTCTATCGGATGTGTTTAGTCTCGTAGCCCTGTGTGGGTCTATCGGTTGTGTTTAGTCTCGTAGCCCTGTGTGGGTCTATCGGTTGTGTTTAGTCTCGTAGCCCTGTGTGGGTCTATCGGATGTGTTTAGTCTCGTAGCCCTGTGTGGGTCTATCGGTTGTGTTTAGTCTCGTAGTCTTGTGTGGGTCTATCGGATGTGTTTAGTCTCGTAGTCTTGTGTGGGTCTATCGGTTGTGTTTAGTCTCGTAGTCATGTATGGGTCTATCGGCTGTGTTTAGTCTCGTAGCCCTGTGTGGGTCTATCGGCTGTGTTTAGTCTCGTAGTCTTGTGTGGGTCTATCGGTTGTGTTTAGTCTCGTAGTCTTGTGTGGGTCTATAGGTTGTGTTTAGTCTCGTAGTCATGTATGGGTCTATCGGTTGTGTTTAGTCTCCTCGTAGTCTTGTGTGGGTCTATCAGCTGTGTTTAGTCTCATAGTCATGTATGGGTCTATCGGTTGTGTTTAGTCTCCTCGTAGTCTTGTGTGGGTCTATCGGTTGTGTTTAGTCTCCTCGTAGTCATGTATGGGTATATCGGTTGTGTTTAGTCTCGTAGTCCTGTATGGGTCTATCGGTTGTGTTTAGTCTCCTCGTAGTCTTGTGTGGGTCTATAGGTTGTGTTTAGTCTCCTCGTAGTCATGTATGGGTCTATCGGTTGTGTTTAGTCTCCTCGTAGTCATGTATGGGTCTATCAGTTGTGTTTAGTCTCGTAGTCCTGTATGGGTCTATAGGTTGTGTTTAGTCTCGTAGTCCTGTGTAGGTCTCTCGGTTGTGTTTAGTCTCGTATTCGTGTGTGGGTCTATGGTTGCAGACCCGTGAAATCTAATTTATGTGGAAGTATATCTAAGAGAGTAGGTTATGCACGTACACCAGTTGTAAAACACACACCTATCCCGATGGAAGTCAAAAGACACATTATAAATCCAATGTTCATACCAACATTGTGTTTTCAATCTCAGACATGGGCATCAACCACAACACACACAAAATGCGAGAAAGCTTACTACTCATGAAATGAAATATCTAAGAAAAGCAAAAAAACATAACACGACATCATGTGAAAAATAAAGAGATTACAAAAACTGTTGGATCAACCTCTTTGGAAAAATATATTGAAACGGCTGAAATGGTTCGGACATATACTGAGAATAAACCCATATTGTCCTGCAGTATTAGCATACAACAGAAAAATGGAAACAAAAAGAGGCACACAAAAGACCAAGAAAATGTGAATTGAAGTAGTTTATCCACATCTGAAATGTTACATTATAGCTGAATATTATACAACCAACTGATCCACTATTTAATCCACCTTTTGTATATAAACTGTTTGATAGTGACAATTGTTCAATATTTTGTCTGTGTAATAGAAGAGTGGAGAGTACTTATATTACATATTGTAAAATATAAGAGTGGAGAGTACTTATATTACATATTGTAAAATATAAGAGTGGAGAGTACTTATATTACATATTGTAAAATATAAGCGGAAAGTACTTATATTACATATTGTAAAATATAAGTACTTACATTTTATAAGTAATATAAAATAATATATTTTGTTAGGTTTACAAATGAAACGACATAACAGCGTCTTGAAGATCTTACTTGAGGGTAAAGGCGAGCAAGGGGTAGGCAGAGATACATGTGGGAGAGTAATATTACGAGATGGACAAGGTTACAGTCTAGCAGAGTGCACGATCAAGACAGTAGACAAGGCATGCTGGAGGTCCGTTGCAGCCAACCTTCGTTGTGGATACGACACTTAATGATGATGAAAGTGTGCATAACGTCACCAACCTAGCATTGTGTGTAACGTCACTGAACTATTATTGTGTATAGCGTCATAACCAAGTCTGCAGTCAAGAGTTCTTTTAAGGCTCTCAAGTCCCTTTCTGTTTGTTATCTAACTGGGCGTTATCTATCTGTTTGTTATCTAACTGTGCGTTATCTATCTGTTTGTTATCTAACTGTGCGTTATCTATCTGTTTGTTATCTAACTGTGCGTTATCTATCTGTTTGTTATCTAACTGTGAGTTACCTATCTGTTTGTTATCCAACTGTGTGTTACCTATCTGTTTGTTATCTAGCATGTTACCAAAAAAGATCTGATATACATGTCCCCATTGTGTTTTGTACGTGTCATCCTGATTTATTGTGCGCCTTTAGGCTGGTTGCTTCCTTTCTTCAGCACCCTGCTTATTTAGGCATTACTGTGGTCCTGCTCAAGTGGGACTGCCCGACCAGTCCTAGTTTCCAGATATGATGGCTGAACTAAGCCCCTTCACAATTTCAAGATTCTTGCCTCGATGGGGGATCAGATAAAATATTGTTGATGTAGATAATGGACGAAATGATAATAAAAAATATACGTCAATGTGATGCATGGGACTGAAAGGGGGTCAAAGGATATCAACTCTGTAAACTTACGAGTTGCAGATAGTTTTACATTGCTCTGCTTGCAATGAATTCTCATTCCATCTTTAACCTCGACCACCACAGATGCGATCCCTAAAAGTGTTAGCTAGATATACCACATGTTTTTATGGTATAACGCGTTTCCATGGTTCACCACGAAGAGGTACTTTTAGAATTTGGGTTATCAGCAATATGATTATTCGCGTGATTACGTTTTGTTACACCTGCTTGCATAAAAAGAAGTTACGTTCAATTTTACAGTGTTTTCTGAATGAAATATGTGATTTATTTTCATAATGTGATCGATTAGAACACGGCTTAACAATTCACAGACTCTGAAACAATATTGTGACTGGTCTAACAAACCGACAGTGTGAAATTAAAACGCACCTAGGTAACATGGAGCTTTGCCATAGCACTCCTGACGCTACAATGCATTATTAGGTATAAAGGGAAAAGAAGAAATAGGCCCATCCCCCATCTTACAACATGTTTGTTATCACTAAAATAAAAACAAGCAAAATATTACTTTAATTCTTCCCCACCCCATAATCACATTTAAGACAACATCACAAGAGAAATCGTGGATTTTCCTAGAATATTCACCAAAGCTAAGGAATAACTACGAGAAATAGTGGACTTTCCTAGAATATGCACCAAAACTAAGGAATAACTACGAGAAATAGGGAACTTTCCTAGAATATTCACCAAAACTAGGGAATAACTACGAGAAATAGTGAACTTTCCTAGAATATTCACCAAAACTAGGGAAATACATTTTCTTTTACCACCTCCTCTCACTTCTGGTAATAAACCCAACCTACGGCTCTGGTCACAATGTGTCATTGCTACAGACGTGTGTGATTTGTTGTGTTGAAATGGCGACAAGAAAAGATAATAATTGCTCCAGAGAACACAGAGAAAGATATTCAGAGTCAAAGGACTGAAGAAACTTCCATTCATATTCGTGGACTCAAGCCAATGGTTTCTTCGCTGACGCCATTTTAAATTGAGAGCTTACCCACAATGCATCAGCGGGATACCGGACAAGGAAGAACGCGGGAAGTGTCTGCCAGAATGTTCTATGGTACGTTGAGAAGGTCGTCGGGTTAAAGTGACTCCTGGTGTGTCAGTTTTTTGTTGCTAATGTGGGGGGTTCGCTGTTCTAAAGAAGGTCGAACATTATTTCTTAGTCAGTCAAGGTAGACTTTTCCCAGGTGTTCATTGAAGAGATGTCACAGAATTTCTGCAGGTGTGTCGATTTTGAACCAGCTGTACCATTTGTTGAAATGTCTTCCAACGAATTTGTTGTCACGTTATAAAAGTCTAATGCTCTGTCCGTGTTCAGATGTGTGTAGTTGTAGTGTAATATGTGTAATTGTAGTGTAATATGTGTAATTGTAGTGTAATATGTGTAATGGAGACAAGTCTGTAAATGAGACAAATCTCTAAAGGAGAGAAGTTTGTAAAGGAGACAATTCTGTAAAGAACCCATCTCTTTACTTTAATATAACAATAAGACCCACTTCCCGTCGTGGTCGTAGGATCGTCACACTAGAGACACAAACACATAAAAAGCCATTCAAGATCCTCAACCATTTGGAGTGTAGAAAAATCAGGATTTTCTCTGTCCCCCTCCTTACCTTCAACTCTAGACTGTTCTTTCAAAAAATAATTTTACTATGTTAATTTTCCCCCAACAGACAACAGATCAAATGGTTTGCACACATCAGCATACTTCCATCAGACAGCATATACAAGTAAATTTACGTAGGGAGTAGAGAACAATTTTTTTAAATTCTTGAGACTAACGGGAATTGAACCAGTCCGTTCAACGGCACCAAATCGCCTAGTAACTATTGCACACGTGTTCTTCCGTACTTGACTAACCGCATCTCCACACACAAAAAAGATGCGATTTTGTCAAGACATTCAGAAGTGCACTGAAAGTCACCCGAACGGACCAATCGAGACAAGGACTGTTTCAACAACAACAAACATCCCGTACAGGTATTGAAGAATCCTCAGTAACAACAAACATATAACATATAATATCCGTATTAGCTCTACAAGGGCCGATAGGACTTCTTGTAAACATGGATCACATATATAGACAGTATCATATCTTCATATATGCATACGTTCAGACAGCATACCATAGCAAGCTATGCTACACAGATACAGCGAAGGCAGACCTAGAGGCCGACCACGAAAACGATGGACCACTGAAATAAAATAGGCGACAAAGTCCACAATATACTCTGCACACAAGAGGGCTGTCTACAGAAAACTCTTCTACCCTTGACGCCAAAAGGCAGCAAAATGTTTTAGCGAATGGATAGATAGAATAGATCGTGCTTGCGGTTGTGTCTGTGGGTCTCACCAATGGCTCACTAGATAAACCAACCATGCAACAGAAAACCTTAGTAGATTACATGTCTTTATATTGAGGTTATCTTCTTATAGAAGCTTTATGGCACGTCATCTATACAATCCCGTAGTCGTAATCTTCAATAACAGTTACCATGTTGTTCCGACAGGCCGACGTTGTGCTTGAACTAGTTACGGGCACGGCGTGGGTGGGCGGAACAACAAAGAAATATGTCGCAAGGGCCAGAGCTGTGCCCTGATGTCGACAACTGCTTCGGCGGCATTGGATTCGAAACACCATTGATTCGAATGGCTGCTGCAGCAGAGGGCGGAACACTTACTACGTGCTGTGAGGCCAGTTTTCTAATTAAGTATCAAGAATCACGATAGATAGAATTTTCCCCCAAAAGGTCACAGAAATAATTACAAAAATTCCCATGAAAACAAAGACATTACTTTTTCGATTTTTGTTTTCCGCTAACCTCCCCCACCCCTTTCTTGGTATCCATGGTATTGTATATAAGCTAGCTCAGCCATAACACATAACACCGAGTACAGTGAAGTCAATCCTCTATGTCGTTTGAACCCTTTGAATTAAACAAACTAACTGCTTCATGTGGACATACACTTCTAACCAAACAACTGGATTACTCTTAGTGTGAAATATTAAACAAACCAACTGCCCAGAAACAACAACATTGACATCTAAGTTGCAGGAACCTCTATGAACCTAGAAGACGTTAACATTTATACAACAGAAACCACTGCAGACATTTCAAGCGAATGAAAGAATTCTAAACAATCTCACTTATCACTTTTTTTCTTCCAATATTGTCATATAATTTCTCTGGATTTGATTATATATGACTTAATCGGAGTTCCATATTTACTTAAAATTGCTGGCCGGGGATACCATATAGTCTAAAGATAACAGGTTCTCCCATTGATGGAATTTATTTGAACAATTTCAAGAAAATATATTTTGTGTAGATTTTCAATCTCATTTTAATTCAACACATTTTATCTGTTTTTGATTGGCAGAAATGGGAGAGTAACATTATACGATGGGCAGGTTACGTACTAGCAAAGTGAGGCGACGACACTTGATCGCGTGAGCGTGACAATTAGAACTATAAGTCCTCGTGACGAATTAGGCATTCATTCGTTAAGTGCCGTCTCCGCAACGAAGGTTGGCTGCAACAGACTACCAACATCCCGTATCTCTTACCTTTTTTTGCATTCTGTTAGACTGTAACCTATTCATCTCGAAAAGTTACTCTCCCATCTGTATCTCTGCCTACCTCTTGCTCGACTACCCTCGACTTTACCTTCAAGTAAGGTCTTCAACAAGAAGGTGGTCTATGTCTTTTAATGTGTTCTATATGTTTGATTTGTTTCATCTCTATTTATTGTAATATACCATTCCTGGAGACACCACTCTCGGAGATACCACTCCCGGAGATACCACTCCCGGAGATACCATTCCCGGAGATACCACTCCCGGAGATACCATTTCTGGAGATACCATTCGTGGAAATACCATTCCTGGAGATACCATTCCTGGAGACATCACTCCCGGAAACACCATTCCTGGAGACACCACTCCCGGAGATACCATTCCTGGAGACACCACTCTCGGAGATACCATTCCTGGAGACACCACTCTCGGAGATACCATTCCTGGAGACACCACTCTCGGAGATACCATTCCTGGAGACTCCACTCTCGGAGATACCATTCCTGGAGACACCACTCTCGGAGATACCATTCCTGGAGACACCACTCCCGGAGACACCATTCCTGGAGATACCATTCCTGGAGACACCACTCTCGGAGATACCATTCCTGGAGACACCACTCACGGAGATACCATTCCTGGAGATACCATTCCTGGAGAGACCACTCTCGGAGATACCATTCCTGGAGACACCACTCACGGAGATACCATTCCTGGAGATACCACTCACGGAGATACCATTCCTGGAGATACCACTCTCGGAGATACCATTCCTGGAGATACCACTCTCGGAGATACCATTCCTGGAGATACCACTCTCGGAGATACCATTCCTGGAGATACCACTCTCGGAGATACCATTCCTGGAGCTACAGAGATTGGCATGTACGATAAAAGAGAGACATTATAGAATATTGGAAGTAAGAACGACTAACAAAGTTAAAGAACAACCGTTGATGTAAGAACGACTAACAAAGTTAAAGAACAACCGTTGATGTAAGAACGACTAACAAAGTTAAAGAACAACCGTTGATACACATTTTCTGTGGCAGGAAGAAGTTTCCTAAATAATGAAATTCATTTCCTTGTTGAGAGTTGATGGGAGACGGGGTATTCTGAGAATTGAATCAAGCTCGTTAGAAACTTCCTATTGCAGAGAAGGATACAAGAGCTGAGATGCTCCTAATTCCAGGGGATAAAAACAAAACTGAAAAAATGGGGAGTTTTTAAAAAAATAAAACATTTCTTATGTAGTCTTTCTCAAGCTCTTACAGATGGGCATGATGTAGTCTTGAGAACGGAGTAAGGTGTCTCATGGTTTACAGCGAGTATATGATATATGCAGTATTCGTACTGGCACATCCGACTTCAGTATAGCTTCTGGATCACTTTGACCGTAGATTGGATGGGGTAGCCAACTCACCCCAAAACCTACTTAGTCACTTCTTACAACGTTCATGATAGATAACAGTGTCGCTAGCCTTTGACCACTTTTGGGCTCTGCTAATCAACAGGCTAAAGAAAAGCCCTAGTCCCCGTAGATTGATCGTTAAAACGGGAACGTGGAATGGAATGCCATAGATTGATCGTTAAAACGGGAACATGGAAGTGGAATGCCATAGATTGATCGTTAAAACGGGAACATGGAAGTGGAATGCCGTAGATTGAACGTTAAATCGGAACGTGGAATTGGAATCTCATTGGTTTATATTTCTATATACATTATTCTATTTTCCTGAGATTGACAGGTTTGAAAGTCCAAGATTATATCCCTGTGTCTACGGGTTTCAAACACAATTAGACAACGATGTGTTACCGGAGCCCGGAAGGAGAGCAAAGAATAGCAATAATATTTAAATTGAACGCATGTCGTAAGAGGCGAGTAAGGAGGTTTTGGATGGTGGAATTGGCTGCCCTATCTCGTTATGGTCAAAGTGACCCAGAAGCCGTACTGAAGTAGGATGTGCCAGACCGATAGGCGCAGATGTCGCTGTAAATCATAACACAAAAGACTCTGTTCTCAGGACTACATCCTGCTAAATCTGCAGGAGTGTGAGAACGAACTAAGAACAAGAGGAGAAGAGAAGAGAAACATGTACCGTTAAGAAGCGGCATACTGGTGGCGAGGAGAAACATGTACCGTTAAGAAGCGGCATACTGGTGGCGAGGAGAAACATGTACCGTTAAGAAGCGGTATACTGGTGGCGAGGAGAAACATGTACCGTTAAGAAGCGGCATACTGGTGGCGAGGAGAAACATGTACCGTTAAGAAGCGGCATACTGGTGGCGAGGAGAAACATGTACCGTTAAGAAGCGGCATACTGGTGGCGAGGAGAAACATGTACCGTTAAGAAGCGGCATACTGGTGGCGAGGAGAAACATGTACCGTTAAGAAGCGGCATACTGGTGGCGAGGAGAAACATGTGCCGTTAATCCCATCCATTTTTATTTAGACAGGAACACTGTCAGTGGTAACAAGTTCATTTGTCCCAGGTTGTCAATCCACCAAAACCCCCACTCAGCTATATACACCTGTGTCCACTCAAACTACCTGGGTTACTACCCAATAATTCTTACACAAATCTAATGAAAAACGAATCCAAACATCTGGTCCAACTCCCGCACACCTTTGCTGCTAAAAGGTAGAGCTAATGAAACACATGTTTTCACCTGTCGTCAAGTAGAACATTATTATTGGCTCGCTAATCTTCGCTAATTGTTGATCATTTGTTTACTCTTTGTTACCTGTCCTGGTTATGAACTATTGAACATCATTAATACAGTCAAGTCCCGCTTGTTGGAATTCTCCTGTGGAGACTCACACCTGTTGGCAGTTATCGTTTTTTTTGTATAGAAGATTTTCACACCTGATATTTGATGCTGCTGTGACAATGAACAAAATTAGAGATATATTGCAACTGTATGGGCGCCATGATTGGACATGTTCCTAATCTTGAATGGTTACGTTTATAAATGACCATACAAAATAAAAATAACAGCGCACATGAAAAAAATATACAAGGGACAACCAGAAAAATAACGCTACAACTATTCAGAAATTATATTTTTTTCAGTACTAACATATGGTTGTGAGAATGGGTTGTGCCAACTACAAATGATAAGTAAATATCGGCGCTTGATATGAAATGTTATAGAAAGGTCATGGACAGAAAGAAGCCAACAATGACGTCCGCAAAGACTTGAACATAGAAGAGAGAAAAAGACTAGTTCCTCAAAACTATTTTTTTTTAAACACAAATTTTTCATGTTTTTACATATTTAAACATATTTAAATATTTTTTTCACATAAAAAACCAATGACGTAAAAGGATTAATTTAAAAAAAGGGTTTAAAAGCCGTAGAAGATTGACTTCACTGTACTCGGTTTCCCTTATGTACTCCGTCACTCTAAACGAAGCGGCACGCCGTCTGCTGAGAGTACCACTCATAGCACGTTACTCCGTAGCTTCAAATGATAATCCACAGGGATCTCCGAAAAAAATCTACCTTATAAACAAGACGACACGAGCAGGATTCGAACTCGTGACGTCTTGAACACAATGATAACAAATAAGATTAATCATGGAGGGAAAGCTTATTGGGTAGAGAACAAGAGGCAGACCAAGACTACATTTCCAGCCTTTTGAACATGACACCAAAAGAAGCTGGATAGCTTGCATAGTATTAAGAGTCTTACAGAGTGGCAGTGCGAACAACGTTCTGTAAAGGACAAGTAGCATAGACATATTATGTTTATATAATGTTGAAATAATGTGACACGGAACTTGTCACACAATTAGGTCTTTATTAAAAACAGTCACAGAAATGCGGGTGGATTTACTTAATTGTAGTTCTTTACCTCATGTGTGTTACGTCCCCTAGCATGAAGCAGCATGCAGCCCGCCGAGAGTACCCCGCATACGACGTAACTAAGTAGATACAAGCGATATCTTGGAAAAAAAATCACATTATAAACGAAATTTCGCGAGCGAGGATCGAAACATAGACCTCTTTATTACAAATCAAACAGCTTAATCACTGCGCTAGGAACATCATCTAGAATTACGTCCACTACTTTTGGGTTTATCATTTTTTAATGACTGTTTCTTGATAAGGTCACAGTTTTATCGAAACGTTGACTTCGCCAATTCATTATATTATTAGTATTAGTGAAATTATTATTTTCATATTCATAAAGAGGCAACTCCACCCGCTTCCCTCTCCCCCAGATCTTTTTCGCCCAAAAATGCAGCACATTCATACCTACCTCTCAGTGACTGTATAACCATTTGTCTTAATGTGCCCATTACATATTTGTCAGATCTTTTGTTTGTTTGTTTGTTTGTTTTGCGTTCGCTCCATTGTAACCAGCACGGATATCCGTGCGATTTCCGCCGGGAGCGTGATTACGTTGTGCCACCGTTATGCGCATTGTAGGCCTAGCACATCCGATTTCGGCATGCCTTGACAATTCGGGTGGGCTACCCTAGCCTGTGACAGCCTCCATATCTGTCTCCAGGCACGTATGAGTACCACGACTCTTCGCCCATACGATTTTTGCTCTCGTCTGTCTCGCACGAGGTGTTCCACTGTCTATGAACTTGCCTCGTGTAATTGGACGTTCTGTGCCTGTGCCCATCGGGTACTGAACCGTTTCTCATCCGTGAGCCTGGTTCCGTATGAGGAAGAACTCGCCAGAAGAGTTGGACCGTGGCTCGTTCGCCCTCCTACCCGAGGCGTCATTCATAGACCTCGTGAACCCCTCGCACAAGTTTGAGTCTCACACCACGCGTTTGAGAGCAAGGCGTTCTCGAGCTGAGCGACCTTGTCCCAATAGCGCCTGAACCCATCCGGTACGAAACCCTTTCTCTCTGCAAGTGTATTTCCGGTATAGGAAAACTTGACAGTAGAAACTTGACAGTAGAGTTGGTCCAGGACTGCCATCGTTGTCCCTTTCTTGCCTAAGCCCATCGGGTACGGATTCTTTTCTATTCGCGAGCATATTTCCGGTTTAGGAAGGCTCGACATTAGAGTTGGGTTAGGTCTTCTTGCTTTTCCGAAGGCCAATGATTGGGTCTAGGTCTCTGTCTGCAAGGAGTACAGGTAAGTAGAAGCTCGTCTCGAGCTGACGGAGCTTGTAGTTCCCCTTTCCTATGAACTTTTCACTTTCTGTTTGCAGTTCACGCTGCCCTCTAGCGCTGTTCTGCCCTTTCATTGTTTCATTGTACTCAGTATGAAATCTATTTGTCTCTCGCCATGCATCTACCTTTACGTGCATTTTACATTCGACGCCCTTTAATGTTCGGACTGGACTGATTAGCTTCACTGTATGTCGACAGTGTCGCTATATGTGGTGATGCTGGTGGTGTCAGAGATATTGTCTGTCTCTTGTGCAGTCAAATCAGCTCAAACTGCTGTATTTCTGTTTCCAGGGTGCACACGAGGAGGTACATTTGACATCTTGGTTATCTGCTAACCCTGGGTCCGTCTAGAGCAATGTGTTCCCTTTGTACCCCCGATCTTTTGTGATATTCAAGTTTTTCTGTTATCGGAACCCAAGAACTTAGATAATGGAGTGGAAGTTAGAACCCCCCCCCCCCCCCCGTCTCCCCTCCATTTCCTTCTTAGGAAATTAGGAGTATCACATTTAGTATTAGAACTACCCAAAACGAAAGTAAACGCCCCCCCCCCCCCCTCTTAAAAGATTTTTCGTAAAAGAAGAGGAACTTACTGATGACAAAGACGAAATCACACGAACATCGACGAGTGACTTTTCTTTTAAAGTAGGTAACTTCTCCACCTCCTATTTTTTACTGAAGACGTGCCTGCACCCTGCATGAATCTGAAGATGGAGCAACGAAGAAACACTACAATCTATCATGCATGACGACAGTTCTTCTCGTCTTTCGCTCTTTCCTAATATGTCTTCTCGTGTGTTCGTTCTCAAACTTCTGCGAATCAGCAGAATATAGTCTGCAAAACAGAATGCGTTCTACCATAGTTTTTAACTGAGCTGCGAATTATGTGCTGTTCAGACTGACCATCCGACTTCAGCTTGGTTTTTCGGTCACTTTGAACCATGGACAGGAGAGGAAAAAAACCAACTGCACCTCAAATCTCTTGGTAACCTCTTACAACATACATACAGGGTAATCCTTGAAACACGTTCTATCCGTAATTGTGTCACGAATGAGTTAATGAAAATGTGTACATTTATGGTGAGGCACGCTACTTTCAACCGTGGATGCTAGTCAAGTTTACTTATATCCTCTTTGTTCTTTAACAAACTTCTGAAGATTAGCAGAATGTAGTACACAATTGTAATGTGTTCATAGGCGCAGAAACATAACTTGTTCTGAGAGGTAAATTTGTAACTTGTTCATAGGCGTAGAAGAGAAACGTGTTCTGAGACGCAGAAATGAAACTTATTCTGAGGCGCAGAACTGTAATTTGTTTTGAGGCGCAGAATTGTAGCTTATTCCAACAAAGACTGAAAAATAAAATAAGACTGACATGCGTGTGTGTTGCCCTAAGAGGGGCACCAAGAATAGCAACTCTTTTGCCTTCCAATAATGCCCGTGGTAGGCGACTAAGAAATATGGAATTGGTTGCCCCATCCAAAAGTAGCATAGAAGTCATGCTAAAACTAAAAGTATTATGTCGAAAAGGTGCAGTTATCGCAGCTAAGTTTTAAACCAAAGAACTTATTCCGTACTCTGGACTACATCTTGATAATCTGTAGGAGTTTAAGAATGAACGACGGAGAACACGAAGACTTGCCAGCCTTTTCTACAATCGAGCAACCACAGTCTGCCTGCGTGTGTTGAAGACGGAGATAGCCAACCATAGAGGAGTACTACAGCAATCAAAACGCCAATTATACACACAACAATCATATTTCCACTCGTACACGCAACAATCATGATACCACTCATGCATGCAACAATCATAATGCAAATCATACACGCAGCCATCATAATCCAACTTATACATGCAACAATCGTACCGCATCTCATAGACGTAATGGAAATATGTCTATATAAGAGACGATTAACCCTTTATCTCCGGACATTGTTCTACGTAACAGATCAGAAATGTGATAAATTATGTCTCCAATGACATTCTTCCTGCATGTGCCGATTCATTTTTTGTCTTATACAAATAAGAAAGCTTCCATAGTACTGGATATTTTAAATTGACACCATATAATATATACCATGTAGATGACATGTTTGTCCACACACACTCACGCATACACGCACGCGCGCGCACACGCACATACACATCTTTAGCATTACGTTAATGCTATGAGTAAAATAATGCGTTGCACATAAAGAAGGTTGGATGTGGGATTTGAACACTCGTCCCCATGATTTACACTGTGATGAGGAATGCTAAAGACAGACGCACAGGTCTGTCTCTACTGTCTGGGGGGAGGGGTAGTCTGTCTCAACTATCTGGACGGGGGGGTCAGTCTCTACTGTCTGGATGGAGGGGGGGGTGTCTGTCTAAACTGTTTGGAGAGATAGTCTGACTACTGCTTGGAAGAGGAGTAACCTGTCTCTACTGTCTGGAAGAGAATAGTCTGACACTGCTTGGGGGAGACGATAGTCTGTCACCACTGTTGGGAGGTGGTGGTCTTTTATTGTACCTTTACGGGGATAATCTGTCTCCACTAGCTGTAGAAGGGGGAGTAGTATGTCTCCACTGAATTGGGGAGGAGGCAGTCTGCCTCTATTACTAGGGCGGAGATGTAGTCTATCCCTTCTGCTTGTAGGGACGTATCAACACTATCATCTGCAACATCAGATGGTAACATCATCTACGTAATAGAAGACTGCTCAGACATTGTGTAGAACAATCATCTGAAGCTTGCAAATGCTCCGATACACGAACATTTTCCGATAGCTTGCAGATGCTCTAATACTTGCAATTGCGCCACCAATTACATATGTTCTGATATTTGCAATTGTTCCGATACTTGCAAATGCTCCAATGCTTGCAAATGTTCTGATGTCTACAAATATTCTGATCCTTGCAAGTGGTTTGAGACTCGTAAATGTTGTGATACTCGCAAATGATCGGATACTTGCAATTGCTCTGATACTTGCAAATGCTATGGTGCTCGCACAAACTGTAATACTTGCAAATGTTCTGGAAAACTCTTCCATAGAAAAGAATGCCAGATAAACACAAATATGAAGCTGAAAAAAATAACTCAACTGCCTGGCACAGGAAACAAGAGTGGAAAACTGGCATTTTCTCGTGGTCAAATCCTGAACAGTATTCCAGCCTTCGGTAGGAGTGAATGGTAGGAGGGGGAGTACCAAGCTCGTTACAAACGATTATTTTTTTCTTTTTTAGGCATATTGTGGCGCATGGCAGATAGGTTAGAGCTATGGTCTACACCACGAAGTCCAGGGCTCAATCCTTTTGTAAGGACAGGCCGGAGGGCAAATCTAAAAACCTACCCCGAACATGATGCGGTGACACCAAATGCGTGCGTTCAACAAGGCACTCGAAACCTCCATGCAACTCGCTAAGGAAAAAAAACTGCTGTATTGAAGTTTATCGTTTGTCATTTTTGGAAAATCATTAAGAAATGGGTTCAAAATGCGCAGAGGAGTTACTTAATTGTACTCGGGTCCCCATATGTACTGCGTCCCTTTCAGAGAAGCGGGAAGCCATCTGCTGAGAGTACCATTCATAGCACGTGACTCTGCAGATTCAAGCAATAATCCCTGAGATCTAAAAAAAAAAATTTTTTTAACAAAACATCGCAAGTGGGATTTGAACTGCGACCTCTAGTGCATAAAACGGAACGACATAACTACTACACCATGGAGATCCACTGTAATATACTTAAGAATACGGATTTACCTCCTTCTTTGGCCTGGTTCCTAATGTTAAGTGTCATGATTTGACTTCCTAAATTGGTCAGGGAGATCTTGAATCTTCTAAACCCCCCTGTAATATTTTCGGTCCTGGCTCGATCCTCTTATTAACAAAACAAAACAAAAAGGTAATACCCACACATCGCTGACTATGCGATTAGTTGATGATGATGTTGATGAACATTTATTCAATCTATCTATTGTCTTGTCTCTGCTTCTGTTGTTATGCATAGCAGGGTTGAATGGCAATCGGTTTTGGGGTTATGGCACGTTTTTATATTCAATATGAAAGACAATTTATTAGAATTCCATGCAAGGAACAATAATAAACTAATATTTTTACTTCCCGCCTGAAAAAAAAAAACACCTAGAGAAATCAATCAACGCTTACCCTTGCAATTTCTTCCAAAGTAAACACATCAGAGCACACTGTACAACAAAGCACTCATAATAACTTCATCAAACATCGATGGGGAACGTGTTCCCCGACCGAACGACCTGCCAATAATCTACCACGTGGACTGCAGTAGTTCGCACCTCTCCATTGCACAGGTGTTCTGAGTTAGACCTAATTGGTACCCCGTTGCGCAATCTCAAAGACTTACGTCCAAACAAATGTCACAGTGGGTTCCGTTTTGAATCACCGTAATTTAGACCTGGTGTTTTCTATATTTGACGCTAAATGTGACATGGGTCTTGTCTAAAAGTACGCATTATTAATCTATTGTCTTCTTTCATGGAGACGTGTGCCAAGAGATTGTGACATGATCAAACCTTTTCAGTACTTTGGCAGCAACGCCGTAGACAAAATAAGTATTACAAGAGGTGTTTTTTTTTCAGGATAGTAAACATACGGTCTTTTCTGTGGCGAGGTAGTACAGATCGTGTCTGTGACGATTAATGTAAATGGTTCGAATCCCGCAACAGAAAATAGTGCATCCTGACCGTTCAAAAAGCAATGACACAATACTGATTGTTGAACGTATGCATATTACCTAGAAAAATTACAGCCAAAAAATAAGCTGGGGTAATAGCTACGTCCAGAACATCATAAGCTAGAACCTTTAGGTAAGATCAAACTGTTTAGAGATTTTGTTCTAGGAGAAAATCCACGGGAAAAGTCGAGTATACCAAGACAGTCGAGGAGCGCAGTAGCCTGGTGGATAGTGAGATTGCTTGCTATCATCTGGTTACAGCGTGCCAGGATCGAAACCACGTCCGGACATTTTTAAAAAATCTTGTTTGTGATTTCACTCCTCCAGTCGACTCAGCTGTAAATGAGTACCTTACGCATGAGTTAGGGAAGGTAAAAAAACAGCAAGGAAGAGAACTGACCACCCCACTTAATAGTTGCTGCGGCTTAGTACATGAAGAGTTATCTTCATCCCCGACGGCAGATGCCATGGGACCTACCTTTACCTTTACCATGATAATAAACCTTGCATGAGGTTATTAAGCAACCAATCATAGAGAAGTCGCTATTTTATGTGAGAAATGATTATGAAGGATAAATCATGCTATTTTTTTAGTAGCAGCTGCCCTATTCTGTGATGCTAGTACTGAGACCATATGTATCTAGAAGATAAGGTGGAGATCTCAAATCCCTCCTCCATAGCAAGCCTCTCCTCCCTAGCAAGCCACTCCTCCCTAGCAAACCTTTCTTTCCTAGCACATCCGAACATAAATTTTAGTGCTATGAATTAACTGAAAATGTATCTACGGCACTGCCCGACTGACTATATATGCCCAAGCTATCTTGTATAGCTTGAAATGTAAACACAGTTTCTCATTTATTAAGCGTGACCATCGGATTTATATGACATGTTCACTGATTGGGAACCATCCTTTAAAGGTGACTCATTTTATTTTCATTAGTTATCGACAGAAAAATTCGGCGGGAAAATCAAATACAGAAGATTAGAAGATTTCCAATGTGCAAACATATGTAATATGATGATGTTTGTCCGTCGTAATCGACGATGACCAAATACTTAACCATAATAATAATAACAATAAGTAATAAAAATAATAAAGTTAATAGTGCGCTTTTAAATGACTAACAAGTCCAATGCGCGCTCAAAATGTTCTTTTACAGAATTGACAACAATAGAGGGTATCTGTGTGAGGTTGAGATGTTTTTTTCTTTTCTACGTGCCCGCTTCTGTCTTGCAGTATCGTGTCTGGTCTCTTCCGCCACTAGTGCTCCCGTTCTACGGCTGTAACGCTGTTCTATCCTGAGCGAGGCTCTCCCAAGCGCCTACGTCAATGTTAAGATGTTTCAGTGATGACTTGAGCGTGTCTATGAAGCGTTTTTTCTGTCCACCAGCTTTTCGAAATCCTGCCTTGAGTGCTCCATAATATATTTGTTTTCGCAAACCCGAGTTCTCCATACGCATAAGATGGCCTGTCCATTTTTCTATACACGGATGATCACGTACCAATATAGTTCTGATTATAAACTTATTGCCGAAGACGAATGTTTCGAACCATTGGCACACATAAGATGGCAACAAGAGCGTATTTCCGTTCTCTGGACTATATCCCGCTGGAAATCTAGTAAGAGTATTGTTCTTCTTCAAGAGAGCTCTAGTGAGAATTTCAGGATAAACGCTGAAGAAGAAGAATATTACACAACTGGAATTCATGTAGTTATTATAATATTGTTAATAGACGGAAGAAAGCCCCCCCCCCTCCCTCTTTTTTTTTCCTCCCGGCCATAGGTTCTCAAATTTTTTCGGGTAATCGCCCACTGTGCAAGACATATGGTGGTTACGATAACAGTGTCGCACGTCCTGACGTATCCAATATCAGAATGATTTTTTTAGATCACTGATAATAGGGGACAGCTAATTTCACCCTCCCACTTTCTCAGTCGTCTCTTATGACATGTATGCAAACCCGTAGATAATGAACCCTTTTATCTAAATTTAACATGAATTTAGAACTTGAAACTTAGTCGTCATATCGATAAAAACCAATACCCCTTAGAGGGTGTCCACAAAAAGGTCTTCTAATTTCCCGTCAAATAGTGAAATTTATAGTCAAAGTTGCATGTATATTTGTCCCATTTGTCTATTTACATATGTCTGTTGCGTTGTCTGTGTCCCCATCCAGCTATCTATTTTTTTTATTAACTGGAGAATATATATGTTAGAAGTTTTCTCTAGTATCGCATCATGTTTAGGGATGCTTCTTTGTCGTATTCCTAAAACGTGTTGCCTCAAGTTGCAAGGCGAATAGATGCTAGCTGAAAAGAAATCATTCACATTCCGTCTACTGTCTTCTGAATTGTTTTGTATAATTCCTCTACTCTTCCTAGTTTACATTATTCATTTCACCAAGATGTTTGTTCAATCCTGCAAGAGCTTCAGAGGAGTTGTTAGGTTAGGATTGTAAACGCCCGTGTGTTGCCGGGGTCCGAAAGGGGAGCAAAGAATAGCAACACTGTTTACCTTCCATGCATGTCGTAAGAGGCAACTAAGGAGGTTATGGGTTGGAGTTGACTGTCCCATCCCATATAGGGTCGATGACCCAAAGCCATGCTGAAGTCGGACGTGTCAGGCCGAAAGGCGCAGATATCGCAGCAATGATGTAAACTATGACACAGCGCATTCTGTTCTCCGGACTACATCCTGCTAATCTGCAGGAGTTTGAGAATGAACGCAGAAGAAGACGAAGAAAAAGGATTGCAAAAATTGATGTGGTGCATGGTCGAGTTGTTAAGGCATTAGTCTGACACCTGTGAGGTCCAGGGTTACATCCTGGTAAGGACTGGATTTGTATCTGTTGGGGGTATATTAAAATACTCACCCTCAACAATTCCCCCATCTTCCCCACCCCCAATCTACATGATTGGATGTGACCCTGAAAAAGCATACCAGGAAACTTCCTCAGGTACCGAAGGTGGAAATAATTAAGCTATCCTTCATGTCAAGCATAGAAGTCTGCAGCTGCATGTATCAGCGAGAGCAGAACGACTTGCGTGGTTGACATTCAGCTGCGTGTTTCAGCGAGAGTAGAACGACTTGCGTGGTTGACATTCACCTGCGTGTTTCAGCGAGAGTAGAACGACTTGCGTGGTTGACATTCAGCTGCGTGTTTCAGCGAGAGTAGAACGACTTGCGTGGTTGACATTCAGCTGCGTGTTTCAGCGAGAGCAGAACGACTTGCGTGGTTGACATTCAGCTGCGTGTTTCAGCGAGAGTAGAACGACTTGCGTGGTTGACATTCAGCTGCGTGTTTCAGCGAGAGTAGAACGACTTGCGTGGTTGACATTCAGCTGCGTGTTTCAGCGAGAGCAGAACGACTTGCGTGGTTGACATTCAGCTGCATGTTTCAGCGAGAGCAGAACGACTTGCGTGGTTGACATTCAGCTGCGTGTTTCAGCGAGAGTAGAACGACTTGCGTGGTTAACATTTAGCTGCATGTTTCAGCGAGAGCAGAACGACTTGCGTGGTTAACATTTAGCTGCATGTTTCAGCGAGAGCAGAACGACTTGCGTGGTTAACATTTAGCTGCATGTTTCAGCGAGAGCAGAACGACTTGCGTGGTTAACATTAATTTTAGATGCCATCTTTTTAGATAAAATTGGTTGACATCCAATTGTAGATCCCCCACCCAAAAAAAACAACATCCGGGCACATATATTCAATTGTTCTTCTTCTACGTTCATTCTCAAACTCCTGAAGATTATCGGGATGTAGTTCGAAATTATTATGCCATGGTTTCCAGATTAGCTACGATAAATGCGCCTTTCGGCATTAAATATTCGACTTCATCATCGCTTCTGTGTCATTTTGACCGCATATGAGATGGGACAAACAACTCCATTCCAAAATCACATTTTTCCATAACGACAAGTATGGGAGTCAAAAAATATAGCTATAATTTACTCCCCATCGGGGCCCGGAAACATGATTAGCTGTACAATAGCATTAGGAGATATCGAGGAGTTATTGCAACAAAATCATAAGGCATCAGAAGACACCAGAAGGGATCAGAAGACACCAGAAGGGATCAGAAGACATCAAGAGGTATCAGAAGACACCAGAAGGCATACAAAGACAGAGATATCAGAAGATACCAGAAGGGATCAGAAGACACCAGAAAGCATCAAAAGACACCAAGAGTTATCAGAAGTCATCAAAAGACACCAAGAGGTATCAGAAGTCACCAGAAGGAATCAGAAGACACCAAGAGGTATCAGAAGATATCAGAAAGCATCAGAAGACACCAGAAGGAATTAGAAAACGTTAGAAGGAATCACAGGGCATTAGAATGCATCAGAAGATACCAGTAAGCATCAGAAGACACCAAGAGGCATGAAAAAACAACAAGAGGTATCAGAAGACACAAGAAGAAATCAGAAGACGTTAGAAAGAATCAGAAGACGTTAGAAGGTATCAGAAGACATAAGACTCGACGATTCAGGATAAGAACGAGGTTGACAGTGTTAGACTCAGATGACACCATCAACGGAAATAAATCTAATCTTGTATAAAGCCTTCTGATTTCTTTACGAGACACATATAGGACTCATTAGTTACAATTTCATTACTGTGTTGCCTTGGACCAAATTTGGAGCAAAGAATAGTGACACTGTTACCTGCAACGCACGTGGTAATGAGGTTTTGGGGACGGAATTGACTGTCCCGGCGGGTTAAGTGACAAATAAACAATGTTGAAGTCAGATTTTCATGTCGAAATGCGTATAAATCGCAGCCATGCTGCAAACAATGGTACAGTACATTAGATTCTCTGGACTACATCCTGCTAATATGTAGGAGTTTCAGATCATATACAGAAACCACAGTCAGATACAACCAGTCATCATCAACATCCCAATTGAACTCATATGATTACCATTACCTCTGACGGACGAACATCATATATTGGTGGCTATAGACTGTACAGAATCATTAGTTTATAAAGCATATATGAAGAGAGAAGAAGCAGAAAGAAGAGACAGGGGTAGACCTAGAGTACGCTGGATCGACAACATCAAAGAGACATTACACGAACACCAAATAACATTATCTGAAGCTGCCAGAAAAGCGAGAACAAGAACATTGTATCTCCCTCGACACCCGTAAAGTGTAAAAGAGGAAGGAAAGAAGAAGAAGATAGACTATATTATCGGTCACTCATATATTTCTTTCAGTTTATTGGGTTGTCCGTGACTATCTGGTTAGCTATCTAGTACAGGTCTGTAGATACCTTCTCAGTGAGGAGGGTTTTTTAACCTCATTCGCCCATTTTCGTATGTAATTCTGTCTTTTTGACGGAATATGTGATGCACCTATAGTTACAAAAGGGCGGGGCGGTACGCGCCTATAAAACACCCTCTCTCCTCTTATTTACGGGCCTGATCTTGTGACTACTGATAGAACAGACAGTTGTATTGTTCAGAATTGTGTTGATTACCGAAAACGGAAGTGGCGAACCATTGGCGCAAATAAAACGGCGATACAACGCATTTCCGTTCTCTGGACAACACTTCCTGCTAGAAATTTAGTCGGAGCGTTGTCCTGCTACAAGAGAGATCCAGCGGGAGTTTGAGAAAGAACGCTGAAGACGAAGAATTTTGTAGTAAAATTTCAGAAACGTTTGACAAAAATAAAATGTAGACCTATAAAACTGTAGCTATGATAAAATTTCACAATGCTTTGCAGCACGGGTGTCCGGTATTTTGGTGGCCCCGTCCTGTATTGAGCTAGTTTCACACTTTTGTGCGTCTTTGTACTGTGAGGACCGCGCCAAGAAAAGCGAAATGAAACGGTAACAAAACGCGATAACGAGCGGGGCGGAGCCAAGTGTCAAATTGTAGATTCCCGCTGCGTGTGATTCGACGTAATTAGCCGGGAACGCTGGTGTCTGATTGGTTGCGTCCGCAAATTGAGGGCGCGCGAGGATGGAGAAAAAAGCGGGCAGAGTAAACGTTGAGAAACGTCTGCGGAACTAATATCAGGGATCAGATGTGAAACAGCAGAGGTAGTGTTGCAAGTGACAGGGGCTACCAATATCGACAAGACGTTGCTACTTTAGTCCCCGGTATCCTCTTTAGTGAAGCGGAGAACTATAACTTTATTTCGGCATTTGATGGCAACCTGCCGCGAGACTCGTGAAAGCTGATACAGTGTCGGATTGGTGAAAATATCGCGAGTGTTAGCCGAGTTGTGTTTGATCGTGTGATGATAGATAATATGCTATCAATTCAATCATATTATTTCTAAACGTATAGAAAGTGGACAGGACTATAGTATATTTTCTTGCTGCAGATTTGCGATATTGAAATCAAAGAAATCATAGATCTAAGGTAAGGGTATAATAGTTTGTCTCATGGCAGCAACCTGCAGTTGGTTATGAATATTACTCTTCATGTACTAATCCGTAGTAAATATTCGGTGTGATGGCCAGTTCCCTTCCTTGTTGCCTTTACATCCCCTAACTTTGCATCAGGCATTTATTTACATCTGAGTCGACCGGAGAAGTGGTCGTGTGAAGCGGGAAATCATAGGTCTAACTGTTGTAAAATAGTTTGTTTCCAGATAATTATTGGTTTTTTACTTACTGCTCAACAAAGTTGTGATAAATTTGTTTACAAAAAATTAAACTGACGACATTGTGAGAATTGGTGGATTAATTCAGAACAAGGAGATACCTGCCGTGGATTTATCACGTTCACATGGATAACTATAACATAATACATCCCTCAAACTGACTGCTTGAAACTGTTCTGGACTACTTGTTTGTATCAGAAGTGTAAGTATTCTATGCAACGTTGTGATGTCTCTGTTGTTACAGACTTGTTCAATTTTACCGGAATATTGTAGACCTAATTATTATTAATTAGTAATTACATTTTTTTCCCCTAGCACCATCATAGATAAAGAGGAAGTGGGGTATATCAATCCCCCTCCCTCCAGACCTTTTTTTTAAAGAAATCAGTACATGACTTTTAGTACTAGTAATTTATGTAATAATATTGATAACATCCCCCCCCCCTCCTTCCCAGAAACTATTTTCCCACAAAACTGTCATAAATTTCTCTTCGTATCCATAGTCCTGATCGCTAGTGACAACTAATCTTCTTCTTCCTGGTTGTAGTTTTCTATTTGGTTGTAGTTTTCTTGCTGGTTGTAGATTCCTTGCTGGTTGTAGTTTTATTTTTGGTTGTAGTTTTCATGCTTGTTGTAATATTCTTGCTGGTTGTAGTTTTCTTGCTGGTTGTAGTTTTATTTTTGGTTGTAGTTTTCATGCTTGTAATATTCTTGCTGGTTGTAATTTTCTTGCTGGTTTTAGTTTTCTTGCTGATTGTAATTTTCTTGCTGATTGTAGATTTCTTGCTGGATGTAATTTTCTTGCTGATTGTAGTTTTCTTGCTGGTTGTAGTTTTCTTGCTGTAACATATTACATAAGGAACGCTTATTATATACATTTCAGTGTATCTGACTGTCATCTATATGAGGCTATACTTTATCAAAGTATCATCTAGTATGCATATATCGGACTGTCATTGAGACTATACTTTATTAAAGTATCATCTAGTAGGCATATATCGGACTGTCATTGAGACTATACTTTATTAAAGTATCATCTTGTAGGCATATATCGGACTGTCATTGAGACTATACTTTATTAAAGTATCATCTAGTAGGCATATATCGGACTGTCATTGAGACTATACTTTATTAAAGTATCATCTAGTAGGCATATATCTGACTGTCATTGAGACTATACTTTATTAAAGTATCATCTAGTAGGCATATATCGGACTGTCATTGAGACTATACTTTATTAAAGTATCATCTAGTAGGCATATATCTGACTGTCATCCATATGAAGCTATTATTTATCAGATTGTCCTCAAAGTATCTGAATGTGGACTGTATGAGGCTATTGCTTATCTAAGTATCTCTAGTATATCTGACAGTGACTACAGCCTATCACATGACTCTACTGCCTTCAAAATACAGCCTGGATATCACATTGATATACCGCCCTAGATATGCAGCCTGTGTATCACATTGATATATCACCCTAGATATGCAGCCTGTGTATCACATTGATATATCACCCTAGATATGCAGCCTGTGTATCACATTGATATATCACCCTAGATATGCAGCCTGTGTATCACATTGATATAATACCTAGACATCAAGACGTTCACAGTAATGACAGATCAGGCAGACTTGCATTCAATGTTTTTGCTGTCAGGGAAATGAGGATGGCAAGATAGCGTATTGAAGCTGCTTCGTATTCACTTGTTGGGGGGAGTAAAAATAACAAAACTAGCTGGGAGGGAAGTAAAGATAGCAACACTTGCTGGGAGGGGAGTAAAGGTAACACAACTTGCTTGGAGGGAAGTAAAGATGGCAACACTTGCTGGGAGGAGAGCAAAGTTAACACAACTTGCTGTGAGGGAAGTAAAGTTATCAACACTGTTTACCTTCTATGCATGTCGAAAGAGGCGAATAAGACGAATATAGTGTGTAATTGGTTGCGACATCCCATAGTGGGTCATAGTGACACAGAAGCCACGCTGAAGTCTGATGTATCGTGCCTAAATGCACAGACATCGCAGCCAAGCTGTATACCATCATAATACGTATTCGGTTCTCCAAACTACATCCTGCTACTCTATGGGAATTTGAGAACGGATGCAGAAGAGCAAGAAATATTATGAATAGTACGGGTAGGAACAACCAGCAATCAACATGGCGACCAAACGACATAAAATAAACACTATCTTTATTCCAACGTTATGTTGCGAGTGCCAGGCACTCTGATAAAAACACTCGTGAGAAAGATGACAACATGTGAGATGAAATGCATGAGATAACAATAAACGTCACAACAAGAGAACGAATGAGGAAGGAAGACATCAGAAAGATAGTAAAGATGCAAACAATATATAAAACAATAACACAATATATATATATATATATAAAGACGACAGATCAACTGGTTCGGCTACCTTCTACGAATCACAAACAACAATCACAAACAACAATCACAAACAACAATCACAAACAACAATCACAAACAACAATCCAGGCATACTTTCGTTACTGCATGCTTTCCTGTTAAGGAGTGCAGGGAGGCTTTTAAGGCTGTGGAAATAAAGGCCGCTTTGCCAAAGCTGTCGCAACGACGTGTACAGGGATAATTTTTTGTTGCACCTCCGAAAGACAAAAATACTTATCCCTACCGCGGATTGAACCTGAGGTCGGCGTTCTAGCCGTACGGCCACACATATACAGTAGTAGAAAAACAGGATGGGAAGATTCAATGAGAGCGAATGTTAAAAATCACTGTCTGACCATGACAAGCGCAATAAAACTAGCCAAAGACAGAAAATACATCAACTCTCCTACATGCCTAACATCTTTCACGGAAGAGACAATAGATAGATAGAGACGGGTAGAAATTAGATGATACAGGGCAGATTAAATATTGTTTTTAACAAGGGGCTACGGGAACTATCAGCATGTGTACCCTTCGACATCTGCAGCAGGTGGCTATGTACATATGATTTTGTTTATAATACTCTAGCTTAGGCAATACTTTGTTAGGTCGAAAGGTGCAGATATCGCAACAGAGCTGTAAAATATGACACACCCGCTTTCTTTTCTAATTAATTCCTGATAATTCCTGTTAATTCCTGCTGGAATTTGAGAGCTAATACGGATGCGAAGATTCCTAATAACCTTATTATCTAATAAGTAGGAGCTGCTCTCATGATAGTTGTTGGTATCATATTCTAATCAGGACATATTCCAACATTTTCATTCTAGTGTATTTCTAGGTAATGTTTTCATTCAGCAGGTTGCCATTGCTCAGTAAAAGAAAGTGTTCAAAAGATATTGATTTCTTCTGTATTCGTTCTCAGACTCCTGCAGATTAGCAGGATGTAGTCCAAAGAAATTACTTCATTTGAAATCGTGGGGAGTGCAAGTCCTCTATCTTTGGCCATCTTTGTTGCTCTAGCCGTGGTTATGCCTTCATTTTTAACAATCCCTCTGATTGAATCATCCCATTTGTTTTTTGGTCTTCCTCTTGTTTTGTAGCCGTTCTTTCTGCTATTGTATACCTGGATGGCATGTTGTGATGGTTCTATTCGTATAAGGTGGCCCTAACCAGTTGATCTGTTGTCTCTCTCTCTCTCTCTCTCTCTCTCTCTCTCTCTCTAGGGTTTGCAAGAAATGGTCTTAAATATCTTTCTGATGCCTTCACTTCTCATTCGGTCACAACAAATTCGGTCACCAAAAGTATCACAAAAATCAAAATATTACCAATGAAAACGAAACAAATATTCTTTTTTTACAATATATTTTACTGAAACCCCTATCCCTTTAATGGTGACATTTCTACGGTACTGTCTTATACTGAAATCTATGCAATCAAGACAACTATCTTAACTCTTACCTGTATATTCACTTAAGATATGGCTGACTCAATACGAGTACAACCTCACTAACAAGTGAATACCAGCTTACAATATTACAACCGAGAAATGGCCATTGCAGATTCAACTAGCATATAGCCAGACTTCAGCGTATCGAGAGTTTGGGGGGAGGGGGCTGTTCAACCAACTACCATATTTTGTGTTCGTAATATGACAAAGAATATACTTTTCCCGTCTAAATTTTACATCAATATATATATATATATACTGTTCCGACTCTCGGATTTCTCCCATGTACATCGCATTATGATTGGAACGCGGTGCAAAGTGAAGTTCCTTACTTTTCGCCTGATAATATTGTGCTTTTGGTAAACTCTTTTAAGTCGAAACGTCTATTTATGAACGTTATCGTATGATTTTGTTCTTCTTCTTCACATGTTCTAATGCTTCCAGCATGTATTTGTTGAATATCGGATGTTCTTATACTCCCAGGATGTACTTGTTGAACATTGATTTTTGAGCAGTTATTACCTTTCTGTTAGAGAAACGCAGAAGACTAGTTGATAGTGAGCTTGCTTGCTATCACCGGGCTACAGAGTGCCAGGTTCAAAACCACGTCCTTAACGGGTTATAGCGTGCCAGGTTCGAAACGACGTCCAACACTCAAAAAATCAGCGTCGTGGTTTCTCGCTTGACACGACCACACTCCTCCATTCGATTCAGCTGTAAATGAATACCTGACGCATGTGTTAGGGGAGGTAAAGACAGCAAGGAAGGGAACTGACGACTTCACCTAATAGTTTCTGCGGCTTAGTACATGAAGAGGTAACTTCATCTCCCAGAAGATATTCCAATTCTCTGCTGCCATGGGACATACGTTTAGCTTCCCGTTACCTTCAAAATGGACAGGCTACAGTCTAGCAAAGTGTACCACAAAAACAAGAGACAGGATGTTGGAGGTCTGTTGCAGCCATCCTTCTTTGCGGATACGACACTTGATGATGACGATACCTTCCTATGCCCCCACCCCAAATACCCTATTTGTTTCATTACTTGATCCCCTGAAATTATGTTTAGTCCCTATGGGAGTAGGCCGTACGACCCACGCTGAGAACCGCTGCTCTAGTTTACATCGTCTATTATGTAATTGCATGTCCAAGATAGCAATAAATGTTGATTTGCTGTAGTATCGATTTTTTTACATCAATATCTCACTTTGTATTGTTCATTTCCTGTGTTGGCTATGTAAGGTTATATCCACGGCAGTAGAGTAGTCTTTGCTAAGAAAATAAGCGGAGGGGTTCACCAAATGAAACTTATTTCTCCGTTATCGTAGGCCATCTCTGCATTATTGTGGGACAGCTATGCATTATTGTGGGACAGCTATGTATTATCGTGGGACAGCTATGCATTATTGTGGGACAGCTATGTATTATCGTGGGACAGCTATGCATTATTGTGGGACAGCTATGCATTATTGTGGGACAGCTATGTATTATCGTGGGACAGCTATGCATTATTGTGGGACAGCTATGTATTATCGTGGGACAGCTATGCATTATTGTGGGACAGCTATGCATTATTGTGGGACAGCTATGCATTATTGTGGGACAGCTATGCATTATTGTGGGACAGCTATGCATTATTGTGGGACAGCTATGCATTATCGTGGGACAGCTATGCATCCGCAGGATCATGACAGAGTTATCGGGATCGTCTCAGAGTTATCGGGATGGTCTCAGAGTTATCGGGATCGTCTCAGCGTTATCGGGATCGTCTCAACGTTATCGGGATCGTCTCAGAGTTATCGGGATCGTCTCAGGGTTATCGGGATCGTCTCAGCGTTATCGGGATCGTCTCAGCGTTATCGGGATCGTCTCAGAGTTATCGGGATCGTCTCAGCGTTATCGTTGCTCATCTCAACGTCAGCAGGTTCATGTGCGCATTGTCGTCGGTCATCTGTGTGTCCCCACGAACATCTCGAGTCATAACGCGGATTCGCACCCCTTTACCTGACGACAGATAGGAAGACTGTCACATGCTAGGGAATTGGTAGCACATCCTATTCAGGATGTAGCTATCAACCCAACATTTTTTGGCTGTGGTGATTTTCTAAGCAATATAAATACGTTCAGTAATGTGCTATTGCTTTCTGATCGGTCCGGATGCACAATTGCCTATGGCGGGGATCGAACTCGGTACCTTGGCCGTCACAGACTCGCTCTGTACCACATGCTAGGAAAGCTTACCTGAAATAAAAGCATCCCGATCGGATTCGCTGGGTCGGAAAACTCAAATAACGCAGCTCCTCTGTAGACAAGCAACACAACATACTTCAAGCTCCACGACGGAAATCACATGAAATTTTTGGTTGACAATCAGAGATCGAGCGTAGAAGTAAAGACGGGAGAAATATAAATGGGACGATCTTCCTGAACTCCGCGCATATAATCTTAACGGCACAGTGACAGACAGACACTCGCGTGCGCACAATATGTCAACACGTGCAAATACGTTCCTTCTCTTGTGCGACATGCCGCCGCATACCTGGTTCATGGAGTCAGGTGTCACAACTGTTTTTATTCTCTCGCCTTGTCCTCCATAAATACCACTTTCCAGATATTATCTCGTTTTTTTCCTTTATTTCGTCCCACTTACACTCAAAGATGTGGACATTTATTCTGATGTCCACAGGTCGCGTACTTAATCCCACGATATTGGGGCTTAGTGGGATGCATTACTTGTGAAAATCAACCACGCCAGAGGTTTAAAAAAATTAAATTAATTAGCAAAACAACAAAAAATTGTAGTAATAAAAACACAAAGGAGAAAGGAAAGTAATTTTACAAGAAAAAGATCGACGTTTCAATAGAAGTGTATTCATTAAGCCAAATTCAAGGCAAATACATTAAGTAAAACAAAAACACATGAAAAGACTTAAAAGGCACAAAGGATTGACTTCTATGTACTCGGAATATCTAATATGACTCTTGCCCCTCTCAACGAAGAAAGTACCCCGAATTTTAAAAAAAATTAAAATAAACGGTTTTCATAAATTACTCATAATAATAAAACTTCATAATCCGTCAGGTTCGTGTCAGGAAGGAGTATCCTCACATTGAGAAGACATTTGATGCAGAATGATCTCTATCCTCTACCATCCTGATAAGTTTGGAAACTTCACACACTGCCCAATCTTTGATATTATCCAGCCATGTCTTCTTCTGTCCACTTCGTCTTCTTCCACCTTCCGTCATGTCATGAAGAGCATCTCTTGTCATCAAGAAATGTGTCATCAAATGCCCGTTCGACCGGAGTTTACGGTACTTTATAATTGTTAACAGTGTTTCTTGTTGATCCGCAACTACATTAATTCCATCATGTAGAAACACATTTGTCTTATGTTCTCGGTAACAGATACCCAACACTCGTCTATTGCATTTTTTCTCAAACACCTGGATTTTTCTCTCTAAGTTTTCAGTTAGAGTCCAGATCTTACAGCTCGTCTTGACGAGATCACATTTTTTTTAGAGATGTGGTTGGTCAAGTACGGAAAACCTGTTTACTTGTGTTGCGAAGCGATTCGGTGATGCTAGAACGGACCTGAAAAGGTTCAATTCCCTTTATACTCCACATTTCTATAAGGTAATCTTAACACGGTAGTGATCATTAGCAAAGTTTATGATATATCTCGTACGAAAGCGGGGGTTTCTTATTTTTAGGTAACCCACCCACTCCCCCACTTACAGAAGACGTATCTACGGCCTTGCCTTCCAATCTAAGGAAAGCATCCATAACCTCAGCTGTCATACCGCCCTTGTGTTGAAGGGTACCCAATTGGGAGCAAAGAATAGCAACACTGTTTACTTTCCATATATGACTGAGGAGGTTATATGGTGGATCTGGCTGTTTCATCCCATGTAGGGTAAGAGTTAACCCGACGCCATGCTGAAGCCGGATTTGTCAGGCCGAAAAGCGCATATATTGCAGCAATGCTGTAAATCAGGACACAACGCATTCCGCTCTCCGGACTACATTATGCTAATTTGCAGGAGGTTGAGAATGAACGCAGAAGAAGAAGAAGAAGAAGAAGAAGAATCTGTCTTAATTTAATTAAAAATGTAAGAATAACATGGCAATAGTTCCAAGATGGCAACGTAATCAGTGATAATTTTGCAGGATTTATAAATCATGATTTGTGATATTTTAATTGTTCACTCAAGGATGAAAGTGCGACAGCTCCAGCGAGCCAGTAGAGAAGTGCTCACGGAAATCTACTCTAGATATTAAGCAAGAACTCCAGAAAATCAATCATTGATCGGAACATTGAACAGTTCGCATGGTACAAGTAGCAATCCATCATATTAAAACTATAGTTACAGTAGGTACTTGGAACGACTGTGTCATCAAGAAATTCAACTAAGTAAATTATGAACTTAAGCGGTTTCGAAACACACAACTATCACGATGGAGGCCAACAGGCAAATCATAAATTCAATCAATATTCATCCCAACATTATGTTATCAATGTCAGACATGGACACTAACTAAAGAACAAGAGAGAAAGTTTACTACGTGTGAAATGAGATGTCTAAAAAAACGAAGCAAAAAGAACAAGAAAAGATGTGAGAAAAAGAAGAGATTACAAGAACTGTTGGAACAACATAAGTGGTCAAATATATTGAAAAACAGAGATTGAAATGGTTCGGCAACCTAATGAGAATGGCCGAATCATTATTGGCAAGAGCATACAACATGAAAATGGAAACAGCAAGATACAGAGGAAGACCAAGAAAAAGGTGGATTGAAGGAGTTACCAAAATTATGAAACGGCACAGTATTACTGCACATCAAGCGACCAGACGTGTAATAGTCCGAAAATCGATCGCCATTTGATCGTGCAACGCCTTACAGTACAAGCAGAGAAAATACAATAGATAGACAGATATATATATATATATATATATATATATATATATATAGATATAGGCAAACAGACATAGACAGACAGATTATTAGATTAGATTAGATTTAGACTAGATTAATTTAAATTAGATTAGTTTAAATTAGATTAGTTTAAATTAGATTAGCTAGATAGATAGTTATGGAACTTGAAAAAGACAAATTTTATAATATGCAGACAATTCACTTCACTGTTTTACATTTAATTACGAATGTATGAAACATCAAATTGGTCAATGTTATAAATTGCAGACGAAACGACCTATAATTCCAATGTACGTGTTCTCATCTGTTTTGACATGAATCTTGATATCACGGAAGGAAAAATGCAGCGCACTTCAAAATGTTGATTTGTCGGCAGAGGAGTAGCTGATGTATATGTTAATGTGTGTGTATGTGTGTGTATGTGTGTGTAGTTGTTGTTATGCTAAAGATGTGTGGGGTGAGTTTGTTCAATGTGTGTGAGTGTTTGTAAGAGAACGTGTAGAGTGTGTTTCGAGATGATTGTATGTGTACGTGTAGGCATGGTGTTATCCAGTGTCGAGATGATTGTATGTGTACGTGTAGGCATGGTGTTATCCAGTGTCGAGATGAGTGTATGTGTACGTGTAGGCATGGTGTTATCCAGTGTCGAGATGATTGTATGTGTACGTGTAGGCATGGTGTTATCCAGTGTCGAGATGATTGTATGTGTACGTGTAGGCATGGTGTTATCCAGTGTCGAGATGATTGTATGTGTACGTGTAGGCATGGTGTTATCCAGTGTCGAGATGATTGTATGTGTACGTGTAGGCATGGTGTTATCCAGTGGTCGTTCTAAAAAAATCCCGCTGAATAGTTATTGTAGCAGGGCAGTAGGCGTACTTCTGTAGTTTCCGGAGAGTAGAAAATGAACTGTGTTGCCGTGTTATTTGCGCCAATGGCCCGATAACTCCAGATTCAGCAGTATTATGTATATAAAAGAACATATGTGGGTAAGTGTATGCATGTTTATAAAAAAAATATGTATGTTGAACGAAACGTTAATGATAATGATGATGATGAAATGATCTATTTAACTGTGATCGGGTAGCTCGTGACACATGATGATGATGAAATAATCCCTTTAGCTGTGATCAGGTACTTCTTAACAGCCCATACTTTCTTCATTAAAAACACAGGTCATTCTCAGTTGAGCAACCGAAGTGCCACTCAAGCTCACAAAACGTTACCGTCTCCAAGGAATGGTTGTACCATAGAGGTTTCTGGATTCATGTTTAGTCTCCGAAGGAAGGCATTCCAGTGTGGCAGTAACCAAACGTTATAACGTCCTATAAGGAGTACAGCAGATACCGCTGGACCAGATACCTCATCATTCCTCCGTCAGATTTGTTGAACCATCTATGTAACTGTCATGCTTCATCGGCATCCTTCTTCTTCTTCTGCGTTCATTCTCAAACTCCTACTGAATCTAGCAGGATGTAGTCTAGAAAATGGAAATGCGTTGTGTCGCAGTTTTATTTGCGCCAATGGCCCGACACATCCGTCTTCGGCGGACATCGTCATCCAATAATTATTACTGAGTTTATTTATATTTATTCTAATTTCATTTTGCACGGAAGAGTCGAGGGTGGAAGAAAGTGAGGGGGTCTACAGAAAATCCTGGATAGATAACATCAAGGAATTGTCTGGGAGTGATATTTCTACACTTCTCGGAATGGTTTAGGATAGAATTGTGTGGAGGGCCTTCTCTGCTGATGTATCTTCTTCTTCTTCAGCTTTCATTCTCAAACTCCCGCTGGATCTCTCTTGTAGCAGGACCACGATCCTATTAGGTTTCCAGCAGGATGTTGTCCAGAGAATAAAATGCGTTGTGCCGCCGTTTTATTTGTGCCAATAGCCCGACACATCCGTCTTCATAGGAGTGCTGATGTGTCTAGTATGTCACCTCTACAACCCTCTATCTATCAGCCTATGCTCCTTCAGCGCCGAGCACAGGGCAGAAACCAGAGCTCTCCAGTTCGAGCGATGTCATGTCATGCTACTGTGTGTGATTTTTGTATATTGTTTTCACCAATAGTCATGCCCTTTTCGATAGTTCTATCTATCTATCTATCTATCTATCTATCTATCTATCTATCTATCTATCTATCTATCTATCTATCTATCTATCTATCTATCTATCTATCTATCTATCTGTCTGTCTGTCTGTCTGTCTGTCTGTCTGTCTGTCTGTCTGTCTGTCTGTCTGTCTGTCTGTCTGTCTGTCTGTCTGTCTGTCTGTCTGTCTGTCTGTCTGTCTGTCTGTCTGTCTGTCTGTCTGCCTGCCTGCCTGCCTGCCTGCCTGCCTGCCTGCCTGCCTGCCTGCCTGCCTGCCTGCCTGCCTGCCTGCCTGCCTGCCTGCCTGCCTGCCTGCCTGGCTGGCTGGCTGTCTGTCTGTCTGTCTGTCTGTCTGTCTGTCTGTCTGTCTGTCTGTCTATCTAATACGCTGTGTCCCATGTTTGCCTTGCAGCGTCAGGGGGTGGAAGAGTTCTCTGGAGATGGCCTGTTTGTAAGCTTGTTCCTGTGGCTTCTTTGATTTCTGTGATCCATCTTTTACATGGTCTGCCTCTGGCTTTATAACCGTTATGTCTATGTGTCATGGCCATTTGTGGCATGCTATATGTCGGTAGTCTGGAAGCATGTGAAAACCACTTGATCTGTTGTCTTTTGATGTGTTCCAATACTGGTATTGTTTTGATTATTGTTTTCGATAGTTGGTCTGCGTAATCTCCCTTGGTCTTCCTCTTTTTCTTTTGCCATCTGGTACCGATTTTAATGCTTGTAGTTGTACCTAACACTCAGTTGAAATATAAAATCTGTAAGTTGTTATCATATTTAATGATAATTTCTTTTTTCTTGTGTGCAGAGGTCAACTCCCCATTAACTCACTCGATATATAAAAGTGTAGTCGATTCGACGGTTTTCTTCCGAGAGGTACATCGACCTAATAGTGGTGTAACATAACCTCTTGATTACAGAATTCTTGATGAAACCAAGTGCATTTATCTGATAAACATCGGCGTGCACACGGTAATCTGAATCACGAAACTTAATCTAGGGAATATATTCAAAGCGAAGACCGTCTTCTGTTATGCTGACCAACCTACATCTAGCATAACTTAACCTCTTGATTTGCAGAATATCTGATGAAAACAATTCAACTCACAGGATACAAATATTATTTCTGAGTTTCGTTACAACTCAACGAGAAAGTAACACATTCTTGGGTTCTAGTATGGAACCCCTATTCCCCCTATTTGATTATTTCCCTTGGCTATGTTTATCAGTTTATATTTACATTTACTAATTTAAATATACATTTATTTAGGGTTAGGGTTAGTTATGGAAAGCATAACGAACGCTAACCCCTAAGCCTAGCCCTAAAAAATGAATATTTAGATTAATTAATTCTCAAACAAGCAAGAAGACACAGGTTCCAAATCAGAACCCATTTTTGTTTTATAAATCTAACATTGATGTTTCAACAGATTAAATCGATCGACGTTTCAAACAATATTGAAAAATGTAATTGAGAAAAGTTTCCTATATGCTGAGGTACGCTCATTTTAACCATGGATTTTAGCTCAGATTGGTTATATTGGAGCTCCCATAAAGTGTAATTCGCTATCACCGTAATAATGATGAGTTTTAAATCGTAGTCAATTTGACGACGCCGACGCCAGAGCCCTACGGAGCTGACTTAAAATTAATCGTTAGTCATCATTCGACCAGGCTAGGCTGTTATCAATTCATACGTTAACTGTAACTTCACGGAAACACTCTAATCACTTCATTCAATTCAAATAAATTGTAAGTTTCCTACGCGTACGCTTTAATCTTCTACTTCTTCTTCTATGTTCCATCTCACAGTTCTGCAGTTAACGGGATGAGATCCAAAGAACGGAACGCACTGTGCTACAGTTTACAGAGTGGTTGCAATATCTGCACGTTTCTGGCTGACACATCCGATTTCATAAATGATTCATATGCCACTTTAGCGCACAATATGATAGAGCAGTCAACCCTAACCAATTGAAACTTCCTTTGTCGCCTCTTACGACATGCATCGCATGTAACAGTGTCGCGATTCTTTCCATTACTTGACAACACGCAGGTTCCTCAACAGGTTCCTCAACAGGTTCCTCAACAGGTTCCTCGAAGCAAATTAGTGATACAGCATTAACCATTGAACAAAGCAGAAATTCAAGCCGTAAGCATTGCTGCAGAAAAAATAAAAAATAAAAACACAACACGGCAACGTCATCAAGTGAAGTCTCTTAGTGATGCACGGTCTGTCCTACAAGCCCTTGACAACAATAAACTGCCAGATCTTAAGAAAGCCATACCAAAAGTAAGCATCCACAGAAGGTAGTGTTGCAGGGGCTGCCATCCCACTGTGGCATGCCCGAAAATTCAAAGGTAGATATGCTAGCAAAGGATGAAACAACACAGGAACAAAAAGACAAAGAAATCACCTACCAGGACATGGTCATCCTCATTAAAACTGTTAGAAAAATTTACCACTCAAAAGACAACCATCATTATTTTGACAGAGCTGAACAAGTTCCGCATCGGGACAAGACAATGCTAAACAACCATTTAAACATACTGACTGGTTTCGTCACCTCTGCGTTCATGTGGAAAGGCAGCACAGACAGCGGAACATATTCTGCAGGCTTGCAGAGAAAAATCTATTGAGGGCGGCGGTCTCACCCACGAAAACAAATATCCACAGTAAGTTTGAGATCTCACCGACAAAAATAGACATCCGCAGAAAGTTTGAGGTTTCACCCACGAAAACAAGCATCCACAGAAAGTTTGAGGTTTCACCCTCGAAAACAGGCATCCACAGAAAGTTTGAGGTTTCACCCACGAAAACAGGCATCCACAGAAAGTTTGAGGTTTCACTCACGAAAACAGGCATCCACAGGAAGTTTGAGAGTCTTGTAAAACTTTCAAAATCAGCAACATTTATTAAGAAATCCGGACTTGCTGTGTAGACATGTTGAACTGTGAACACGAAAAGGAAATCCGGACTTACTGTGTAGACATGTTGAACTGTGAACACGAAAAGGAAATCCGGACTTACTGTGTAGACATGTTGAACTGTGAACAAGAAAAGGAAATCCGGACTTACTGTGTAGACATATTACATGTTAAACGGTGAACGAGAAAAAAATCCATATCACTACGCGAGCTGTCATCTTTAGACAGTCAAACGTAACAAATATCATTCTGATAATTTATTTTTAAAAGGGTCTATAAACTTCACATCCACATCAGCCACACATTATTTCCAGCTAGCTCCAAGAATAAGACAGGTAAATAATAGAAATCCGCTTTGTGCTCTGGGACCAGAGACACACTGGAGATATCCTGCCGCCACGGGAATGATAAGGTACAGACCGAGGCCATTATGAGGGATGAGATGGTGGTACTATTTGCGTTTCAAAGAATAATTGTATTGGGAGTCTTCATACCGGACCCCTGTCAATGATAGTTGTCGTTTCTCTCTTCACTTTTGTTCTTCTCTAATCATCTTTTTTTTTTCGTTTCGCATTATCTAATGTACTTTCTGTCCTCCATTATAATTCCTGAGAGAATGAAACCAATTCATTGTTCGCATCGTATGTTTACATTAATTTTATTTTTATATTGAGGCTTTTTGTATTTCTGCATTTGGTGTGGGATGCATACGGCATGTGGGTCACATTTGGACCGCCAAGCTATTTTGACTGACTCGCCAGAGTTATTTACGAGTGTGTTTCAATGAAAACTGTGAAAGTCATATATTCTTTTTCTTCTTCTTCTGCATTCATTCTCAAACTCCTGCAATTTATCAGGATGTAGTTAGGAGAACGGAATGCGTTGTGTCATGGTTTACAGCATTGCTACGATATCTGCGCCTTTCAGCCTGACACATCCGACTTCAGCATGGCTTTGGGTCACTAAACCTATATGGGATGGCACAGCCAACTCCATCCCATAACCTCCTTAGTCGCCTTTTACGACATGCGTGGAAGGTAAACAGTGTTGCTATTCTTTGCTCCCCTTCGGGCCCCGGCAACACACGGGCGTAAGTCCAATATGAATATGAACATCATAGAATTGTCTTGTAATTTCAATGTTGTTAAAGATGTCAAATGACTTACACATTCCATCATGGAGTAGACGAACAACGTTATGCTATTGCTATGTACCAAAGAGGAGCAGCGTTCTGTAAGTTTACTCTGATCACAGTCCAACCCCCGTTTTCATTCTCCTCACCACATTTTAATTCATTTTTTCTCTTTCTTCTTTCCTTTCTCATTCTTTACACTTCTCTTCTTTGTGTAATTGTGTCGTCTTCCTCTTTGTCTTCCTCTTTCTTTTTCTTTTGATCATAGTCTTGATTGTACTGTAGTAGGTAGTAACAGCTAATATTGGGGTTGAAAAATCTGTAGCTATAAAACCCAAGTCCAATTACCCCTAATCATATTTTACCACAAGCCGAACAATAACATTTTTTTCCAGTGAGATAGAATCGAAAAGATAATTTAATTATTTACGCAAATGAAATGCGCTGAAGTGAACGTGCTGAACCGAAAGTCGCAGATATCGCAGCAGTTGCTGCATCAATAGGCATTACAGTAAGTCTGATTCTGAAGTCCCCCGAAGACGGATATGTCGGGCCATTGACGCAAATGAAACGGCGACACAGTGCATTTCTCTTTTCTGGACTACATCTGCTGGAAATCTAGTTTGGACCATTGTCCTGCTGCAAGAGAGATCCAGTGGGAGTTTGAGAATGAACGCTGAAGAAGAAGAATCGGAAGTATAATGGGTGTGAAAGAAGACCTTAAAAAAACCACCCCCACCTTCGTACGTAGGAAGCAAGAACTTATCGCTCGTAATTTAAAAGAATGGAAACAAAGAAACAAACAATCCTACTGACAGCATCCGGCTCAGAACTTGAGAATAAAATAAACATCACAAGAAATTGAAATATGGTACACCGTATTTCCATACATCGAGACTAAACAAAAACACATTGCTCGTAGTTCGCACACAATTTTTTTTAGGAATCCTTTCAATTCTTGACGAGTTTCATCTGATGCTTTTATTCCCCTGAATATTATTTTAATTCATTAGGGATAGTGCCCTCATCCCTTTATTTAGCTCGGCATTTAGCGGGGAAATATGGCCTCTAGTAATTAACGTTGATGTTAGATAGATATGTTTAGATCTATTAGATAGATAGATTCAGATCTGTTAGATAGTTCAGATCTGTTAGATAGATTCAGATCTGTTAGATAGATTCAGATCTGTTAGATTCAGATTTATTAAATAGATAAAGATATATTAGATAGATATATTCAGATCTATTAGATAGATTCAGATCTATTAGATAGATTCAGATCTATTAGATAGATTCAGATCTAGTCTAATTAAAAACTTACTCTGATATCAGATCTTGTTATACTTCTTCTTCAGCGTTCATTCTCAAACTCCCTCTGGTTCTCTTTTGTAGCAGAACAATGATTGTACTAGATTTCCAGCAAGATGTAGTCCAGAGAATGAACATGTGTAGTGGCGCAGTTCTATATGCCGCCAATGTTCCGACATATTTGTCTTCGGCAATAATATTGTTATTATGAATTAAAAATAAGTTGCCAGTTTTGATATAGTGCTGAAGGCGATGTTTCAATAGTTTATGTTTTACCCAACTCCTTCTTCAGAATAATCATGCGCGCTGAACTACAACGTCATACATCTTGGCTGGGCCGACTTTCCACCATCTTTCATTGGTTGGCGATTCGTGATTAGGACTCAGCATTACAGCACTGGGGACATTCCCACATTTGCGCAGTTCGCCAGTCCATAACCATCAAAAGGTGTATATTCCCATTGAACAAGTCATTTGTTGGTTGTATGTTCTTGAAGCTTTCCAGCGAGAAATCACTTTCGTCCGTTTTCCTTGGGAAATTATTGATGTAACTATCATTGGCAATTAGAAAAACAGGCGGAGCTTGCACAAGTGTAATGAAGATTTGCTAATAACTGGTAATACCGCACGATAACACACACAGGTCGATGTTTTGACCAAACAACCTTTATCAACTTAAACAGGTGAAATAATTCACTTATCTTAGAAGCATCTAATCATCAAATGGGGAAAAAGACCAAAGCAGTCCAGTCTAGAAGCAATATAGAATACGAAATCGTACGACAAATATCGCCTATTAAAAAAACAAACACATATGTGAGTATTAACACCAAAACTGCGCTATTTAAAACGATAATTATACCATCACTATGCTACCAATGTCAAAAGTAGACATCAACAACAAAAGCCAAAAGAAAACTTGTTACAACAAAAATGACTTGTTTACATAGAATTCCTCGAAGTAACAATAAGAGACAGAATCAGAAATGGAACCATTAGAATTCTAAGAAAAGCAAGACAAAACCTGGATTACATCAGAAGACAACAGATTAAGTGGTTTTCACATGCTTCCAGACCACGTTCAGATAGTACCCATCAAATTATTTTCCTATACAGACACGATGGATACAAAGCCGATCGCACCCTATCCACACGAAAGATTACAGAAATACAAGAGTTAACGAAAACAAACATATATGAAGCACACACAAACATATATGAAGCACACACAAACATATAATCTACCCCTACGCTTCATGGGCAGAAAGGGTATTAAGCGAAAAAACGAACGAGAAAAAAACAAACCATTACCAAGAATAGAATATAACAGACGTCGAGTAAGACATGGAACTGTCCATGTTAAAATAAATATGGTCAGACGGGACCAATCCTGAAGTCCAGGAGAGTATAAATGATGAAAGAACTAGATTGCTAGAGATGAAACAAACCAAAACAGAAAGTTGAAAGATCAAATATTTTGGTAGTATTTTTTTTACAGTTAATGGAAGCATCGACAGACATATCCACCCCATAACCTCTTGAGTTTCCTCTTACAACATTCATGGAAGGCAAACATTTTCGCTATTCTTTGCTCCGATTTCGGGCCACTGCAAACACAAAGCAACTTGAATGAATAATAGAAACAAATAACATAGCTGTGCGTTTCCTGTAGGATGCATGTCAACAGTGTGTGCCATTATGGCTCACTTTGTTCGTCTACACAAATATCGCACGTGCAGGTAATTCTTAACATTCTTAAAAGAGATATTGAAAGATTACAAGACAATACCGTGAGAATCGTTTTTTTCTATCACATTTTTACGGTTTTCATTTGAAGCACATTAAGAACCAAATATAGAGCATTGAAAAACGATTATTGATGAGACTTGTTTAGCTGTGAAATTAGGAATTTATCTGGCATGTCGTACAACTGGCATAATGTTTTGTTTCCCTCGCTAGATTCCAATGAACAATTTCGTCTTTGCTTTATCGATCAGGTAAACGGAGAGTTTACAGGTATTATTTTTGCAGGTAACTCTAACCAAAGTGATCGATATCCAGACAGGACAGCGGCGGGACGAGTGAGGGAGTTGGCTGATAGGATGTGTTTGTCGTGGGGAGATGTCAATGTTGACACAAGAAGTCAAGAAGTAGATAGTGATGGTAGATGATACACGAGGTAGATGATACACGAGGTAGATGGTAGATGATACACGAGGTAGATGGTAGATGATACACGAGGTAGATGGTAGATGATACACGAGGTAGATGATACACGAGGTAGATGATAGATGATACACGAGGTAGATGGAAGATGATACACGAGGTAGATGGTAGATGATACACGAGGTAGATGGTAGATGATACACGAGGTAGATGATACACGAGGTAGATGGTAGATGATACACGAGGTAGATGATACACGAGGTAGATGATACACGAGGTAGATGGTAGATGATACACGAGGTAGATGATAGATGATACACGAGGTAAATGGTAGATGATACACGAGGTAGATTATACACGAGGTAGATGATACACGAGACACATGATATACGAGATAGTGGATGGTATTCCAGGTAGATGATATGTGAGGTGCATGATACGTGAGGTAGATAATACTTGAGGTAGATAATACATGAGGTAGATAATACTTGAGGTAGATAGTTCGCGGGGTACGTGAAACGAGTATAGAGGAGGTGAGTGGTACAGTGAGGTTGATGGTACAAAGGTAATAGATGATACAGAGAAGGTAGACGGTACAGAAACAGTAGATAGTATTCAGAAGGCGTGTGGTATAGAGGGGGTTTGGGGTAAGGTTAGGTAGAGAGTACATTGGAGGTAGGTAATACAAGGAAGTAAATGATACACGGAAGTAGATGGCGCATAGAAAGTACATGAAGACATGGATGGTAAACGGTATAGGGAGATAGTACACAGAAGAATATATTATAAAGGAAGTAAATGGTACAAGAGAGTATATGATACACAGAGATATATATTACAGAGGAAGTTGATGATACACGGAGATATATATTACAGAGAAATTTGATGATACACGGAGATATATATTACAGAGAAATTTGATGATACACGGAGATATATATTACAGAGGATGTTGATGATACACAGATATATATATATATATATATATATTACAGAGAAATTTGATGATACACGGAGATATATATTACAGAGGAAGTAGACAATAAAAGAAAGTAGATGATACACGGAAAGTAGACGTATAGTGGAGTTAAACGGTACATGGTAGGTAGATAATTCACGGATGTATGTATTACAGAGGAAGTAGATCATACAAGGAAGTAGATAATACAGAATCCTATCCTATCCTATAAGCCCGTAACCTGTTAGGGTCGTTGTGGGTAGCACATTGGATGATGCATCACTATCATCCAGAGATTACTATCTTCAACGATATTGATGAGTGAGGAAATATCTTGTCTTGTCCAGTCCTTGATATTGTGTGTCCATGTTTTTATTTGTCCTCCTCTGCCTTTTACACCTTCCATTTTTCCTTGTATTATCGTTTCTGACAAGGAATCATGTCGGCATACATCACAAAACCATGCATGTTTTAGTCGTTTCACTATTGAAAGTAATTAAGTCCGTAGCCAGAGTGGAAATTGCAACACCTTCCCCAACGTATACACCCCCTACCCACCAATCCCCCTACCCACCAACCCCCTACCCACCAACCTCCTACCCACCAACCCATACCATAAGTAATCAGAACATAATCTTTAGTACTAGGAATTTAGCCCAAACAATGAGTAAACACCCTTCACCGTTCCTATTATCGATTTCCAAACCAAAAAAATCATAGTTTCTCACGAAAAAAAAGTCATGAAGTTTCTCACGAAAAAAAAGTCATGAAGTTTCTCATGAAAAAGTCATGAAGTTTCTCAAGAAAAAGTCATCAAATTTCTCATGAAAATGAAGGAATTGCATACGAAGGTTGATGAATTACTATAAGGTAACCCCCCCCCCCTTTTTTTCCCTTACTAAAACCGTATTTATTGCACTGGAAGTAATGGTTCTTGTGGACCTTTGTGTATCTCTTTCATATACATGTGTCGTATGCTCTCTGTAGGTGATGGTTGGTGTTCGTCTGTAACATTTGCATTCCAATGTATGTAACCGTCCCTCAATGTCCACAGTGAGTTTCCAATTCTCACAACCATATAAAACAAAATACACTTCACGTTCATTAAGTGCCGTCTTCGCAACGAAGGTTGGGTACAACAAACCTCCAACATCCCATGTCTATTGACTTGGAGTTGCAATCTGTTAGACTGTAATCTGTCCATCTCGTGATGTTTTTCTCCCACTTGTATCTCTGCCTACCTCTTGCACGGGTCCCCTCGACTTTACCCCCAATTAAGGTCTTCAACAAGGTGGTACGTCGTTTAAGTAAATTCAAGTAGGAAGCATAAGGATAAATGAAAATAATTCTTACATCTGACGGGAATTGAACCAGGTCTGTTCTAGCAGCACCGAATGTGGATGGTCAAGTACGGAAAAACCTGTTTACTTGTGGTGCAAAGCGATTCGTTACGTCGTTTAATATGTCCAAAATACTTTATTTGTTTTTTCTTTATTTCTTTTAATAGTGTTTTGGTATACGAAGTACAGTTAGAATCTCTATGTTTGTTTTCTTCTCTTTCCATGAAGTTCTGACTATTCTTCTATATATCCACTCCTCTTGTGCACCCCTGAGTTATAAAGTTTGATTTCCACGCTAACACTGATGTGTATTTTTCAAGGTAAATATATCCTTGACATGTTTGTTTGTGAACCCTAGGAATTACGAACAATTAGCTCTTACTTCCTATGTGCAGTGGGGTTATTTTTTTTAGCTTTCTTTCATACCGATGAGACTTCAGCTTTCGGCTTAGTGGGATGCATATTGCGAACATATCCAGCCTTATCTTTAATTATGTTATGAATTTTCCATCGTTGCATATGCGGGATCAGAATTATTTGGCAGCATTCACCTTGTAATTACCAGATATGCAGTCTGTTGATTCCTCTAACAAGAAAGTAATAATGCCATCATTCCTATTTATGCGTTCTGTTTCATCCTACATTTCCGTCCATATAATCTACACACTTCTCCCATATCAACATATAATCTACACACTTCTCCCATATCAACATATAATCTACACACTTCTCCCATATCAACATATAATCTACACACTTCTCCCATATCAAGATATAATCTACACACTTCTCCCATATCAACATATAATCTACACACTTCTCCCATATCAACATATAATCTACACACTTCTCCCATATCAACATATAATCTACACACTTCTCCCATATCAACATATAATCTACACACTTCTCCCATATCAACATATAGTCTACATACCCTCCCATCCCAACATATAGTTTACACACTCCTCCCTCCCCAACATATCGTCTACACACTCCTCCCTCCCCAACATATCGTCTACACACTCCTCCCTCCCCAACATATCGTCTACACACTCCTCCCATCCCAATATAAACGTCCCTACTGTCAAGTCCAGCTCCTGACATGTGTTCCACGCAAAATTGAATCCTCCTTACTTCTTTATTCCTTGCAATCCACTCACTCTTACCGTGTTAGCTTTCACTCACGCACGACCGAATCCTGTAACAAGTACGCCCGCGTGCGGCCATGCGTGTGACGTGCTGAGACGCAGAAACACGCGCGCTTTTCCGCCATATTTAAGACAGTTCGAGCACTTTTCTGGAAAAATAGAAGACGAAAAAAAAATCACTGTAATATTTGGATTGTGATGCCGACTTCAAACCACCTGATGTGTCCCCTAGTGTCGCTACACTAAATTATATAATTTGTGTAATTTCAAAAATGTGTATACGTCATCTGAACACGTCATCGATTTAAGTGTCGCGCATACTGGCTAGGGCGATCATATATATCCACAACTCTCCGTGTGCAGTATCTCAATTAAGGATAGTTGTTGAATATGAGGTAAAAATTGTTTAACTTAAATTATAATATCCAAGGGATTTTACATTCAGTTTCACAAATAAGACGCATACACAAATTGACGTTTTGATTACCGGGCCTTTATCAAGATCTCTTTATTTCTAACATTTCCCATCTTATAATGTGACTGAAACACTCAGAGCCGCTTACTTTCTGCTACTGCTACTACTATTTACGTTACTATTACAACTGCTACTTCTACATCTTCTTCTATTACAATTACTACTTCTGCTACTAGTTATACTACTATTGCTACTACTGCTACTTCTGCTACTAGTTATAGTACTATTGCTACTACTACTGCTGCTACTAGTTATACTACTATTGCTACTACTGCTGCGGCTACGTCTGATACTCTTACAATTACTACTACTGTTACTACTACTACTACTACTACTACTACTACTACTACTACTTGTACATCTGCTACTCTTACAATTACTACTACTGTTACTACTACTGCTGTTATTACTTCTGCTACTCTTACACTTACTACTACAGTTACTACTAATGCTACTACTTATGTTACTATTACAAATACTACTGCTACAGCTACTAATTCTACTACTGTTAATACTACTGCTGCTGCTACTTCTGCTACTTTTACAATTACCATTACTTCTACTACTGCTATTACTACTACTAGTGCTACTATTACAAAAACAATTACTATTTCTGCTACTAGTACAACAACTATTACTTGCTAAAGTGTATAAATAACTAATAACCAGGTCGCCAGAGTACATAACAGGTAGGCCACGGTAACAAAGATATATGCTTAATATACTGAGGTTTCCCTCTTGTGAAAGCCCCAACATACGTTATCTATATAATGTTTTTATCCCCTCTGAGCACGAGGCTTTTTTCTCAGCTATTTCTTAGAACCTTATAGGGATGCAACAAACAAATTGGGGGGGGGGGGGTGGGGATGTGATGTAGCCATTGAACAAACGGATACAGTGGCTCTGTTGCACGTAATTCCTGAGAGTGAAAACACACAAATCAAATATGTGTTTTGATAGCAAAACATTGAAAAGGAGTAGAGGATTGACTTCATTGTTTTCGGGTTACTCCATAAGTACTACATCCCTCTCACAAGGTGGCAGGTCACTTCCGAGAGTGTCACTTGTAACATGAAACAATATAGCTTCAAACGATAATCCGGAGGTATGTTAGAAAGAAAATAATAAACAAAACGTCGCTAGCTGGATTCGAACCCGCGACGTCTTGAGAACAAAGTAGAAAAAATGACTGCTCCTTAATTATTTTTTTAAACAATATTTTACATGTAATATTTGTACTATTTTTAAGCTTTATTAGTTACAGTAACAACAGTACATTATCACAAGTGTTACAGTAACAACAGTACATTATCACAAGTGTTACAGTAACAACAGTACATTATCACAAGTGTTACAGTAACAACAGTACATTATCACAAGTGTTATCACTTCCTTAATCCTTGACCGTGAAGTGGCACAGACCGTACTATATTCCTTGCAACGTATTCTTGAGACTAACGGGAACTGAACCAGTCCGTTCAACGACACCAAATCGCCTAGCAACTATTGAACACGCGCTCTTCCGTACTTGACTAACCGCATCTCCAAAAGAAGATGCGATTTCATTAAGCCTTTCAAATCGTGCACACAAAGTCACCAGAGCGGACCGATCGAGACAAGGACTATTACAACAACAACAAACATCCCGTACAGGTATTGAAATAGTCTCAGTAACAACAAACATATGACATAATATCCATATTAGTTATACAAGGGCCGATAGGTCTTCTTGTAAACATGGATAACATATATAGACAATACAATTTTGCTTCAAATAATTGTTTATACAAGTAAATATAAGTAGGAAGCCAGAGGACAACTTTTAAAAATTCTTGAGACTAACGGGAATTGAACCAGTCCGTTCAACGGCACCAAATCGCCTAGCAACTATTGAACACGCGTTCTTCCGTACTTGACTAACCGCATCTCCAAAAAAAAGATGCGATTTTGTCAAGACATTCAAACCGTGCACACAAAGTCACGTAGATGTCTATGCTTAAACACTGACTTTTTTGTTTACCAGCGGCAAATCTGATTACGTTATGACAATCATTTTTTTTCCTTTTTCAATTCTTATTCTTCTTCTGATTTTGTTCTCAAATCTGCAACTTTGGCCTGAAACCTCCAACTACTACCACTACTACTACTACTACTACTAATGTTACTATCACCATTACTACTACAGCTACTACTACTACCACTACTACTACAACTATCACCACTACTACACAATTACTACTACTAGCACTATTACTATTAGCACAACTACTACTACAAATTATTGCTACTACTACTAGTACTACCACCACCACCACTACTACTACTACTACTACTACTATTACTACTACTACTATCACTATTAATACTACTACCACTATTGCTACTACTGCCTACTACTACTACTACTACTACTACTATCACTATTACTACCGCTATTACTACTACTACCACTACCACCACCACCACCACTACTACTATTACTAGTACTACCACTTACTAATACCACTATTACTACTACCACTAGCACTACTACTTTTTAAAAACTAGATTAAAACACATTTGGTAAAATTGCTGCAGAACCACATACGTCGCCAAAAAACCACATACCTAGTGAAACAATCCCAGCTATGTTATCGTTTATATGTCTAGAAGGCCATTGGTAACACGCAGGACTATTGCGGAGAAGGATTTGCGAATGACTACTATAAGACGACACATGACTGTATAATTAACGACAGATTCGATACATCAGTTCATATTTCTATGCATAACCAAACCATCTTTTGTGTGTTAATTCAACCTTTTCCCTCACATTTGCACAGTTTGTGTCGTAGATTTCTAGAGTGCAATTTATATATCTAGAGAACCGATGTTATTTTTACCGTAAAACTTGATGTATTGATCCAAATTTCGATTGGTTATTTTCACCATAATATATTTTTCTAACAATACTTCACTATGTTATATTTTTACAACCAAATATGTGGCACATAATAGCCTTTCAATTCTTTAATTCTTCATAATATAACATCGTTTCAATCCTTTAATTCTCCAGAAGACCCGACAACTTGATGGACATAAGTTTCTAAAGTTGTGTCTTGCCGGGAAAATAAGCAATTCATACTATTTCACACTGCACAAATACGATGCGATTGTGGGCTACAGAAACAAGAACAGCCAAGCTGTAAACCATATTACAGTACATTCCTTTTTCTGGAGTACGTCCCGCTAGCTAGAAGACGATTCTGAGAGCAATATTTTTAATTAACCATAACTACAGCTCTCATATGTTTTATTTTATCAAATATGCTGGTGGTTACTGTGATATTGATACATTGTATTTATTGATTTTTATTTGAATATGTTTGTTTCTTTGTTTATTGATAAGGTTCCTATTGGACCGCAAGTCTTTATTCCTTTTTGTTATTTTACAATATTTTCCGGGTTCTTTTGTTTATTTATTACTTTTATTAGTAATAGCATTTATTAATGACGTAGGGGTGTGAGATGTTAGTGATCTCACATTTCTGAGGCTCTGCAAATGAGGGCGGTAGCCATCTCCTTTCCCTCGCAGATTTTATTTCCCGGATTAATCCGGTACCCATTTAAGGCTGGGTCGACCCGGGAGCCGTTGCGGACTGAAAAACATTTCCGCCTCAACTGGGGAATGAACCCAGGACCACTCATATGCGAAGCCAGTGCGCTAACCACTGCGCAACGCGGCTCCCAATTAATAATAGTAATAATATTACATTATCTTTAGTGCTATTATACATCTTCTATAGATTTTAGTAAAAATTTCTCTACCAAGTATTCTTCATTGCCTGTTTTGTCTTTCCCCAGAATAGCAATCTCTCCAAAAGCAATGCCGTAGACACCATCAAACTTCTCAAGATGCAAGTTAATCTATATACTACATTATGAGCCCGCTGTGACAAGCCACGCCCCTGGATTTACTGTTTGTATTCTGGCAAGACTTTTCACAGATTATGTTTCGTCATCATGGGAGCACCATTAAAACAGTGTCGCATCCTTATTCACCGACAGTGAAAGTACTTGAACCGGACAAGTGGTTACGTTTCGAGAAAGTGTGCATTTTCTAAGTGGTTATAAGAGGGTATGCTGTAGGATACACTTCTAAATTACACCCTTCTGCGCGTCTTCCTACGCGTGTTCTATCATCATTGGATTAAATTCTTTACATGACATTTTTCTCACTCTACGGATAAATTTTCACATAGGTATAATCAATATGGCTGCACACTCAACAAGAACAACATCCGCCATTTTTACGACGATCGCCGCCATGTTGTCCTTGACATCATTTCTGTACAAGGATGACATTTTTGTCAACGGTAAAGAAGTCCGTGTGTGTCAAGAAGTTACAATTCCAATGTGTAAAGGAATTGGTTATAACATGACTTACATGCCAAACCAATTTAACCACGACACACAGGAGGAAGCCGGGTTGGAAGTCCATCAGTTCTGGCCACTGGTTGAGATACAGTGCTCACCGGATTTGAAGTTTTTTCTGTGTAGCATGTACGCTCCGATATGCATGGAGAACTATAAGAGGCACCTGCCCGCCTGCAGATCTGTTTGTGAACGTGCAAGGGATGGATGTGCTCCGCTGATGAGGTAAGAAATATTGTGGGGGGGGGGGGAGTTGTTCTGTTGTGTGTTGATAATTGGGATATTTTAGTGAAAGGCTAATCGTATTAATAGAAATCATTAACGCTGAAATGCAATAAAGGGTTTAGCGATTAGATAGAGATAGAAGAAGAGGCAGAATTGTGTGTGCTTTTCCCAAACTCTATACAAAGAAATGAAAACAGAGAGGCATGGTAGGATTTTTGTGATGATGTTTCTAAAGTGACATACCTACGACCCTGAATGGTTATAGGCTTTGTGATGATGTTTCTAAAGTGACACACCTACGACCCTGAATGGTTATAGGCTTTGTGATGATGTTTCTAAAGTGACACACCTACGACCATGAAGGGTTATAGGCTTTGTGATGATGTTTCTAAAGTGACACACCTACGACCATGAAGGGTTATAGGCTTTGTGATGATGTTTCTAAAGTGACACACCTACGACCCTGAAGGGTTATAGGCTTTGTGATGATGTTTCTAAAGTGACACACCTACGACCCTGAAGGGTTATAGGCTTTGTGATGATGTTTCTAAAGGGACACACCTACGACCCTGAATGGTTATAGGCTTTGTGATGATGTTTCTAAAGTGACACACCTACGACCATGAAGGGTTATAGGCTTTGTGATGATGTTTCTAAAGTGACACACCTACGACCATGAAGGGTTATAGGCTTTGTGATGATGTTTCTAAAGTGACACACCTACGACCATGAAGGGTTATAGGCTTTGTGATGATGTTTCTAAAGTGACACACCTACGACCCTGAAGGGTTATAGGCTTTGTGATGATAAATTTCCATGACGTTCTTATGTCTGTTCATCTGTCTGGGAACAATGTCTGGGAACAATGTTTGGGAACAATGTCCGGGAACAATTGATAAATTTCCATGACGTTCTTATGTCTGTTCATCTGTCTGGGAACAATGATTGGGAACAATGTTTGTGAACAATGTCCGGGAACAATTGATAAATTTCCATGACGTTCTTATGTCTGTTCATCTGTCTGGGAACAATGTCTGGGAACAATGTTTGTGAACAATGTCCGGGAACAATTGATAAATTTCCATGACGCTCTTATGTCTGTTCATCTGACTGGGAACAATGTCTGGGAACAATGTTTGGGAACAATGTCCGGGAACAATTGATAAATTTCCATGACGTTCTTATGTCTGTTCATCTGTCTGGGAACAATGATTGGGAACAATGTCCGGGAACAATTGATAAATTTCCATGACGTCCTTATGTCTGTTCATCTGTCTGGGAACAATGTCTGGGAACAATGTTTGGGAACAATGTCCGGGAACAATTGATAAATTTCCATGACGTTCTTATGTCTGTTCATCTGACTGGGAACAATGTCTGGGAACAATGTTTGGGAACAATGTCCGGGAACAATTGATAAATTTCCATGACGTTCTTATGTCTGTTCATCTGTCTGGGAACAATGTCTGGGAACAATGTTTGGGAACAATTGATAAATTTCCATGACGTTCTTATGTCTGTTCATCTGTCTGGGAACAATGTCTGGGAACAATGTCTGGGAACAATGTTTGGGAACAATATTATTAATCTAAATGAGACAGACAGGAACAGTGCCTGAAGGTCAGTGGCGTACCATCGTTTATCCACCTATCGTGAACATGATTGATGCAACACAACGTTGTTAACCTATGTGTCACGATGTCCTGTCATAGCGTGTACTATCCATGTCTTGACTACATCTGCGTCCCTGATTGTGTCTTCATACTTCTCGAATATACTTGCCCAGATTACTGATCCACAGTCACCTAGAAACAAGGACTAGAAACGCATTACAGTTAAATGGAATTTCCTTCAGATTTTCTCGTGATGACTCAATTTTCACTAGTATATCTAGAAAGCAAGTTTTTGCCACGATAGTTTTGCCCATTGGTCTCATGCCTCGTCGCTTATTTTGACATATCTGACAGTTTCGTGTTTTTCTTTAGAAGGCAACACAAATTGACCAATGGTCCGTCGCATCTGCCAAGATAAGTAACACTGTATGAGATTAGCACGTCGGCTTGTTTTTTTAGAAGGATTTGGTAAATACTGCACGCGAAATTCTAGCTATTTTTTTTAGCAACAACCAACTCTTTCCTTGACGTTTTGTAATCTCGTGCTATGTACTTTTCTATGTCTAGATGACCAGCGCGTTGTTCTCACACTGTATAACTTATGTTATCTGAAACCGAATTTCTTTGCGCTTTTCACTGCCGAAGCATACAAAGCATTCATTTTCCTTTTGCGCTGAAGTTAGCGCATAGGGCAGAGGTCAGATCTCTCCCATTCTGTCTGTTCAAAGCTATTCTATGCAGTTCTTGAATAGTATGGATATTGATTGTTTTACTTTCTCTAAGTATTGTTCTTCTGAGTGTTTCATTTGGTCTACCCCTGGCTCTTTTGCCTGTAGGTATCCATTCAAGTGATTGGTGATGTATTCTGTTGATGTCTGCGCGTAGGACATGCCCGATGTAGGACCAACGGCGTTTTCTGATAACATCTGTGATGAAATTTTGATGTGTCTCTTCTCTGATTTTATCATTCTATTTGAATTCCCTCCATTGGGTGTTAGTCGCCATGTGTTGCCGGGGCCCGAAAGGGGAGCAGAGAATAGCAACACTGTTTACCTTCCACGCATGTCGTAAAAGGCGACTAGGGAGGTTATGGGAGGGAGTTGGCTGTCCCATCCCATATAGGGTCAGTGACCCAAAGTCATGCGGAAGTCGGATGTGTCAGGCCGAAAGGCGCAGATATCGCAGCAATGCTGTAAACCATGACACAACGCATTCCGTTCTCCTGACTACATCCTACTAATCTGCAGGAGTTTAAGAACGAACGCAGAAGAAGAAGAAGGTGTTAGTTATCCTGCGAAGACATTTATACAAAGTATACAAACAAGTAAATAATATAACCACTTGTTTCAAAAGATAAGTAACTCGGCACGCAGGGCCGATATTTTGTAGAAGGAAGTGGTCGATGTCCAAGAAGAGTTAGTTACAAACAGTGCAGGGAGTTTGATAACGCTCGCATAAAAATCAGAAATAATAGGTGAACACAAAACGACTATAGATGGTGTAAGTAGCGCTGTCTCAGATGATAGTGCAGGTAATGTATTCAGATAAAGTTCAACAGATTTAAAATATATTTTTATATTATTTTGAAACGACCCCTGTGATGGTGTTACAAGACCTACCTGCACCCATTTACTTTGACACCACTGTATTACATAGGTGCATATATACATATATATATATATTGTCATTAGCGCCTTAGGCTAAGGGAGACAACCCCTACAGAAAATCCCTATTGCATAGCCGGTTAGCATGGGAGTGCTTGAGGCTAAGGGAGTAAACTACTATAGAACATACGAGGGGAAGTCCCTAAGATAGACAATGGAGTATTTTATTAAACCATCTACTGGTATCTCCTGCAGTTCTGTTTTTTTTTTCCCAAGCGTATTGGTCATGTCATTCTCTAAGAACTAATGAACAGAGGCAGAGATGAGGCTAGTGTTAATGGGCAAGACAATTTCTATGTAAAACCTGACTATGTAAGCGATCATGTATGAAATTTTCAGGACTTCATAATTCATTTCACATTTTCAGACCTTCATAATTCATTTCAAATTTTCAGGATTTCATAATTCATTTCAAATTTTCAGACCTTCATAATTCATTTCAGATTTTCAGGCTTTCATAATTCATTTCAAATTTTCAGACATTCATAATTCATTTCAAATTTTCAGACATTCATAATTCATTCAAATTTTCAGACATTCATAATTCATTCAAATTTTCAGACATTCATAATTCATTCAAATTTTCAGGGCTTTATAGTTCATTTCAAATGTAAACTGGCCTGTCTTCTAAAAGACGCAAGTTGAATCAAATAAAAATGTTTTAATTACTATCATCAGAAGGCTTTAGATTTATGGTCAAAGTTAACCAAATGAAATAGCACACGCCAGTAAATAAAGGGAATGTTCAACCCTCCTCCCCCCATTCCTTTAGCAAATGAGAACATGACATTTAGTACTAGGAACTAGGTACAAGGTCCGTTAACCGCCCCCACACCCCTATTTCATTGATTCTTTTTCCACAAAAAAGTCATTACATTTTTTATGCAATAGACAAATTTACGTACGAAATACGAAAATTCGAAATACGAAAATTCGAAATACGAAAACGCTCGGATTTCTTTTTTCTTTTCTTTTATAAAATAGGTAAAAAAAATAAAATTTTTAAATCCCCCCCCCCCCCCTCATGTTAAGAAGAACGTATCTACAATCTTGGAAAATAAATACGTTTTCAACAAAGGCTAAAAACATAATAATGAAGACAATAAATTACTGCGTCTCAGCGGTGTTTAGTTGGTTTTTCCGTATTGGCCCTGATTTGTGGCTTAGGGGGTGTCCATAAATTACGTTAACAATTAGTGAGGGGTCTGAAAGAGTTTGATGATAAGGAGGAAGAGGGGTTGACAAAAGTTGACGTCAATAAAACTATTTTTTGTATACTAGTTAAATCGTTTGAGTTTAAAAAAATATTTTCAAACATCTGAAAAATCATTTTTTTAAAAGTACTTTTTGAACTAAAGACACTTTGGGAGTGGGGGGAATTTTATATACATAATTAGGTTCTGAATTATTGGCAGATTGTTGACAGTAGGGAGGAGAATGGGTCAACAATTACAAAATATTTCACGTAATTTACAGACAATCCATATAGCTGCATAAGTTACAGATGTGTCATTGAATACTTGACCCAATAGCTGCATAAGTTACAGATGTGTCATTGAATACTTGACCCAATAGCTGCATAAGTTACAGATGTGTCATTGAATACTTGACCCAATAGTTGCGTAAGTTAGACTCGCTGTCTCAAGTATAATCTTAAGTCGAATTCATTTATGGTTTCTTTTCTCAGACAATACGGGTTTGCTTGGCCCGAAAGAATGAAGTGTGAGAACCTTCCAGAATATGGAGACAAGGAGACGTTATGCATGGACGCTAATATCACCGACCGAAGCACGCCCTCTCCATCAAACCCCGCCTATAATCGTCCTACTCCTGCCTCTGGCAAAATTGGAGAAGGTGGGGAGTCGTCTAGAAGGAGAACTTCAGGGTCAGGGGGCATGGCCGTTGGAATGGCCGCTGTCAACGTGAACCCGGGGGGAGTACGGCCTGTTCCCGGTGATGTAGCTCCGACCGGGACGCCCAAAGATTGTACTTGCAAATGTGAAAAGCCATTAACGGTAGGAGCTTGTTGTTTTGTATGTGTCACAGTAATTGTTGATAACGATGGTGATGAGGTGGATGAAGTTAACAATGTTGATGAGGTGGATGAAGCTCAGAAATAGCAATGATGTTGCTAAACTCTTGTCAGTACAAGTTTGTCGCTTATGCTTCTTGTGCCAAACTGTGGAGTTATGTTTTCGATACTTGTTCTTTCAGTCTTTCTACGTAAGGTTTCAGTCTTTCTACGTAAAGTTTCAGTCTTTCTACGTAAAGTTTCAGTCTTTCTACGTAAAGTTTCAGTCTTTCTACGTAAGGTTTCAGTCTTTCTACGTAAAGTTTCAGTCTTTCTACGTAAGGTTTCAGTCTTTCTACATAAAGTTTCAGTCTTTCTACATAAGGTTTTCTTTGACTATTTTCTTCAAATTCCAAGAAGATTGCTTGATATATAAGTGTAGATTCAATGTCACCAGTTGAGAATTGTTCCGATCAAATTTAACCGGTCTAGTCTATCCGATCTAGACTATCCTATCTAATCTATCTGATCTAGAGTATCCAATCTAATTTATCCGACCTAGTCTATCCGATCTACTTTATCCGAGCTACTCTATACTATCTAATCTGCACTATAAAAAAATAAGTTTATTCCTTTTCTGCGTTCATTCTCAAACTCCTGCAAGTTTGCAGAGTATATATTCCAGAGAACAGGATGCGCTGTTTCATGGTTACCAGCTTAGCTGCGATATCTGCGCCTTTAGTCTGACCCATCCAACTCCAGCATGGCTCATGAGTCACTTTGACCCTCTATTGGATGAGACAGCAAATTACATCGACCTTAGTTTTCTCCGTAGTTGTTTCTTACGACGTGATTGGCAGGTAAAAGTGTAACAAGAGAGACTTTCTCCCCTTTCGGACCCAGAGAACACATTAGTGAATAATGAATGTAAATTACTTATCACTCGAAGTTTTTTTTCTTTGAACATCGCTCTATCATAGTGGAATCTCAATGTTTTGTCATTTTGAAACCAAATCTGAAAGTGAAGATGACATACTGGCATTAACGAAAACTCAGCCCCGAATTTGTGAAACAGACGTTACAATTTCAATTATCACATTAAATATATCTACGTGAAGTGTTTTTTTACAGAATGTTACTACCACTCTGTAAGCCTCTCGGTATTGTCCAAGCTGTTCAGCTTCTTCTTGTTCAGATGGTCTTCAATGTCATGTGTCCATCGTAGTCTAGATCTGCTTCTTCTTCTTTTTCCCTGGAACATTTCCCTCTATGAGTAATCTTTCTAAACTATCGTGTCTCTTTACATGTCCGACACATGTTTGCTTGCTTGTTCTTGTTGAGATTTGTTTTTTTTTTAAATTGATTTGAGGAGCCAGTCTTTTTCTATGTTCAGGGTGTGATTAACATCTGTATTGGTTCACATTTTGTCCAAGAAGCTTTTATGACCTTTCTATGACATTTCATTTTGAATGCTGATATTTTCTTTTGCATAGCAGATATCACTGCCCATATCCCACAACTATATCCTACCACTAGTAAGATATAACTTCTTAATGATTGTTACTTTGTTCTTCTGTTTGCCCCTTGCCAATGATTTTTCATCAATGATGTTTTTTGTAGGCAATTGCCCATCTCTTTCTTAACTCTACAGAGTGCATTCAATATTTCGCTAAAATGCCTAGTGTCTAAATGTACTGAATTATATCATTCGGAAAAATCTTTTTTTTAAATTATTTTTATTAACCTTTTATATGTCTTTTATGTATGACTCGGGGTCGCGAGTTACTTTCCTTCTCTAAAACAGGACCACGATTCAGAAAAGGTTAGGAACTACTAATCTTTGTTATGACATTTTATTGTCTTGCTAATAGCGCCGATTTCATGAATAACATTTACGTTGGACATTGAAGGACATTTGCAGGAAAGTCGCCTCATCGAGATTATCCTTACACAATACTGGTATTCTACAAAAGTCTTGCTGCTTTAAAAAAAACACAAAAAAAAAACAAATTTTATGTTTAAACTTAGCATACTTTCATTTACAGGAAAAAAAATGGTATGATAATTTTTTTTTCTCATTGCAGCAGAATTGTTTTAGTGCGTATATTCGTGTATTTGTTTTACATTTTGCTGAACTTTGTTTAAGTGATCGCACACAGTTCATTTTTTTTAATCAAAAGAAATTATATATATATATCGCCCGTGTGTTCCCGGGGCCCGAATGGGAGCAAAGAATAGCATTACTATTTACCTTCCACGCATATCGTAAAAGGCGACTAAGGAGTTATGGGATGGAGTTTACTGTCCCATCCCATATAGGGTCAGTGACCCACAGGCCGAAAGGCGCGGATATCGCAGCAATGCTGTAAACCATGACACAACGCATTCCTTTCTCTGGACTACATCCTGCTAATCTGCAGGAGTTTGAGAATGAACGCAGAAGAAGAAGAAGAAGAAGATATATATATATATATATATATATATATATATATATATCGACTGTTACCTGTATAGAGAACCTAGAAGACAGAGTCATGATGTTGTTCACCATCAACTAGTGAATTCTCCGAGGTCTTGAGGAAGTTGTTCTGCCTCATCTAGTGAAACGCGCAGGCATTCCTGAATGTCTTTTGTCCAAAGGTGTCATGGGCGGCCTTTACCCTTGTTGCCTTCTTATATATATATATATATATATATATATATATATATATATATATATATATATATATATATATATATATATATATATATATATATATATATATATATATATATATATATATATATATATTCGTTATATATATACAAAAATATAATTCACATAACATAAATATACTATCTATATGTATTATGTCAATTCATATATTTATATATAATTTATTTATTTTCTGTTGACAGTCCATCACAGAGTCCTCAAGTAGCTACTTCAATAAACTTCGAACCGGCAATGTTCTAAACTGCGCAGTGAACTGCTACAGCCCATACTTCAGCGAACATGAGAAAACGTTTGCGACATTCTGGGTCGGACTCTGGTCCATCCTCTGCTGTATCTCCACTTCAATGACCGTCTCGACGTTCTTCGTGGACATGAAGCGGTTTAAGTATCCAGAGAGACCGATAATCTTCCTCAGCGCCTGTTACTTCATGGTCAGTATTGGGTATATCATCAGACTTATTGTTGGACACGAGCAAGTGGCTTGTGAATCTCAAGCTATACGCTACGAGACAACAGGGCCAGCTGTTTGCACAGTCGTTTTTCTATTAGTATACTTCTTTGGAATGGCGTCTTCGATCTGGTGGGTGATTCTTTCATTTACGTGGTTCTTGGCTGCTGGTTTGAAATGGGGACAAGAAGCTATTGCTAGTTATTCCCAGTATTTCCACTTAGCTGCTTGGTTGATTCCAAGTGTTAAAAGCATTGCTGTTCTTGCTATGTCATCAGTTGATGGTGATCCAATCGCTGGGATTTGTTACGTTGGTAATCAGAGTTTGGACAATCTTCGTGGATTCGTTTTAGCCCCTCTTTTCGTGTACCTCATCATCGGAACATCGTTTCTTCTCGCTGGATTCGTCTCCTTGTTCAGAATCCGAAACGTCATAAAACAGCAAGGTCGTGGAAAAACAGATAAGCTGGAGCGGTTGATGATCAGAATAGGGGTCTTCTCCGTTCTCTACACCGTGCCGGCCACAATTGTCATAGCTTGTTATTTCTACGAACAGCATTTACGAGAGAGATGGGAAAAGACAAAAACATGCCCCTGCTACGAGCATCCAGCAGTTCCGGATTATACTGTCTTCATGCTGAAATATTTTATGTGTTTAGTCATAGGTACCACATCCGGTTTCTGGATATGGTCCAGTAAAACGTTGGAATCATGGCGGAAGCTATTTTACGGCAAGCTTTGTCATAAAAACAACTACCACAGCAGAAAATATACCAGCACTAACTACCAGCCTGCAAAACCGCTTCCTCTCAGTCACGTTTGAGACAATGTAAATATGTTGTTGCTTCAGTCTATACGAAACGGTATTATTGTTACACAAGAAGTTCAGCTTCAGGGAATGGTTCTCTACCAAGTTTGCCAGACGCGATGTATTGTTATGATCGAACAGATCTGCTTTCTGTTGAGTGTTTCATTGTGTTGCGGTATGGGAAGAGTTTCAGTTCAGTAATCCACGGACCTGTAGGTGACCCTGGTGCTCTTCATGATCTAAATTCTGGGCTGTGAAAGGTCATTGTCTTAAAGTGAATGTAACTTGTCAGCTACTTCCCTCTTATTTAACTCAGCGTGAGCGGTTTGTGTAGCAACAAATCCTCACGCGCAAATTTCAGATGAGATAATACTTGAGGAATGTAGATCAAAAGACCAATATTTTGTTTGCGGAAAGTACATACAGTGTACGGCACAATATAACGGAGTGAAATGCCGCGTAACTTAGAAGAAATGCTGACAGAAAGACTGTGCTGGTGCTGTTTGAAAAGTCTTCTTGTACTGAAGTATTTACTGATTCGTTATTGAAGCATTCACAGGCACGTTATGTCAGTTCTGATGTTCACAGAGAGTTCGACTTCTACCTTGTTGCAGCTAATGTGATGCGGATCTCCCGACGGGGCTCTGGAGAAGAGCTAAGAATAATACTATTGTGAATTATAATACACCCTATGTACCGTCATCCGAAAGAAGAATTCAGAATTGACTGCCCCATCCCATTTATGGTTACAGTCGCATAGAGGCCATGCTGAAGTCGGATGTCTCAAGCCGAGGATCGCAGATCTCGCAGCTAAGCTGTAGACTATGACACAACGAACTCCGTTCACAAGACTACACACTGCTAATCTGCAAGAGATTGAAAGCGAAGAAGAACAATATATGTTGCAACAAGCGATTAAGGTTAGTTTGAATGGAATAGGACACCCTATCCTGTAAAAGTTCAAACTGGCAACCCCATCCATGCTATAAATCAGATGTGTCGGATCAAATGTTGCACATATTAGAGCGCAGATATAAACAACGATAAAACGAATTATATTCTCCTGACTACATACTACCAAAAACAGAAGTAGAATTTTGATCGTTTCAAAATAATCAAATGAACTGTGCGTCTTTTGATTTATGTGTACAAATCAATACATCAATAGATGTGTACAAGCCCAGCAGAATCCAGAGAAATGTACAATTATTTCGCTAAAATCGTGATATGTGTAGATTATTTTTTGCAGAAATCCTGAGATGTATAGAATTCTTAAGAAGAAATCTTGAGACGCATATAATTCTTCAGAAGAAATCTTGAGACGTATAGAATTCTTTAGAATAAATCTTGATATGTGTAGAATTCTTCAGAAGAAATCTTGAGACGTATATAATTCTTCAGAAGAAATCTTGAGACGTATATCATTCTTCAGAAGAAATCTTGATATGTGTAGAATTCTTCAGAAGAAGTCTTTAGATGTGTGGAATTGTTCATCAGAAATCGTGAGATGTGTAGTATTCTTATGCAGAAACCCTGAGTGTGCACAATTCTTCAGCACAATCAAGAGCACAATATTCAAAAGAATCAAGAGTACAAATATTCAACAGAATTAAGTAGTATGTATAATTCAACATAATTATACGGTTCCATATATACTATATTTGTATCACCTGTTTCCGAACTATACACCAGAAAATTGCTACTTCACCATTATTGGTGACTCACTGGTGACGCAATAACACGTGATGTACAAGTGGGAATTATTTAATAGCTTGACATATCATAAAGAAAGTGATAAGAATGTAGCAGATGATATTTGAACCAGGTCCATTTAGCTGAAACAAATTAGTCTTGCAACTGAAAACGAATTCGTCAATCAGAAACCATATAATATTCCCCAATCAACATATATGTTAAAGAAATCAATAACATTAAGATGCGGTATTAACTAGCGAATGTGAAAGATTGTCAATGATCACAGGTGGAACATGGGTGTGAGGGAAAAGATAACCAAGAATCACAGATGGAACATGGATGTGAGGAAAAAGATAACCAAGAATCACAGATGGAACATGGATGTGAGGAAAAAGATAACCAAGAATCACAGATGGAACATGGATGTGAGGAAAAAGATAACCAAGAATCACAGATGGAACATGGACGTGAGGGAAAAGATTACCAAGAATCACAGATGGAACATGGATGTGAGGGAAAAGATTACCAAGAATCACAGATGGAACATGGATGTGAGGAAAAAGATAACCAAGAATCACAGATGGAACATGGATGTGAGGGAAAAGATAACCAAGAATCACAGATGGAACATGGATGTGAGGGAAGAGATAACCAAGAATCACAGATGGAACATGGATGTGAGGAAAAAGATAACCAAGAATCACAGATGGAACATGGATGTGAGGGAAAAGATAACCAAGAATCACAGATGGAACATGGATGTGAGGGAAAAGATAACCAAGAATCACAGATGGAACATGGACGTGGTGGAAAAGATAACCAAGAATCACAGATGGAACATGGACGTGAGGGAAAAGATAACCAAGAATCACAGATGGAACATGGATGTGAGGGAAAAGATAACCAAGAATCACAGATGGAACATGGAAGTGAGGGAAAAGAAAACCAAGAATCACAGATGGAACATGGACGTGAGGGAAATGATAACCAAGAATCACAGATGGAACATGGATGTGAGGGAAAATATTACCAAGAATCACAGATGGAACATGGATGTGAGGGAAAAAATTACCAAGAATCACAGATGGAACATGGACGTGAGGGAAAAGATAACCAAGAATCACAGATGGAACATGGACGTGAGGGAAAAGATCGCACATTAAAAAGGAAACATGGGAATACCAGATGAGTCAGGACTCGCAAGACAGAGCTGATTAAGGTTACAGTATCATTTGTTGGAAAACGATAGCTGCAGTTGTATGTTCCGCCCAGGGAACTGAAGGGAACAATAAGATGAATGACTGTCTAAGCTAGTATAACACAAAGAAAGGATTATTATTTCATTAACTCTTAAATCCCCGTAAGTGAATAAAATAGTCAGTCTATCAGGACGTAACCATCAACCCAGCATTTTATGGCAGTAGTGATTTTCTAGGCAAATTAATACGCTCAGCATTTTGGCATTGCTTTCTGTACGGACCGGATGCATAATTGCCTGTGACGGGATTTGAACACGGTACCTTGGCGGTCACAGTCGTTATTTGTACCACGCCACCACATAGTATTTCATAGACATTACAAAATATACGAGGAAGGAACAAGAAAACAATTACGGAGGTTAAGTGATAAACAATCCAACATCTTCAAATACTTAGGCGTAACAACCTCTTCAGATGGAAAGATGGACACTGAAATAGACATTCGTTGTAGCAAAGCGAATCAAATACTGGGTCAATTATCCCCTTTATTGCAACACAAAATGCTACCAATGTCAACAAAAAAACATCTTATCCAAAGTATCTTAATTCCCACCCTGTGCTACCAATGTCAAACCTGGTCCTTAACAACAACTGGTTACAACAGAGATGAGATGTCTGAGAAAAGTCACAGGAGTGACCAGAAGACACATAATTAGAAACGATGTCACAAGACGAAGAGAGGTGTCATATCAATTCTACAATACATACAAAACCAACAGATACAATGGTTTGGTCATCTGGAAAGAATGTCGCGTGATTCATTAGTTTATAAAGCATATACGAAGAGAGGTGAAGCAGAAAGAAGAGCCAAGGGTAGACATAGAGTACGCTGGATCGACAACATCAAAGAGACATTACACGAACAACAAATAACATTATCTGAAGCTGTCAGAAAAGCAAGAACCGACACCCGTAAAGGGTAAAAGAGGAAGGAAAGAAGAAGAAGTGATAAACAGAATTATCAGATGTGTTCTTCCGAGTGAACAGAAGGCACAACATACGGTTACACGTTTACTTCCGATAAACTTGTACAAAGATGTTTAGCGTTTGAGAAACAAATATCCAGTTACTGGTAACCAGTGTCATTGAAGATTTCCTACAAAACAACAACATAAGAACCACCACTTTTTAACATATTCAAATTATCGGCCTTTAGTTAGCAAAGAAGATATAGTTATTCAGACGCAAATATCTATATTTACCTCAAAAACAGATTAAGGACACACATACACACACATACACATACACACACACATATATATATATGTACATTTCAAGAACAGGTAAGATAAGACAGGTAAGATAAGACAGGTAAGATAAGAACCAGAGTATAAATCATCCAGAACTCAGCCTGGTAGCAACAGGTCACTAGGAACACTCTTCAATCACACAGCTGCCAGGAAAGATGGCATGGCCTCTTCTTTAACTAGAGAAATGCGGCTGACAAATACTTGCTAGAAAAACGAGACATTTCATCAGTCTCACAGAAGTCCGACTGACAGAAGCAGATCACTCAAAGTAATGGTCAACAAACTGGACAGAGTAAGAAACGAGCATATCAGAAAAACAGTAAGAATAATGCCTTGTAGAGTATATAGAACATCAGCAGATAAAGTGGTTTGGTCACCTTGTGAGAATGGAACCCAAGCCAATTACCACTGAGAGCTTATAACAAACGATCAGCTGGATACAGAGTCAAGGGAAGACCAAGAAAGAAATGGATAGATAACATCACATCCACAAACACGGACTCGGTACTACTCATGCATCACATCTGGCCTTGAACGGAAACTTACAGCTCCAACAACTACGCTTAACGGCAAGTGTGGATGCTATCAACCAGTTTCCACATGGGGATAGACAATAGACAACAAATCTCTATAAATATGATTCTAGTAAAGAATCGATATACTTACTGTCATGGCGTACAATAAAACGTGGCTATAAAATGTGCAAACATTGACATGTATGGACGCTACAATCCTCACTTTGACATGAATGGAAGCTACAATCCTCACTTTGACATGTATGGAAGCTACAATCCTCACTTTGATATGTATGAAACTATAATCCTCTCTTTGACATGTATGGACGCTACAATCCTCACTTTGACAAGTATGGAAGCTACAATCCTCACTTTGACATGTATGGAAGCTACAATCCTCACTTTGACATGTATGGAAGCTACAATCCTCACTTTGACATGTATGGAAGCTACAATCCTCACTTTGACATGTATGGAAGCTACAATCCTCACTTTGACATGTATGGAAGCTACAATCCTCACTTTGATATGTATGAAACTATAATCCTCTCTTTGACATGTATGGACGCTACAATCCTCACTTTGACATGTATGGAAGCTACAATCCTCACTATGACATGTATGGAAGCTACAATCCTCACTTTGACATGTATGGAAGCTACAATCCTCACTTTTACATGTATGGACGCTACAATCCTCACTTTGACATGAATGGAAGCTACAATCCTCACTTTGACATGTATGGAAGCTACAATCCTCACTTTGACATGTATGAAACTATAATCCTCTCTTTGACATGTATGGAAGCTACAATCCTCACTTTGACATGAATGGAAGCTACAATCCTCACTTTGACATGAATGGAAGCTACAATCCTCACTTTGACATGGATGGAAGCTACAATCCTCACTTTGACATGTATGGAAGCTACAATCCTCACTTTGACATGAATGGAAGCTACAATCCTCACTATACATTTGTGCAATTATTACTGATATATGGGACCTCTATCAAATGCATTTTTTGTTGTTTTTGTTTTAAATATTCAGCGAAATTTCTAACATGTACCAAATCTTGTAGGATATGTCATTGTACAAAAACATGTTATTGTAACTATATGTAACTGAAAGATGGAAGTGATTTGGGGGGTGTATGTTGTGGGATCAGTTGTATCTGAATGTGTGAGCGTGCTTGCTTGTTCTTTTGTTTTCAGAAATAACATGTCAGTTCTCCACACCCAGATTTATGTAAGCAAACACACAATGGAGATCCTTCTTAACGAGTTGTGAAGATTATGTGGTTGATAGCAGTAAATGGTGTCGTTAAATTGTATTAATGTTACTCTTGTGGTTCAGGTTAGCGGTAGGCATATAGTAGCGCAAGAGTTTGAGACGCTTGTTACCTCTCAGGACTTGAGTCATTATATGAGTAGGAACTTGCACATTTAGTCAAACTGTCAAATATTGCAATATTTCTCGTTAAGAAGCTGAAGGGAAGGATTTTGTAACTAACATTTTATAACCATCGGAAAGATAAATGGGGGAAGAGACAGAGAAAGGCAAAGATAGACATTTATGGATAAAGTTGTCACTGTGGCACAAAAAGAGTCTCCAACTGAACTTATTAACAATTCAAGAGACAGAGAGTTGTAGAGAAACATGATCGCATACGCCACTCGGCATGGCACTTGATTGATTAATATGTAGGGCTGTTTTTTTCTCAGGACATAACATACGGAAGAGAGTTGCAAGAGTTACGGGTATATAGATCGCTCTCACGGACTAGCACTGAACCCAGTAAAATAGGAAACGATATCTTCAAGGTTCCTAGAGATCAACAGTAATTCCAAATTCTGATAGCAATTTTTAACTTTAACAGTAATTCCAAATTCTGATAGCAATTTTTAACTTTAGCAGTAATTTCAAATTCTGATAGCCATTCTTAACTTTAGCAGTAATTCCAAATTCTGCTAGTTATTCTTAACTTTAGCAGTAATTTCAAATTCTGATAACAATTCTTAACTTTAGCAGTAATTCCAAACTCTGGTAACAATTCTTAACTTTAACAGTAATTCCATATACTGATAGCAATTCTTAACTTTAGCAGTAATTCCAAATTATGATAGCCATTCTTAACTTTAGCAGTAATTCCAAACTCTGATAACAATTCTTAACTTTAACAGTAATTCCAAATTCTGATAGCAATTCTTAACTTTAGCAATAATTCCAAATTGATGTATAGTTACATATATTTTTTTAAAAACTTATCTGTCAATGCACATATAAACTTTAAACCAGCTTGACCGGATTGGGAGAACTTTGCAAATGGGATTTGACCCTCGAGACTTTTATTTTATACTTATCTTTGATTTATGATCAAATCACACAAGGAACAAAATGTTAGTCCACTCATCAGAGCAGGACGCGCATAGCTCTGCGGCTGCGTGCATACATAATTAAGTATTGACAAAATAGCCGTGTGTACATTTTGACATGTACCTCAGACTTAAAAGTCATGACACTTGACAATATATGACTTACTGGCGAATGGGAAATCTGGCATTCTTAATGACTCATTTCACTAGTCCGGTGATTTTAATTGGTCCGACTGATAAATCGTTGTGTAACAACCAATGGAAATCAAAGATAGTTAATTAGTCATTTTAGAAGGCTTGATTTCTCATTAACCAGTAGTTCTTATAACGCAGAGTGTCATGGAGCCCAAATATTTTTTTCCACGCAGTTGAGGTGTTTTGGCGAGTAAGGTGCTAGACCCGTATATCCTTGACCAACGTTATATCATAGGATGATGTAGTCAGCATCACGCCCGCTGCTTTACTTTCTCAGAAATCTGGTACCCATTTTCTTTGACTGGATTAAACCTAAAATCAGTTGGTGGTTTAACAATATTTCCACTGGAACTGGTAATTGAACTAAGATCTCCCGACGATGAAGCCAGTTCACTAACAACTGAACTACTGTAAAACTGTTCCAACAGTGCATCCTAACACTTAAAAAAACATGTCCTCATTATTAAAACTGAAATCATGACCGGATTAAAATTACATAGACCTGTCAACAAAACGTACACAAGACTTCATTCGTAACGTCTTATCATTGTTGTGATTTTCGTTTGTCACTTTATATACTTGAAATCGCTTGAAAAAATAAAAATAAAAATAAGGCCGACCAACGAAATTCACTGAAATAATAACTAATTATCCTTTCGGGTCGTTTACTTTCGGTACAGTGGTCTTTATAGTCAACGGTCTTTATAGGGAAAAGACACTGTCACAATGAAAGAATATCTAAAATAAAACTGCGCACCTTTGTCTGAAACAGGCCACATTTCGAGACACATTTACAAGACAACACATTCCAGGGGAAGACACCAACGAATGCAGTCTCACGTTACAATTGAACCAACATAATCTCATTACAATAATTAACAACAACAAAATTTGAAGTTTTTATCCCTTCAAATCATCGTGTTTAAATGAGAATTCGTGTGGTTTAATTGTAGGAATTCAACTGTCAAATTTGGAATTTCGTTGCAGAAATTAGACTGCAAAAATAACGAGGAATAAAATAACAAAGAATATGTATTTTTCTTCTATGCCATGTTTCGGTTATTGAATTACTATTATTGTTGTTGTTATTTTATCATCTTCGTCTTCATTATCATCCAAATACAAAACTGTCAAATACTGCATGTTTACCGTTTAGGAGGGAGTAACAGGGAGGGATTTTGTAGCTGTGTGGTAAAGGCGTGATGTACAGGTTGTTTTTTTTGTTTGATTTTTCTCCTGTAGGAGGATAAATTAAAAAACTTAATTAAATTTTTTAATTTACCCTACTACAGGAAAAAAACATAACTCAGTCTTTAGATCGAACTCTAACTCTAATCTCTAACTCAGAACTCCAACGCTCTAACCTCTCAGCCATGCACCACACACCACCATCACCATCATACATTATTATTGTTAGTAAAATTTTTGTGTGTCTTAAGAGAGTGTCCCTAAATTGTGTCAACAGTTTGTTATCCCAATTTTTGACCCATGGACAACAGTTAACCATTTAGGGACCACTACCCCCATGCTCAATAATTTTCAGTTGTAGGGGGGTGAGGGAAGGGAAAATTCACCCCCCAAAAAAACCTCAAAATGTTTTTCCGAAAAGGATTTTTTTGCAAATTTTTTACAATGCAAGCGATTTCATTAGAGTATAGAACCAGTAGTTTTGTCATCAACTTTTGTTAACTCCGCCTGCTTTTCAGCAACTGCCACAATTTTTTCTGGACCCCCTTTTCTCTTGCAATTGTTGACGTAATGTACGGATAGCCCCTAATCCCTAATTTATAAATGTTCAAATATTCCTGTTCATATGTTATAAAATGTATGTGAATAATATTTATCCCCGCTCACTGCATTTTTTATTTGAGGTGGGGGGGGGGGGTGATTATGTTGTAGAAAAAAAAACAGTATGTGTTGAAGTATGAGAAACACATATTTTTTTGTAGGAGAAATATATTTTGTGTGTGGGAGGGAAATATATTTTGTATGTGGGAGGGAAATATATTGTGTGTGTGGGAGGGAAATATATTTTGTGTGTGGGAGGGTGATATATTTTGTATGTGGGAGGGAAATATATTTTGTGTGTGGGAGGGAAATATATTTTGTGTGTGGGAGAGGAATATATTTTCTGTGTGGGAGGGGAATATATTTTGTGTGTGAGATGGAAATATGGTTTATGTGTTGGAGGGAAATACATATTTTTGTGTGGGAGCGACATATATTTCACGTTAAGTGATTTTGCAAAGAGCTAGACATTTTTTTATTGAGAAATATTGTTGGTACAATGAATGTACATTTTTTGGCTGTTGGAGAATTATATTTTGTGTAGGAGAACTATATTTTGTGGTGAAGAAATATATTTTGTGTGAGTAAAGTATAATTTTTGGTGGAGAAATATATTTAGTGTGGGAGAAATGCATTGTGTGTGAGAAATATGATTTGTGAGAGTAAAATATATTGTGTGGCAGTGACAATATGCAGGTGAGATATTGTATGTGTGATAATATATTTCGTTTGAAAGAGATAGATATATATATATATAGTGTGAAAGGGAAATATTTTAAAGTGAGATAAACTATTTTTGGTGGGATAAATATTGTGAGAAATTGTGAGTTGTGAGAAAAATTTTGTGTGGATAGTAAGTCTATGTTGTGTATGAGAAACGTATTGTGTGTGTGTGATGCGATAGATTTGATTTTGGAGAAATATATTTGACATGATTGTCGGTAAATAGAGAAGCCTTACTGACAATGAGCACAAATGTTCTAGACTATTACAGCGGAAGTAATCACTGTAGATGATGTTGCTTGTACAACTAACGAGCAAATGTAGTATTTATTGTACAAAAATGAAACAGATTCTTCTATAAATTTGGCTTTGTTGTTGTTTGTATTGTGTGCTGTTTTGACTGTTTAATTTAAGGCTTTATTAACATAGAATCACCTCCTTACTCGTTTTAACTGCCCGTATCGTTCAAATGACAACAGAAACAAACATTTAACAGTCACTAACTTACTGTATGGATCACTAAGTTCTTGAGACTAACGGGAATTGAACCAAGTCCGTTCTTACTTCATACAGGATGTTCGTTGTTGTTGTAATAGTCATTGTCTCGATTGGTCCGTTCTCAGTGACTTGAGTGCACAGTTTGAATGTCTTGAGAAAATCGCATATTTTATTGGATATTCGATTAGTTAAGTACGGGAAAAACCCGGTTCCTCAAGTTACAAGGCTAATCAGTGCCATTAGAACGGACCCGGTTCAAATCCCGTTAGTCTGAAGAATATTTAATTTATCTTCTTGCTTCCTACTTGAATTTACTTGGATCACTAAGTCAACTTCAGAAGACCTACACCTTTTTGTGGCATTGTCCTGGCATTGAAACTCTACGAAGAACCATTAATAGAGAAGGCATGTCAATGATCCTAAACAACACGCAAGAAATGAAAGACCTGGCAACACAAAGACAGAAATTGGAAACTATGGTTTCTGCCCTATGCGCCGCCTATGGGCCTTGAGGAACATAACATAACATAACATAACATAACTGGCAGGAATAGAATTGTTCATCAATAACAACATTTATCATTCAGCCTAATAGTTTCTGCGTCTTAGTACACGAGGATAAATACCAAAGTAACACAATTCAAAATGATTATTATGGCAGCGCTGTGCTACAAAGCCAAACATGGACAACGACAGGACAAGACAAACGTAAACTTGCGACCGCTGAAATGGCATGCTTACGTAGAATCCTAGAACTATCACTATGAATGAGAATGAAGACAGTAGACAAAGAACCGGCATCGTCCAAATCTTGGAATATATTAAGAGACAACAGATCAAATGGTTTGCACACATCAACAGACTACCATCAGACGGCGTACCAAAGCACGTTATGCAACACAGATACAGTGCAGGCAGACCTAGAGGCCGACCATGAAAACAACGAACCACCGAAATAAAAGAGGCGACAAACTCCACAACATACTCAGCACACACGAGGACCATCTCTAGAAAACTCTTCTACCCCTGACGCTGAAAGGGCAACACAGGGTTTAGCTATCTATCTATCTATCTATCTATCTATCTATCTATCTATCTATCTATCTATCTATCTATCTATCTATCTATCTATCTATCTATCTATCTATCTATCTATCTATCTATCTATCTATCTATCTATCTATCTATCTATCTATCTGTCTATCTGTCTATCTGTCTATCTGTCTGTCTGTCTGTCTGTCTGTCTGTCTGTCTGTCTGTGTGTCTGTCTGTCTGTCTGTCTGTCTGTCTGTCTGTGTCTGTCTGTCTGTCTGTCTGTCTGTCTGTCTGTCTGTCTGTCTGTCTGTCTGTCTGTCTGTCTGCCTGCCTGCCTGCCTGCCTGCCTGCCTGCCTGCCTGCCTGCCTGCCTGCCTGCCTGCCTGCCTGCCTGCCTATCTATCCGAATGGTTTAGCGAATAGATAGTTAGATAGATAGATAGATGGATGGATGGATAGTACATGGGTTATCTTATAATCTCCAATGCAGGCTGCTGCCATGGGTCCTATCTAACAGCCACTGGTCCTATCTAACAGCCACTGGTCCTATCTAACTGCCATGGGTCCTATCTAATAGCCACACCTACCTGCAACGGATCCTACCTCACATTTAGCATAAAACGTTATGTTGTATGAAATAATCCTATAGCACGAGGGAGTTTGAGAACATGGAGCCTCGTGTGTTGTCGGGGCACAAGAGGGAAGAAAATAATAGCACTGTTACCTGCCAAGCATGTCATAAGAGGCGATTAAGGAGGTTCTGGAGTTTGTCCCACCTCAGAAAGATTCAAAGTGATAAGAAACCATACTTCTGTCGAATGTGTCAGGTCGAAAAGTAAAGATATCACAACTAAACTGTAAACCATGGCACAATGCATTTCGTTCTCTAGACATCTCAAGAAAAAGAAATGATTGCACAATGATTTTATAGACTCCCCGTAAATAACACAACACACAAGCTTCTGCTGTAAACCATGGCACAACGCATTTCGTTCTCCAAACTACATCTCAAGAAAAAAATGATTGCACAATGATTTTATAGACACGCTGTAAGTAACATAACACACAAGCTTCTGCTGTAAACCATGGCACAACGCATTTCGTTCTCCAAACTACATCTCAAGAAAAAAATGATTGCACAATGATTTTAAAAACACGCTGTAAGTAACATAACACACAAGCTTCTGCTGTAAACCATGGCACAACGTATTTCGTTCTCCAAACTACATCTCAAGAAAAAAGAAATGATTGCACAATGATTTTATAGACACGCTGTAAGTAACATAACACACAAGCTTCTGCTAACTCGTTATTTTTACATGCATACAATTATTGAATTCAAACTGTAGGTTTATCAACAGACAACAAGCTGTAATCATCCAGTGTCTGTAGTATCACAAATCAGATTATCGATCTAGTCACAAGATGAGGAAAATCACCGTCTGTCAAACTGATAACAGGTATTACAATTATCCAGTTTTTTTCCTTCTTTGTGCTTTGTCCTTTATACGATGTTGTCCTCACTACCGTGATGTATACGCCTCTGTTTTGAGAAAGTTATACAGATAGAAATGTCGTCCTCCATATCAAGGTGTTTACGCCTCTGTTATTATGAAAAAAGATAAGAGATACAAATGTCGTCCTCACTACCAAGTTGCATACGCCTCTGTTATATGAAAGAGATAAAAATTTTTTTTAAAAACACCAGTTGCGGGAGACAACCCGATACTGGAAATGAGAGGGCTGTGGTGACACGGTAAATATTAAGATAAACAAAAATAGGGATGTGTATTGTCAACATTTTATAAACAAAACATACTAGCAAAGATACTCAGCGACGTTTAGACCAGAAAACCTTCACCAGGACACGCGTTCTATGAAAGCTGTACTTCTTTTTCCAGTGTTATATTCACGCGTTCCTCCTTATGGTCATGTGTCGGCAGCAAATGAAAAGCAAAGAAACAGCGAGTCCTTCTTAAGTTATACAGTCCTGTAGACTAGTCAGTCTTATCTTTCAACGGTGACGATATGTGATTTTGCCAGTGATTTTTGCTGTCGACAGAAAGCAAGCACAAAGTAACCAATTAAGATCAGGAGAAGAGTCAAATAGCGTCACATTACTTTTGAAGGATGATTCAGATGAGTCCACATGACTATTATTGAAGAGGGGGCATGAAGGAAAATATCGAATAAGCCAAGATAAATGACGCTAGGTGAGATTAACCTGTGGGCAACAGCAGATAAGGATTTATTTTACCAAGCTCATACAATTACTATAGTCCGTTCAGATTCGTTTGCCGAGATGTTATGATTTATAATTCAAAAAGTTCTTGATGATTTCACATGAATTTTGGCATACGTTGTTAAAATGTCCATGTCGCGAAAACATATGTGTTACTTGATGTCTAGCTGTAACGGTTATTTGAAAGCGGCGAATTCTTTTGATGTTTGCCCATGTAAATATTATTTCGACCATAAACAAAATATTTTACAGTAATCTAGTGCAATGATGACCCATAGGCGTGTCCACAAAATTTTACATGGTGGCAGGTGTAAAAAAATTTAAAATATATCTTTTGTTCGTAGAGTCAATTTGATATTGTTCCATGCTCTTGGTGTGAGTTTCACAAATGTTGTCGCTGCCTTTGAAATAAGTACATATATTTCTTCATGTAAGGAAATTTTGTCTGTAATAGTTGATCCAAGATATCTGAACTTCTGTATTGAATCAAGCGGGCTAATTTTTATAAGTAATGGTTGATGGTTTGCTTATAACATTTTTTTGAATTGCTTGGGTGGTATTGAGCAATGAAATGTTTTACAAATCAACTTGTAAATTTTGCAAATCAAACTTTTTTTAGTGTAGACTTAATCAGAGTAATGATCATTCATAATCAGACGAGTCAAATAGGTCGATTACTGTTTTCGGCTGAACAAACAACAAACCTTCCTTTTTCCAATATTCCTCTTCTTGGCGTAACACATGATCCTCACATTTCACCCAGTAGTCTTTATGTATATTTGATAGAGCCTGATTTGTAAGTGTCTCAATATCACATAATTTGAAAGTTGTATTTGTAGATGCTACGTGTCCTTTAACTTTTGCCCAAATTAGCTCTATAGGATTTAAGTGTGCATGATATGGAGGTAGTCTCAAACATCTATGACCATGTTCTTCAATTAACTTGTCTATTTTAAATATCTTTGTTCGTTGTGTCTGTTTTACAAGGTTAAGCAATTCGGGTTTCAAGTACCTGTCGGTAACTGGTATGTGTTCTTTTATGAGCCACGTTTTGATTGCATCTTTTGTACTTGATGATGTTGGGATTCTATCTTCTACGTTCACTACGTTATGGTATGAAGCATTGTCCATTATCAGACAAGAAGGTCTATCTAATATTGGAAGAATACTTTTTTCGATCCAGTCTTCGAATATGTGCCCATTCATTTCGGAGTGGTAGTCTCTATTGTCAATGGATTTTGAAATGAAAATTAGATGAGCATTCTGCAAAAACCCATTATGTCTGCTACCTGCATGTGCAACTATCAAACGTTGCCCTTTACTACTAGGTACTGATCTTTTAATACTTCCATCTGCTAACTGCCATTCCTTTTCATTTGTATGATGAGCGTTGATCCAAGTTTCATCTAAATACACAATATCATAACCATTCTCGCGCATTCCCTTCACTTCACGTAAATACTTGCTTCTAAGAGCTACCATATGTGGCTTTTCACAAATAATGTTTTTTCCACCAGCATACTTTCTAAAGGTGAAGCCTGCATTTCTTACAGTTTTCCATAATAAAGTTTTTGATATTTCAATGTCGTTATTAGTTTTCAGCCAAATCTTCAACTTTCTAAGTGTCACTTCTTCGTTTTTATCAAACATTCTACATATTTCTCTTTTTACTAGGTCCTTATCGAAACTGTCTATCTTTTCTTTCCTTCCTTGCTTTCGTGAATTTGTTGGCAATAAATATCCGCTTGCTTCCACTATTCGATCAAATGAACGTTTACACAAACCTAAAATATGCATTGTTCTCTTCTCAGGATTTGATAAAGAACAATAAAGATGTCCCTTTTTACGCTCTCTGCAGAAGTATTGATAAATCTTTATAGCAATGTTATGCTCAGTAAAATATTTCGCTTTCAGATTCATTCTCACATAGACTTGCAGAAGGTAATATGCTTAGTGCCGCCTACTTTCTGTAAATATTGAGACGTGCCTCTGACTTGTGACTTGAAATCGAGTCAATAGCCGTTTTTGATTTCACATAATTCTAAGTTCAGGAAAAATAATATTTGGTGCTAAACGGGAATTTCCATATGTAACATTGCTTTATACAAATGTACAGTGGAAACAACTACTTTTAGAACGGTGCACATTCTACCGTGAGGGTCATGCCTTTATATTTAATAATCAGCTGTGAGATGTAAGCATCTACATAATCCAGCGGTTGTTTATAATTTAGATTAACTTTTTTTAAATATAGGTTAAATAAGGTATCTTTGATACTGGATCACATTTCTTTGATAAAAAAATATTTCTATAGCGACATTATTATTCTAAACCTAACTTCAAATGATCAATCCAAATGAACAATACGTTTTTGATAAAAATAATTTAACATCTCGGCAAACGAATCTGAACGGACTATAGCTATACTGGTGAAATGTTGTTATAGTACAGAAATATCCGGCAAGGCCTGTTGACAATTGGTTTTTCTAGTGAGAATCGACACGTTTCCCGTCTTCGACCTCAGCGATGCGAGGTGGTCGAAGACGGAAAGAGTGTTGACTGAAGTTGCAAGGCGTGCGGACTTGATTCAAATCCCGTTTACTGCTTCAATTTTCTTTGTGTTCTGCATAATTAATGCTAAATACATTGTGTTCTACGTAAGTATCATGATGGATATACAGTCTTACTGCAGTCTCACCTCTTCTTTAGTGTTAATTCTCAAACTGATGTAAAATAATAGTATGTAGTCCGGAGAATGAAATTCATTGTCTCATTGTTTACAGATTTGCTGCGATATCTGCGATTTTTGGACAGACATTTCCGATTTCAGGTTCACTTTGATCCTGGGGTGCAAAGGGAACGCATTGCTCTAGGCGGGCCCAGGGTTAGCAGATAACCAAGATCCCAAATGTACCTCCACGCGGTGCACCCTGGAAACAGAAATACAGCAGCTCGAGCTGATTCTGGCCAAATCATTTGGGGATCGTGTCCGAAAATGTGGAGGTAGCAGATGGAAAGAGATTTGCCTGCACACGGACAGACATATCTCCGACACCACCAGCATCACCACATATAGCGACACTGTCGACATACAGTGAAGCTAGTCAGTCCAGTCCAAACATTGGAGGGGCGGCCAATGTAAAATGCACGTAAAGGTAGATACATGGCGAGAGACATAGATTTCATACCGAGTACAATGAAACAATGAAAGGGCAGAACAGCGCTAGAGGGCAGCGCGAACTGCAAATAGAAAGTGAAAAGTCCCTAGGAAAGGGGGAGCTACAAGCTCCGTCAGCTCGAGACGGGCTTCTAATTACCTGAGTTCCTTACAGGCAGAGACCCAGACCCATACACTGGCGTTTGGTAAAGCAAGAAGACCTAACCCAACTCTAATGTCGAGCCTTCCTAAACCGGAAATATGCTCGCGAAGAGAAAGGGTTCTGTACCCGATGGGTGTAGGCAAGAAAGGGACAACGATGGCAGTCCTGGCCCAACTCTACTGTCAAGGTTTCCTATACCGGAAGTAACTTGCAGAGAGAAAGGGTTCCGTACTCGATTCGCTCAGGCACAAAAGGGACAACGATGTAGCCCTGGCCCAACTCTACTGTCAAGTTTTCCTACACCGGAAATACACTTGAAGAGAGAAAGGGTTCAGTACCTGATGGGCTCAGGCGCTATTGGGACAAGGACGCTCAGCTCGAGAACGCCTTGCTCTCAAACGCGTGGTGTGAGACTCGAACTTGGACAAGGGGTACACGTCGGTGAATGACACCTCGGCTAAGAGGGCGAAAGAGCCAGGGTCCAACTCCTCTGTTGAGTTCTTCCCCTTAAGGAACCAGGCTCACGGATGAGAAACGGTTCAGTACCCAATGGGCACAGGCACAGCACGTCCAATTACACGAGGCAAGTTCATAGACAGTGGAACACCTCGTTTGAGTCAGACTAAGAGCAAGAAAATCGTCTGGGCGAAGAGTCTCCACTACGCGTGCCTGGAGACAGATATAGAGGCTGTCACAGGCTAAGGGTAGCCCACCCGAATTGTCAAGGCATGCCGAAATCGGATGTGCTAGGCCTACAAGGCGCATAACGGTGGCACAACGTAATCACGCTCCCGGCGGAAATCGCACGGATATCCGTGATGGTTACAATGGAGCGAACGAAAAACAAACAAACAAACAAACTTTGATCCTATATGAGATAGGACAGTCCATATGAGATGGGACAGTCTATATGAGATGGGACAGTCTATATGAGATGGGACAGGCTATATGAGATGGGACAGTCTATATGAGATGGGACAGTCTATATGAGATGGGACAGTCAATATGAGATAGGACAGTCCATATGAGATGGGACAGTCTATATGAGATGGGACAGTCTATATGAGATGGGACAGTCTATATGAGATGGGACAGTCTATATGAGATGGGACAGTCTATATGAGATGGGACAGTCAATATGAGATGAGACAGTATATGAGATGGGGCAGTCTATATGAGATGGGACAGTCTATATGAGATGGGACAGTCTATATGAGATGGGACAGTCTATATGAGATGGGACAGTCAATATGAGATGGGACAGTCTATATGAGATGGGACAGTCAATATGAGATGGGACAGTCAATATGAGATGGGACAGTCTATATGAGATGAGACAGTCTATATGAGATGGGACAGTCAATTCCACCCTACTACCTTCTTAGTCACCTCTTACGACGCGCATAGAAAATAAATAGTGTTGCTACGCTGTGCTCCCCTTTTGCGTCTTTGCAACATATGGGTGAGTGTCACCTATTATCTACATTACTAGTTGAGATGTGCAAAAAGAGCATGCACCCAACATCCCAAGTGGAGATTGGAATCACAGATATAAAATGGAGATGTGCTCAGAGATGACATGCACACCAGAGTGCACCGGCCGGTGCCCCATAGCTGGTCGAGCATCAGGGTCAGTGAACCACATCTGGCCAATACCCTCAGAACACTTCCACGCAGTGGGCCTGGAAACAGGAGTGCAGCAACCCTGCTGTAGTCTGGCGAAGTACTAGGGATCGAAGATACGGGAATTCAAACTCGGCCCCAAAAATGCTGGCTGAAGACGGATGTGTCAGGTCGAAAGGCGCAGATAACGCAGCTTGCTATAAGACATGATACACTGCAGATCACCCTCATACGTCCTTCTCAGGACGTTCTGCGGAATGCTTTCAGAGGGTCCGCCGCAAGGCGTATGACGAAGAAGAAGAAGAAATGGAGATGGATTGATACAGACTCAGGAAGAAACTTGTCAACGCAACTAGAGAGGACATGAACCAGCAGGGGAAAAATGAGTTTTGGTAAACCGACGGACATCAGAAAAATAACAGCCGATGACGAGACTAGATCAATCGAGATTTCTACAATTAACTAAGAAAACGCAACATAGAAATCGCTGTAGGTGAACAGTTGCAATCATAAGCTCCACGGGGAACCTGAAGTAAAGGAGAAAAAAAAGACAAAGTAATTGATTAAAAAAAAATATTGAGGCAGCACATTGGGTTTGAACCAGGTAGGTTCAGCTAGCTTATTTCATCATCATCATCATGTGCCACGATCTACCTGCTCACAGCTAAAGAGATTATTTCATCATCATCATCATCATGTGTCACGATCTACCTGCTCACAGCTAAAGAGATTATTTCCTCATCATCAGCATCGCGCCCCCTCCTATGCACTTGCCCCACATCCTAGAAAGTTTTATGACATCCTCCATTTCAAAATTGATGTTTGCGCCCCACCTCTCCCCCTTTTTCAAGTATCCGTGGTCCCCATGGTCATTAGGGCCCATCTCGGCCCCGGCTCTGCGAGGGCGATGTACAGAGCGGGGTCTACTTCTCCTTTCTCAATAGACCAGCGCAGTACCAGCTGTATGTACATTTCGTTAGCGCAGTGGTTAGCGCACTGGCTTCGCATATGAGTGGTCCTGGGTTCATTCCCCAGTTTATACTTCAAGAGTGTTCTGAGCATGAAACGTTGAGGCAGACATATTGGCCAGAAGAAACAACACTGGAATCAAAGCTCTATGGGACACTGTATGAACTACAAAAGACAGTGAGTTTTATTAAGGAGACAGAATTACAGATATAGACAAGTTTCAAGTGAACGAAAGAAGAAGAAGAAGAATTCCCCAGTTGAGGCGGAAATGTTTTTCAGATCGCAACGGCTCCCGGGTCGACACAGCCTGAAATGGGTACCGGATTAATCCGGGAAGTAAAGATTGCAAGGGAGAGGAGATAGCTACCGCCCTCATTTGCAGAGCTTCTGAAATGTGAGATCGCTAACATCTCACACCCTTACGGTATTAATAAATGCTATGGATTATTTTACTTACTGTTTACTACATTTTATTGCACCTAAAAATATGTTACTTCAAGAAATAATACACCTACATCTTTTGAAAATTTTTTTAAACAAAAATATAAACAAGACGGCACACTCCGATATCAAACCCAGAACCCCACAAGCAAAACGTATTAGCCACTACGCCACAGAAATTCTCGAACTAATATTTTACTTAACTACTAAATTAAAATAAATTAAAATAAGCCATTAATTCAAACACAACAAAACAGCCGGATTTAGCAAAGACTATCTATCGTTTCACTTGCCCAACTCAACAAATCTTTCATAGTTTCTATTTTGTTCTGTTATTATCTGCCTTGATGACGTTCACCCACTTGTAGATCTTGTGCCCACAGACTTTTGTTAGCTTTCATCATTTTCTAGCCATCTTTCTCTATCGGTACACATCTTCAACCACAGCCCGTGCAAACTCTCGGTTTTTTTTCTTTCCCACACCTTCGCGCGATGCCTAAAAATAAACATCTGCACAAACAAATGTACAAATTTTAATCTCTGCCCTATTTCTTGTCTGTGATTGATCCAGGCCTTCAAGACCAGCAAGGAACATCGCGGGTGGACATTGCTGTCCTGTAGCACCAGGAAGAGGGGGAAGAACATTTTAATACGAAAGTTGTTTTTTCTTTACGTAGTTTTCATTTCACATACACATCTAGTGAGCAGTGTTGCTTGCACATTTATCCAAGAAGAGTAGAATCAAGCAAGTTTAACTAGAACAATGGAATCAAGCATATATATATTAATATATATAAGAATTACGTAAAAAATTTATACAAGACAAATGGAATAAACACATTTATACAAGACGAATGGAATCAAACAAACACCACGCCCATGTGTTGTCAGGGTCCGAAAGGGGAGCAAATAATAGCAACATTGTTTACCTTCCACGCATGTCGTAAAGGCGACTAAGGAGGTTATGAGATGGAGTTGGCTGTCCCATCCCATATAGGGTCAGTGACCCCAAACCATGCTGAAGTCGGATGTGTCAGACCGAAAGGCGCAGATATCGCAGCAATGCTGTAAACCATGACACAACGCATTCCGTTCTCCGGACTACAATCTGCTAATCTGCAGGAGTTTGAGAACGAACGCAGAAGAAGAAGAAGAAAACAAACACCAAGTGGTATAACCAGAACTTATAATAAATAATAGTATGTTTAGGGGAAGTGGTCCAATCCCACGACCTACCAAACATTTCCTCCTACCCTGGGACCTAAGCATTTTGTACAGACACCAGACGGCACTACCTTCTCCAGACTATATCCATTTTCTTCTGCTTCTGTGTTGGTTCTCAAACTCCTGCAGATTTGCAGCATATGGTCCAGAGAACTAAAAGCGTTGTGTCATGGTTACAATCTTATCTGTGATACCTGAGCCCTTGTGTCTGACACATCCGACGTCAACATGGCTTCTGGGTAACTTTGACTCTATGGGCTAGGACAGTCTATCCTTAGTCGCCTCTCACAACATGCATGGAAGGTAACAGTACTATTATTATTTGCTGCCCTTTCGGGCCACGGCAACACCCGATCTTCAGAGTATTTAAACATGACGTTGGTGACAAGAGATCAACTTACCAGATTTAAATATAGAATTCCTCACAGGGATCCTAATATTGAAACGTTTACATCAAGAATAATTTTAATCAAATAGTTAAACTCTAAGAGATTTAATATTATCACTTGCGAAGAAATGTTACAATTTTATGCAAATTAATACCAATATGGCCGCCGTGATACTAAAAATAGCTTATATTTTCTAAACATAATATCTCATTACCTAATTTACTGATGGTGGTCATATTTGACGTATATGTTCATAATGGACGTTTCGAGGTGCTTTAACAGACTTGTTGAATTGTATTGGATGTGCTCTTTGTTTTTTGCAAAATATTGTTCCTGCAATTTTATTTTCTTGTCAGATTGGCAACTATTATTGTTATTGGTAACTAATTGTTCAGAAATTTTCTCAAGGGAATCACGTAAACAAGTGTACTGGTTACACCGAAATTTGCATTTGACTGTTCTATTCGATTTTTTTTACTCTTTCCTATGTTTAGAACAACTAAACATTAAGTAGATTTATACTTACAACATCAGAAATGATACTAATATGTATATATAAAATCACATAAAGCTAACATTTGAAGAATTTTTTTAACTTAAACAAGCATGGGTCAGATTGCTTTGATACATATAAAACCGACATTGAAGTGATATCCCCTAACAGTGCAGTCATTTCTGACTGCTATAAGGATTATAATATAATTGATTCTCATTTTTGTAGACAACTATTTAATAGAGCCGATTTAGGGCCATAGTAGCCAAGTGTAAACAATGGTTGCTAAGGAAAATTACATCATGTGGTAGCTTGTAAACATGCCAATAATTAGAAAATGATGACAGAAATATGTTAAACTAATAGATTTGTATTTTAGTGCATGTAGTTTCTAAATATGATATTTACTAAAAAATGTCAAATATCACAATTTTATATCAATATTTGAGCTGTATACTACCTTAAGTACTTTGTTGCAAGAGACAACTTGCCCAGAAATGTGAGTATTTGGCTGCATGAAGCCAGCTTTCCAGTAAATGTGAGTACATGGCTGCAGGAGGTCAGTTTTTTCAGGATTGTGAGTCCATGGCTGAAGGAAGCCACCGTACCCAGGATTGTGAGTCCACCGCTACAGGTGGTCAACTTACCCAGGATTGTGAGTCCACTGCTATAGGTGGTCAACTTACCCATGATTGTGAGTCCACTGCTATAGGTGGTCAACTTACCCATGATTGTGAGTCTATGGTTGAAGGAAGCCAATTTACACATAATTGTGAGTCTATGGCTGCAGGAAGCCACCTTGCCCAGAATTGTGAGTACATAGCTAAAGGGATTTAACGTGCCAACAATTGTGAGTCAGTGGCTGCAGGAGGCTACCTTGTGCAGAATTGTGAGTCATTGGCTGAAGAGAGCCAACTTGCCCAGAGTTTGAGATGTTGTGGGTTTGATGCCAGCTCGCAATGTCTTGTTTCTAAAATGAATTTTTTAAAAGAAATCCCTAGGAATTTTCACTTGAAACTAATTAGATGTGTGTTATGAGTGTATTCTATTCGAGTAGGTTGCCGTTTCATTGAGAGGGACGGACTACAATCTAACTCGAGTACAATGAAATCAATCCTCAGTGGCATTTGAGACCTTTTGAAATAAACAAATTCATTATTTTCTCCTTTTCTCGTCGAATCATAAAAGTTCCCTCGATGTGTCCACTTTGAGAATCCCTGAAGAAACACACAGAAAAGAAGATTTTCTGAATATAAAAAATAGCTGTTCCAGAAGTACTCTAGAGAAAAAAGAAGCTAATCGCTGGTCTAGAAGAAGGCAGACATTCAGCGACAGGAATAGGGAGATCATGATAGAGAGGGCTTGAGAGAACCACTTCTAATTGAATAGGGAACAAAAATGATGGCCTTCAGCAATAAGAACATAAAAAGGATAGCAAAATAACCGAGATAAAATTGAAGGAAAAAGACACACACAGAGATGCCCTATAGCTATGACACTAATATGGCCGGCGCTATCCTTCTCTCTCTCACGTCACATATATGCCCTCGCTCACCGGTCGGCTATGTGTCGTCTTTAAGACTTGTCTTATCCGAGTTTTGAATTCCATGGCGACCAGAGTAAACATCCGGTTCAATTAATACATTAAATAATAAATAGTTTAGAACTTGATATAATGTACTTTAAAAAATGGATGAAGGTAATTCCATAGTGTATTGTGATTTCGAATTCACGGGCTTGCGATAGCCTGCCTCACAATACTAAGAGGCTACTTTTCTAGAGTTTACGCCATATTATACGGTACTGTGGATATTTTTTTAAAAATAAACTGAATGAACTAATAGGTAATTAATTTCTCTTTCATCCGTTTGTTGCAGATGCCCGAAAGGGGAGTAAATAATAGTGACATTACTACCTGCCATCCATGTCGTATCACGCAAATAATGAGGTTTTGGGCGGAATTGGCTCATATGGGGGTGAAAGTGACCAAAAACTTGTGCTGAGGTTGAATGTGTCATGCTGAAAGACGCAAATATCGCAGCCAATCAGTAAACCATGACAAAAATGTATTTCGTTCTCTGGACTAGATCCTTCTAACCTGTAGGAATGTATGAACGAACAGAGTAGAGTAATGTCACTTTTGTGTTCTTACATTTAAGAGTTGTTTCCCTGTAAAGCTAGATGTTTTTCAATGGATGCCAAAACCTATCAACATTATAGATGCTCTGTATGAAGGCCCGTAGGCAAAGAGGGAGGGGTGGGGCTTTGCGGTTTCTACATGAACATGATTTTGCACAGCTGAACATGACTTTCCAGTATTATGAACTCAACCAAAATGTCGGTTAAAAAAACACCCCTCCCGTAGCGACTTGTTACAAAAAAGTCTTCAAATTTCCCGTCAAATAGTGAAATTTACTCTCAAAAATGGGCGAAAGACCCTGTTTTTGTGTGTGTTTTTTTAGCATTAAAAAAAAACTGTAGATAAAACCCCTCCTTAATGTAACCGTTTCCACGGCCCTGTCTATATGATATTCTGCAATTTTTTTTTAATTTGTAAAAAAAAAACCAATTGACCATAAATATTTTGTAGATTAAACTTTTGTGTCATAATTTTGATAAATGTTTCTTATTTGGTTTCATTTCAGCTAATTTCATATCATGAAATATTGAGTATTCCTATCATGAAATATTGAGTATTCCTATCATGAAATATTGAGTATTCATATCATGAAATATTGAGTATTCCTATCATGAAATATTGAGTATTCCTATCATGAAATATTGAGTATTCCTATCATGAAATATTGAGTATTCATATCATGAAATATTGAGTATTCATATCATGAAATATTGAGTATTCATATCATGAAATATTGAGTATTCATATCATGAAATATTGAGTATTCATATCATGAAATATTGAGTATTCATATCATGAAATATTGAGTATTCCTATCATGAAATATTGAGTATTCCTATCATGAAATATTGAGTATTCCTATCATGAAATATTGAGTATTCCTATCATGAAATATTGAGTATTCATATCATGAAATATTGAGTATTCATATCATGAAATATTGAGTATTCATATCATGAAATATTGAGTATTCATATCATGAAATATTGAGTATTCATATCATGAAATATTGAGTATTCATATCATGAAATATTGAGTATTCATATCATGAAATATTGAGTATTCATATCATGAAATATTGAGTATTCATATCATGAAATATTGAGTATCCTGAAAACCTGATACCTATCTACAGTGAAATGGAGATGGGTACACGGTCTCAAGGTGGCCAAAACAAGCGCTACAAGGACTCATTAAAGACTTCACTGAGAGTCTTTGAAATAGACCAAGATACATGGGAAGAACTTGCACAAAATAGATCTACATGGTGTTCTACAGTCAATAAGAGCGCATCATCTTGTGAAAGGAGAAATGCAGCAGCTCAACCGCAGAGAGCAGCTAGAAAGTCACGGATATTCCAAAATCCGTCTACAGTGGTTATTCCATGTCCGAGTTGTCCAAGGATATTCACAGCTCGAATATGGCTAAGTGGATGTAACAAATGGACATCATCAGTATGGAATGGGAGTCCGAAACAATGACTGCTCTGGTAATTGAGACTCCAGAGATCCATCTCAGGGCAGCAGTGACAGTCTCGACGTCCATCCTCATACTGGATGTGGTTGGTCGATATGCTTCCCTGTTCTTGTGAGCGACTCTACCACAATAGCTGGATGTGAAGCCCCCTGCCAGAATTCTTACCACGACCAACAAATCAATCGGTGAAAATAATGTCATCATCACCTCTAGAGTTATCAGCAATCACCGATGGAAATTTTCATCATCATCATCAGGTGCCATGTCGGCTGGCGTAGGCGGTCATGGCTCTCCACAGCTCTCTGTCCAAAGTATTATGTATCAAAGTCGATGTTGTTTCCTTGCCGTGCCAGGTTGTCACACTGTCTAATATTTTTTCACGTTGTCGCCCTCTGTCTCTTTTGCCTTAAATTTTGCCTATTGTGACTATGGGGACTTTACAGCAACACATTAGTGAGAAAAACGGTTTTTTCTGGGTTTAAAATAAAAAAATTTTTCCATAACTCATGAAGCTTGGAGCCTAGTTGTGGCTGTCCCGATATGTGGCTGTCCCGAGATGTGGCTGTCCCGAGATGTGGCTGTCCGAGTTATGTATTGAGGACGGCAATTAGACACTCTACAGACATACAAGACACAACGAGACACGGAAGACATGATTGTTAGAGATTAAAGAATAAAGAATAAAATTCAGAAATCCCCGTGTGTTCTACCGGGATCTGAAAGGGCTGCACAGATTAGCAACACTGTTTACATTCTGTGCATGTCGCAAGAGGCGACTAAGAAGGGTTTGGGTCGGCAGAAGCGGTCTCATCTCATATCTCATGTTATGGATCACATTAATTCTCCCATCTTCTTATTTTTGTTTCTTACCTGACCCGTCAGTTCCCACATGGTTGACATAAATCTTTGCTTAATTTGATGGTGTCACTGTGTGTTTGTTTGTCATTATCGTGATGCAGATCTGTTTGGTCGAAACGCCGATTCTGTGGAATTTTCTAATTAAAACTGCTTTTTAATCCGTATTGTATTTTTTTATGATCACGAGAAGAGGAAAGATGGAACAGATTATAACAACAGGCAAGATGAAAAGCAAGAGAAGGGATGTTTGACAACCTACCATTGTGGCATGGGAGAACATCGGTATAGGAAATGATTGACAGCACATGAAAAATAAGAAGGTGGAAAGACGTGATAACCACCGCCATACGGCATGACATCACACGGCATGACGTCACACGGCATGACATCACACGGTATGACGTCACACGGCATGACGTCACACGGCATGACATCACATCACATGACATGACGTCACATGACATAGACCATAAGAAGAAGATCTTTGTTTTTTAATATTTACTTTTCTGTAGACAAGAAACGATGCGGCGGATAAATAAAGGTAAAGGTAGGTCCTGTAGCAGCACCCTGTCGTCAGGGATGAAGATAAATTTTCATGTACTAAGCCGCGGCAACTATTAGGTGGAGTGGCCAATTTCCGTCCTTGCTGTGTTTACCATCCCCAACCAATTCGCCAGGTACCCATATACAGATGGGTCGACTGGAGAAACGGTCGAAAAATCACAATAAATCACAACCCAACTTTTTTTTAAAACTTGGACGTGGTTTCGAATCTGGCACGCTGTAACCTTGTGATAGTAAGCAAGCTATTATCAACAATGCTATGGCACACATGAATATTAATGATATTGAAAACAAATTTTGGCAAGATCTGACTGGCATCGCTGTATTCACGATAATCCAGGTCATCTCAGTCGCGACCTTACATAAAGAATGGTTTCCAATTGATGAGGCTATGGCAAACTTCCACAGCGATTTTATTATTCTTAACAAAGAATTCAGAGATTGGAGAAATGGAAAGACAGACTTCAACGTTGATGAACTGATAGTTGATAAAACAAGATAATACTATGCTGTCCTGATATATTCTGTGGGTTGTCGAGAGAATTGGCTGTGGAAATGTATAGCAATTCCTTCTTCAGACTAGTCCTGTGGGATGATTCAAAACTGTGTCTCTTATCTTGAATGATGTGTCAGATAATTGGTCACTTTGTGTATACTTCGTGTCGCTGGTTAATGAAGAGCACGGAAAACATAAGATAAGACAAGATAATTCACGATGTTTGATATAATCTACTCGTAAGATTTTTCTGTAGTCAGCGAATGTGATAAGGTTGTCGTCGATTGCAACGGAGCATGCGAAACTACCAATTCTAGTATTCTACCTATCCATCATTCTTTCTCAAATTCTTGCAGATAAGCAGAATAAAATCTGAGGAATGTACTGTGTCACAGTTTACAGCTGGAACTGTATCCTCCAATTCCAAAATAAAATATATATTTAAGCATACCATTTGCAGGTAATGAGTTTTACACATCGAGTCCCTCGACAATACAGTCCTTTGGACGCATAAGGAATCATCATTGGTCGTTGCATTTATTTAGTGTCGATAACCAATGAAAATCAATAAAAATTTCAAATAGCACCACTTTAGAATAATGAGTCAGATAAGTCCACGGGACTGTAAAATCGAGGGACCTTTACGCTCTGCAGCAAATTTAAATGCGATTGTAAAGAACAAGACTGCCAGATTTTATTGTCATTTTAAGCAAAACGTTAGAAAACGGTCATAAATAAACCAAACAAAATTGTAACATTATTTTTCTAACTCGAATGGATTATTCAAAATAATTTCCAGTTTTACTTCTTTCATTTTATTATTATTGTGTTTACGACACATTGTCACATTAAATTCTTTTCTCGTTTTATGCCATTTCCACTCTGTTTTCATTATCCATTACATATTGCTAACAATTAGATTAATTTTGGAGGAAAATATATCAGGAAAATATATCAGGAAAATATATCAGGAAAATATTTCAGGAAAATACATCAGGAAAATATATCAGGAAAATATATCAGGAAAATATATCAGGAAAATATATCAGGAAAATATATCAGGAAAATATATCAGGAAAATATATCAGGAAAATATATCGGGAAAATATATCAGGAAAATATATCAGGAAAATATATCAGGAAAATACATCAGGAAAATATATCAGGAAAATATATCAGGAAAATATATCAAGGAAGAGAAGAAGAAGCAGACCAAGTATATTTGAATACATGATACATATGCTTGAACTTTTCTACTGCTGTCTTACGTCGCTATCGACATATTCACTGACGCACACAGGCATTCCTTATATGTAGGAGTCTTTACTATATATTTCACTAATGCTATGTGTTACTACACTACTATTAAAATTACTATTGTTATTATTAGTGTTATTGTTACTATTATTTATTTATACCGAGCTTCTATAATGGTACTCTATGCTGGATCTATACTGATCGCTGTACGAGAGGGAGGTGGGGGGGGGGGTTGAAAATGTTGTGTACTAGAAATATATTTGTAATGGCAACGTTGAATTATTAGAAAACTATGCCTCGCCAATTGCTCAAATATTCAAATAAAACTTAAATTTACTTTCACAAATGATCACCGTATATATAGTTATAAGGTTTGTAATACTTGCTGGATAAAAAAAAAACCTCTGTTAATGTCAACCATGTTCGGCACTCTCCTGATAAATGCAATGCTGTTAGATCGAGATGTTTCCACTTTAAGTAACTGAATATTATATTAACAACAGTGCGTCTCTTCTAACAAAAACTGTGTTGCATCTACATAGATATTTTTTCCACCAATTTAAGTAGTGGGCCATAAATTAATTTTCTGCAAATATTTGTTAAAAGAATCATATTAACCAAGCTTATTATAACAGTATTTAAAGAAAAAGCTACAATTATTATACTTTACTTTTATATTTTACTATGGCAACCGTGGTTAGAAAAGTTCTACTCACATCCACATCTCTGCTAGTGTTGTAGCTAATAGTCTTCACTGCACCGTCTGCAAGGTACAGAACCCCACCAACACCATCTCGTTTCTTCTATCCCGCTTCTCCCCCCCCCCCCCCGCTCCCCACTTTGCTTGACAGACTATTAATGCATACAGACCAGGATGTCGCAATTGTCTGGAGAAGTCATGACAAACAGCCAAATATGAGTGTTTTCCAATAGGGATTGAAGAGGATGAGATGTTCCATCAGATGTTCGATTAGATGTTCCATTAGATGTTCGATTAGATGTTCCATTAGATGTTCAATGATATGATCTATGGATTGTCCCCTCCCCCCCCTCCCTCTACCCCCCGATAATTCAATGTATCCTCAGTAATATCGAATGTCGTTTTAAACTTTTTAAAAAGACAAGCGCATTGATAGATATTATTCGCTACCAAATATGTGGAAATGTATAGGTTTCACCACTGCCCCATTCGACGAACCCTACCAAATATGTGGAAATGTATAGGTTTCACCACTGCCCCATTCGACGAACCCTACCAAATATGTGGAAATGTATAGGTTTCACCACTGCCCCATTCGACCAACCCTACCAAATATGTGGAAATGTATAGGTTTCACCACTGCCCCATTCGACGAACCCTACCAAATATGTGGAAATGTATAGGTTTCACCACTGCCCCATTCGACGAACCCTACCAAATATGTGGAAATGTATAGGTTTCACTACTGCCCCATTCGACCAACCCTACCAAATATGTGGAAATGTATAGGTTTCACCACTGCCCCATTCGACGAACCCTACCAAATATGTGGAAATGTATAGGTTTCACCACTGCCCCATTCGACGAACCACTATTTAACAGTAAACCTCTAGTAGATGATATGCTTATAGTTATACTTTTTTGTTGTTTAGGGTTTTTATCATTTCCGCCCAACGGTGAACGTCTGTGTACCGATATGTAACCATATCGCTAATAGGCAGCCGTACGAAAGAACTTGTTCCTGGAGTACACACTAGATACCAAACTTAGGTATTTGCTGCTTAGTTATCGCTATGAACATAACCACAGACGCCAACTTCAACCCATTATATAGGTATTGTTTCTAATGAAGGTATGGGACCGAAACGTTAACATTTAGTGTCCTTATTCTCTATTATGCTTACCCCCATCATCTTGTCAGCTTCAGTGGTATTTTATTTTCTATTTAGTAACATCTATATTTTTTTAAATAATATATATTTTCGTACCTGTGTTACTTTTGCCCATATGCGATCGGCAGATCCTTGGCTTTCTGTTAATAATTCATATATATATATATATACGGCTCGTATATATAGAAAGAAGCATATAGTGAATTGTCGGATAGAAGAGTCAAATAGGAAGAGTCAGATAGGAAGAGTCAGCTAGCGTAAATCTGGCGGATATTCATCATCATCATGTGCCATTCTTTCCAGAATGTGGTTTCTTTATCGATTCTCCGAATACTCCGCGATTTTGGGCGAGTTGACCTGTCACAGCCAGAGACATGTTTACACAATTTGATATACCACCGAACGATTATCGTCTTAGCGGAAACACTGTTTTACCGTCTCTTACCGGAAACAATGTTGCCATTAACTCTGTTTTCAGCTATCAGTCTTTCCATTCAGTTCTCTTTATCCTTATATATATATAAGACTTTAAAAATCTCAAGCTGTCTTGTTATGATGTTGTTAAGGAACCATCCCTCTTCAACGTTTATTGATCTTAACACTTCTTGATTTGCCTTATTTCAGCTTTTCATATTATAGGTAAACTTTTTCTGTAGAATCTCATTTCTAAACCAACTATTTTCTTTGCTATTGTTTTATTTAATGTCCATGCATCACAACCATATATTTCCACTGGAAAACCGCATGTTCTTATCATACATAGCTTGGCTATGCTGCTGGTACATTGCCAAAACATTTTCATTTGGGCAAGTTTCGAATTCGCCATCGAAATTTAGATGTTAGTCAGTCTATAGGTTAACCAGCTCTTCGCAATCTTCAGCTCTTTGCAATCTTCAGCGCTTTGCAATCTTCAGCTCCTTGCAATCTTGCAGTGAACCACTCATATTACTATATATATATATATATATATATATATATATATATGTTCGTCAGCGCCGAATACGGTGCGTAGGTCAGAAACCAGAGCTGGCCAGTTTGAGCGATGTAATGCTACTGTGTGTAACTATTGCATGTTGTTGAGATTCACTCATAGCTTCTTTGTTGGTTGTTCTGATAAGAATCACTCTTGGTCTTTATCTTTTTCTTTTGCCATATGTATCTATTTAATGTTTTTAGTGTCAGTCTTTTTACATTCATTCTAAGTACATGTCCGATATAAATATATCGTTGTTTTCTTATTGTTGCAGAAATATCTTGCTGTTTGGTGTAGTCTCTTACTTGCTTGTTTGACTTGAATCTCCTCTGAACCAATAATTAAGAATTTCTAAGAGATGTATTTTGAAATGAATTTCATTTCTTCTCCAGTGTTTTTGTTATTTTTCAAATTGTGCAACCATATATTAATACAAATATTATATTGAAGTTGATCTGTCTTAGTTTAGTATATTTGTACAATAATACATATTTGTTCAATCATACATATTTATACAACCATACATATTTATACAACCATACATATTTATACAATCATACATATTTATACAACCATACATATTTGTACAACCATACATATTTATACAACCATACATATTTATACAACCATACATATTTATACAATCATACATATTTGTACAACCATACATATTTATACAACCATACATATTTATACAATCCTACATATTTATACAATCATACATATTTATACAATCATACATATTTGTACAATCATACATATTTATACAATCATACATATTTATACAACCATACATATTTATACAATCATACATATTTATACAACCATACATATTTATACAATCATACATATTTGTGCAATCATACATATTTGTACAACCATACATATTTATACAACCATACATATTTATACAACCATACATATTTATACAATCATACATATTTGTGCAATCATACATATTTGTACAACCATACATATTTATACAATCATACATATTTATACAACCATACATATTTGTGCAATCATACATATTTATACAATCATACATATTTGTACAACCATACATATTTATACAACCATACATATTTATACAATCCTACATATTTATACAATCATACATATTTATACAATCATACATATTTGTACAATCATACATATTTATACAATCATACATATTTATACAACCATACATATTTATACAACCATACATATTTATACAACCATACATATTTATACAACCATACATATTTATACAACCATACATATTTATACAACCATACATATTTATACAACCATACATATTTATACAACCATACATATTTATACAATCCTACATATTTATACAATCATACATATTTATACAATCATACATATTTGTACAATCATACAATACGACTAAGCAGTTCTTTGAATATGTCTTGCCATGAACGATTCATATCGCTATAACGCCCGTGTATTGCCGTGGCCCTAAAGGGGAGCAAATAATAGCAACACTGTTTACCTTCCACGCATGTCGTAAAAGACGACTAAGGAGGTTATGGGATGGAGTTGACTGTCCCATCATATATAGGATCAGTGACCCAAATCCATGCTGAAGCCGGGTGTGTCAGACCGAAAGGCGCAGATATCGCATCAATGCTGTAAACCATGACACAGCGCATTCCGTTCTCTGGACTACATCCTGCTAATCTGCAGAAGTTTGAAAACGAACGCAGAAGAAGAAGAAGAATATCACTATAATACTCATTTTTTCTCACTCACTGAACATTGCGATGATGTGGCCTCAGGTTTTCTCAGTGTTTCCCCCGTAAACAGAAACTAGAAAAATGGGTCAGAATTCTGTTAGAACTACCACGATAATGCCAACAACTAGTTTGAACTGTGACTCAGACATGTCCACTCTAAGCAGTTTTTTTTTAAACTGAGGAGTGTCTCCCCTAGATACCTCCCTGTTCCTCAGAAATGCTCGAGATCTGATAGAAATCAGATTAGGGAAGGGATGGAAGTTGTTGTATTGACCTGATCGGTGAAGAGGGTGAGTGAGTGTTGCAGATTTGGGAGGATTTTCTTCAAAGTTTATAATGGAGGCATCGTGACATGTAATGTGCTTATTCTCAGAGAGAAAGAGTGAGGGAAAGAGATAGAGAAAGAGATAGAGATAGAGAAATAGATAGAGATAGAGAAAGTGGCAGATATAAAGAGAAAGAGAGATAGAGAAAGAAATCGAGAAAGAGGCAGAGAGAAAGAGATAGAGAAATAGAGAAAGTGGCATATATAGAGAAAGAGAAAGAGATAAAGAGATAGAGAAATATAGAAAGTGATAGAGATAGAGAAATAGAGAAAGAGATAGAGATAGAGATAGAGAAATAGAGAAAGAGATAGAGAAATAGAGAAAGAGATAGAGTTAGAGAAAGAAATAGAGACAGAAAGAGATAGAGAAAGAGATAGAGAAATAGATAAAGAGATAGAGATAGAGAAATAGATAAAGACATAGAGAAAGAAATAGAGACAGAGAAAGAGATAGAGATAGGGAAAGAAATAGAGATAGAGAGAAAAGACAGAGATAAAGATAGATGGAGAAAAGGAGATAAAATGTAGGAGATAAAGAGAAATGAGATACAGTGAAAGTAAATAGGGATACAAAATGGCAGATAAAGTGAGATATAAAGAGAGAGAGAGAGAGAGATGTAAAGTCAGAGATAACGAGAGATAGAAAGTGTGAGGTAAAAAAAAGATATAAAATGGGAGGTAAAGAGAGAAAGAGTTAGAAGATAGAAAGTTATAAATCTAAAGATAGAAATGAGTAGAGATAAAGAGAAATTAAGTACACGGACATTGTAGAGAATGAAAGAGAACTAACGAGAGAGATACAGGGGAAAAGGAGATAGAAAGAGAGGTAGAGAAAAGGAAAGATGGAAATGAGGGATTGAGATAGAAAAGTAGAGAGAGGAATAAAGAGAAAATAGAATGCGATATATAATGAGACATGTAGTTAGAAACTGCGATTAGAATAGGGGGAGAGGCGGAGTGGGAGATTCAGAGAAATAGAGATACGGACTGAGAATTGAAGGAAGATGGAGATAGATGGAGATAGATTGAGATAGATGGAGATAGATGGAGATTAATATAATAATCATTATCATAATCGTCATCATTATCACCATTATCATCATCATCTTTTCCATCATGATCACGTGAACTGAGTCGTTTCAGATATACAGATATACAAATATATAGATATATACATATATATACAGATACACAGATATATACAGATATATATATATACAGATATACAGATATACAGATATATACAGATATATAGATATTTACAGATATACAGATATATACAGATATATACAGATATATACAGATATACAGATATATACAGATATATACAGATATACATATATACAGATATATAGATATATAGATATATACAGATATATACAGATATACAGATATACATATATACAGATATATACAGATATATACAGATATATACAGATATATACAGATATACAGATATATAGATATATAGATATATACAGATATATACAGATATACAGATATACATATATACAGATATATAGATATATACAGATATACAGATAGAGATTGGGGAGGAAGAATCTTTACATCATTACCTAATCTTTACATTATTACCATATCTTTGCATCATTACCAAATCTTTGTATCACCGACCTAATCTTTGCATTATTACCTAGTCTTTCCATCATCAACCTAATCTATGCAGCATCAACATAATATTCACATCATCAAAATAATCTTTACATCATGAACCTAATCTTGACATCATCAACCTAATCTTTACATCATAAACCTAACCTTTGTATCATTAACCTAATCGTTGCAAGAGCTAGAAAGTACAGTCTCCGGTTGAACGCTGACGGGACGAGCATAATAAATAAAATAGTAAATTTGTTTACCGACGTGATCAGACGACTTTTTTATCAATAAACAAACCGACAACATAGTCCGACTATACATACATATATATATGTATTCATTACATTCATTACAGTATTTGTTAGTCGTGAAGTCGTAGACTTGAATAGAACATTTCTTTCGTTTCGTTAATAATTGACAAAACTCTCATAAAATCTCATATTTGAACTAATCTCACCGGGAGGAAATAAGGACAGTGGAAATCTTCTACCTGAGCAAACCTTCGCCATTATAAAACGGAAGCACAATCCCGGCATCCCTTCGCTTTTCGAAATATTGCTTCCGGGCGAGGCAAGAATCTTAGCTTTTGATGTCACAGAAGACAGCCCCGGGGGTAGTAAGGGTTGTCTTAAAATTATAACCGCTAATGACGAGTCATGGTAAAAGACACTGAACAAAATATAAATTATGAAGAACTAGATCTTATACGATGTCAAAAATGAATATTTTTCTAAAGTGTAATTTTCCAGAGCCTGTACTCTCATCTTAAAGAGAGCACTTAATTATTATGTTTCCGTTTGGTTGTGTTTTGAAACTTTGATCTGTGCCGTCTGATTTAGATATTATAGATTGGGAAAGTGAACTTTGTATGAAATTGTCAGGGTTTAGAGTTGTAAGACTGTCAGTGTTGATGGGTCGACGAGTAGAAAAACAGCGGCTCAGTTGGCGGGATTATGTTGGTTATGATGTCAATAGTGATGATGGTGATGGTGATGATGATGGTGATAATGATGTCGGTGACGATGATGATAAAGAGGATTTCGATGATGGTTGTGATGATGATAGCGGTGCTAATGATAATGATGGCGACGATGATACTTATGGCGATGATGATGATGGCAATGATGATGATGATGATTATGATGATGATGATGATGATAATAATAATATCGATGATGATGACGATGATGATGATGATGATGAAAATGATGATGATGATGATGATGACGATGGTGATGATGATGATGATGATGATGATGATGATGATGATGAAGATGATGATGATGATGATAATAATATCGATGATGATGATGATAATAATATCGATGATGATGATGATGATGATGATAATAATATCGATGAAGATGGCGATGACGATGTTGATGATAATGCATCATCATGTTGTCTCCTGTTGTGAGACGTGGATGGTCAGAGACTCTCTGCTCCCTCTCTTCATAATGTGGTAGTCGTTTTGTGTTGAAAAGGGGGGGGGGTGGTCATTATATTACCTCCAGAATTGGAGGAAGGAAAGGCGGAATAAAAAAAAAGGTTTCGTAGTTGTTGACAATGGGAACGCATGTTTAGCAAAAGTTGACGTCGACAATGCTTTTTTTATACACCTGTGAAATTATTCACATAAATTTGACATTTTTATTTTACAAATCTGAAAAAAGCCGTTACTTTATTCCTACTTTTTTCTGACAAAATGTATTCGATGGGGAACAGAGATGTATTTGATAGAATTACGTGGGTGTGGGGTTCGCTGAATTATTGACATCTGTTAACAAGGCAGGAAGGTAAAAAAAATTGACAAAATATTGTTAACTCAATTCATGGACACTTCCTTTTTTGGTTTCACGCTAAATTTCATCATTGATTTATGCTGATGTTAAATAATATGTTCATTTTATTGTCCATTATTGGCGTCCTTCTTAGTAAGTCAACATGCTCCCTTCTTTAGGCATTGCGCAGTAAGATAATATGTACGTCATCAGTGATTCTCAACTTGTTGTTGTCGGTGTCCATTTCTGGTACAATTCTATTTGTGTGATTACATAAAACCTATAATTCTTATTTATGTGAACTTACAACTTAGACTAAAAAATAAATACTCAAATAATAACCTGAACGAATTTCGATTTTTATGATCGGTCGATTTAGCATCGAGGAAGGACCACGTCTTAAGTCCGACGTTCCCTCTAAGCTGCGCGATTGATCGGTCTCGCACATTATTATGAATAATTGTTAAATATCTTTTTGAATATTTTTCAAATAGTTCACATTCTTTGTGCCCCCCAACCACCAGACGAGTCTGTGTCCCCATACTTTCGATTTATTTTTTATGCCCTCCCCTGGAAATTGATATATCCCCGGCGGTGTGGAGATGTGGACAACATTGCTGTGAAGACATGCTATATAATCGTGTTGCGTGATACCTTGCTTGCTCTCTCGGACAGGTATCTCCGACTTCAGTAACAATAATTCCTTGGACAATACTGTTGTCCTGCTCGAGGCCAGGGCTGGCCCGTCCAATCTTAGTTTCCAGATTCTGTTCACTGGACTAAGACCTATCTCCACATCAAGGAATGGACCACCAAACTAACCGCCATTGTGACAGGAAACGTCTACTCAATGATACATCTACATGTTCAGACTTTCGAGGTGCAACCAACCGGAGACGGATGTATCCGGCCGTTGCCGCAAATAAAACGGCGACACAGTGCATTTCCATTCTCTTGACTACATCCTGCTGGAAATCTACTAGGGTCATTGTCCTGCTGCAAGAGATAACCAATGGGATTGTGAGAATCAACAAGAAGTCCCACAACACTACCTTATTTTTTTTCTGCCTTTGAGAATGAGACTTATTCTCAAATAATAGCATACCACTGAGAGTTAATTTCTTGAATGGATACATACAGGCAAAAGAGTCAGCGGTAGACCAAAAGAAACACTCAGAAGAACAATACTTAGAAAAAAGTAAAACAATCAATATTCATAATATTCAAGAACTGCACAGAATAGCTTTGAACAGACAGAATTGGAGAGATCTGACCTCTGCCCTATGCGCTAAATTGAGCGCAAAAGGAAAATGAATGAATGAATGAATGAATAAACTGAGAGTTGGAATATGAGTATACAAATAAAATATCAACCACACCTGCTGACTGAGACTATTACAAAACACACCTGCTCCCACATATTGTACAGAACACACATGTGGATACAGATTGTAACAGAGCACACCTGTTCACACAGATTGTAACATAGCAAACCTGTTCACACAGATTGTAACATAACTAACCCGTTCACACAGATTGCAACATAACACACCTGTTCACACAAATTGTACATAACACACATGTGGATACAGATTGTAATAGAGCATACCTGTTCACACAGTTTGCAACAGAATACACCTGTTCACACAGATTGTAACGGAACACACCTGTTCACAAAGCGCCTGTTCACTTTGAATATTATTAAGCACACATACTTTCACACGGTATCACTAAGCAAATGTGCACACACATACTATCACAAAACACACCTGTTACAAATAATATCACAAAACACACCTATTACAAATAATATCACAAAACACACCTATTACAAATAATATCACAAAACACACCTCTTCACACAATGCTACCACAAAACAACATGTTCACACATATAACAAAACATGCCTTTTCACACAAGTTATAACAAAACCCAATTGTTCGCACAAATCATCACAAAATACACCTGTTTATGCCTACACATGCTATTACAAGAAAAATGTTCACATATAACAAAATACACTTTTTTCCACATATTCTAAAAAAATAACCTGTTCACACAGATTATCACAAAAATACCTGTTTACATAGATTATCACAAAACATACCTGTTCACACGGGTTATCACACAACACACCTGTTCACACAGATTATCACAAACACACCTATTCACACAGATTATCACAAAAATACCTGTTCACACAGATTATCACAAAACATACCTATTCACACAGGTTATCACAAAACACACATATTCACACAGATTATCGCAAACACACCTATTCACACAGATTATCGCAAACACACCTATTCACACAGATTATCGCAAACACACCTATTCACACAGGTTGATGATGATTCAATCCCTTTCGCTGTGAGCAGGAAGCTCTTGACAGTCCGTTCACACAACACACCTGTTCACACAGGTTATTACACAACACACCTGTTCACACAGGTTATTACACAACACACCTGTTCACACAGGTTATTACACAACACACCTGTTCACACAAGTTATCACAAAATACACTGCTATTGTATCTCCTTTCCCCCTTGTTAACAGATGTCAGTAATTCAGCGTACCCTCAACCCATGCCACCTTAATTATGACAACGATATCCCCTCTTCCCACTGAATACATTTTGGCAGAAGAGGTAGCAATTAAATACGTTTTTTCATATTTGTAGAATACTAGTGTCAGACTTATGTGAATAATTGTACAGGTGTATAAAAACATCATTGTCGACGTCAACTTTGGCCAAACACCTGTTGAATGTGAATGTGATTTTTCATCTTTCGACATGAGACTTCAATATGGCTACTATGTCACTTTGACCCTTTATAGTATAGGGTTATCATGTCGAAATCGGATGTGCTAGGCCGGTAGCCGCAAATAACGCCGCTCCGGCTGTGAACCAGCAGAATAATGTACTTAACGCTCCCCGGAAGATACCACGGGTAATTTCGTGCTGGTTACCAGATAGCGAACGTAGAAGAAGAAGAAAGATGAAATATAACAGCCAGCTCACTACTTTCATAATCACCACTCAACTTGAACGGCACGGCCATTGTGTCGCAGCTATTTGCACCACTTAACTTGAACGGCAGGTCATTGTCTCATAGCTATTTTCTCCTTTCTCAGACCCTGTCAACACAAGTCGTACAATAACTTTCAAGAGATAAATTTACTGATATAATCAAGTATAACAAGAATAAGAAAAGGAAAAAAAACATATTTTGTACATACAATGCGCATAAAATGCATACATTACGCGAAGTGCATGACAATGTGGTTATAACGCCGTTCTCAGACCCTTAAGGTACCGGGTTCTATCAACGGAATTTTTTTCTTTCGGACGTACAATCAAAATCCTTCCTCTGCAGGTACATAGAAAGTCTCCTTCACAGGAAAACATGCAGTAACGAAAGTTTAATGATGATAATGTTCCTCCTTCGCAAGCAAAGATGAGCATGGTATGAAAAACAATAAATTCGATGAAAAAATAAATAATAATAAATTGGTAATTGTCTAATTTGGTTTGTGAGTTCGTAGATGTCCGATGAGTCAGATTCGTGCACGGAAAGTTCTTTTGCAATGCATGCAGGAGTACTGAAGGTTAGAGGTAGGAGAATTTTCGGATTTGTCTTTCTTCTTCTTGCGCTTGTGGATTGCCCGCAGTGTTCTTTGTTTTTCAAATTTTGCGCTGCCAGCAGTGATCTGGGTGTGCCAGGCTGAGCGATCAAGTGATGTAGTCTCCCAAAAGCTATGATCGGTGCTGCAGTGCTTGAGAGAGTTTTTTAGGTGTTAATTGAAGCGCTTTTTCTGACCTCCGGTCGAACGTTTACCTTCTCACAGCTCCCCATAGAATAATTTCTTTGAAATGCGCTTATCTGGTATACGGACGATGTGGACAGTCCAGCGGAGTTTGGACCTAGTCAGCAGAGCATGGATGCTTTGCATACGGGCCTTCTGAAGGATTTCCGTGTCTGGTACTCGATCCTGCCAACGTACTCCCATGAGGTTTAGTAATCACAGAAGGTGAAAAGAGTTAAGCTATCGAGCGTGTCTCGCATAGACAATCTAGCAAGATGCAGCATAAAGCAGTGTTGAAAGTCTAATCCGCATAATGATCACATTATATATATGTCACAAACATTATCACAAAACACACCTGTTCTGCACAAAACACACCTGTTGTACACAAAACACACCTGTTCTGCACAAAACGCACCTGTTGTACACAAAACACACCTGTTCTGCACAAAACACACCTGTTGTACACAAAACACACCTGTTCTGCACAAAACACACCTGTTGTACACAAAACACACCTGTTCTGCACAAAACGCACCTGTTGTACACAAAACACACATGTTCTGCACAAAACACACTTGTTCTGCACCAAACAGATACGATTTATGTTGAATACTCACCAACATAAAAATAAACTTCACCAATATAAAAATCAACTTCACCAACATAAAAATAAACTTTACAAACATCAAAGTCAACTTCACCAACATAAAAATCAACTTCACCAACATAAATAGTCAACTTCACCAACATCAAAGTCAACTTCACCAACATCAAAAATTAACTTAACCAACATAAAAAATCAGCTTCACCAACATAAAAATCAACTGTGTAGAAGTTACTACCACAGTACAGCCGCACATCACTGAAGCCCTATATAATTAAATGTTCATAGTTGCTGTTGCTGTTAATTTCATCAGACAAGACAGAAATTGATTTTTTTTTCTCTATCAGATTGCGGATTATCAGAGATGTGCAAAGCGCTTTTGATGCTATAATTGAAGTCAGACTTCAGGCAAGCTGCCTTGTAGAAATAGCATGGTTTTTGACGTGACTTCTACAACCGAGGTCGATTATAATTATCACAGAATAAAAATAAACAATTAATAAAAATGACGAGGGAAATCGTTTAATCTTGACCTTCGATAGTAATAGTCCTAGCTACTGCTGCGAAATTACACGTCACTGCGAGAGGCAGTGATTTATTAAGCAGATGCGACGGAAGGTATATGGAAAGTTATCAGCGGAAAGCTCAGATTAGCCTCTCGAAGTGTCGCGCAATGGTGGTAGGTCTTCGCCTGTTACTGTCGAAATGTCACGGTTTGATGAAGACAGATATTAATTCCAACGCTAGGATTAGAAGGATTTATGAAGGATTGATTATTTTTATGCGTTTATTCTCATACTTTCGAAGACAACAGGATTTAGTCCGGATAACAGAATGCGTTGTGGTATGGTTTACAGCGTAGCTGTAATAATTGCACCTTTTGACATGCCACATAAAACTTCAGCATGTCTTTTTGGTCATTTTGATATACAGGATGGGTGAATTAATACCTCAACCGTACCTTCTTAGTCTATCTTAAGTGATTGCTGCTATTTCTGTGCTTTGGACTTAACCAATCAAATTTTAGCAAGGCTTTTGGTTCTCTTAGACGAAAGGCTTCGGTAAGTATAAATAACCAAATGGTCAGAGGGTGTCCGACAAAGTGGATGGTGCCGCAGTAACCTAATGACAAATAGTCAAGCAAAATAAATTAAACAGGTAACTAAAACACTTACCTTGCCTAATAATAAAAAATATATTAAAAAGTATATATAAAAAACTCACAATAAAACTAAACAGGACAATTCTCCTCGTATCGGCTCAAATTGAACCTTTTTCAAGAGACAAACAACAGAAAACAACACAATAAAAACAAAACAGATGACTAGATTTCATCAAGCCCCGTCCCCATAACGCAGGGATGGCAACGCATCTAGTAAAAGAGAAAATGCGTGCATTCATTATAAACAAACCGAAAGTGGGAAATTAGAGGCACTATAGATGTAGTTGGGATGTTTATAATGAGTGCAAGAATAATAAAAGAAAAAGATAAGAAAAATACCCCTTTTGTCACTTTATCAGACAGGCAGGTTTTAAGAACATAGTCACAACAGGCAAGACTGAAGGGAACAGAGACAGATGGGGACGTGAGAAAATATTCGTTTGACAACCTAGCAAGGCTTGGAAACAACGATCCTGATAACAATACTGTGAACAGAGAACCATGGTCACCTACGCCAACCAGAATGGCATATGATAATGATAGATGAGTAATGATGAGTAAAGGTTGTGTGGTGGTGGGGTGAGTGGGTTTGGGGAAGGAAGGATACAAGAAGAATCATCATTTGAAAACGCATGGAATGAATGTGAAACCAAATATAGACATAAACATATATATAAAATCAAACCTAAACATACATAGAAATGTATACACACACCAAGAGTTAAGAAATAAATATATAACAAAATGGACACAGATGTGTGAAGGATACCCACACAAAATGCACAGGCATGTAAATGTATCCACACATAGGAAAGGGCTCACACCAGAATAGGCATACATATTGACACAGAATGGAGATACGTGCATTAACATAAACAAGCGCTCACATAAATATCTATATATATATATATATATATACATAAATATGAACATGCATCCACATAAACACTTTCTCACAAAAATAAAAACAATAACATGAACATTCGCACACATAGAAACATATACATATATTAATGTAAATATAAACGTTCGTTCACATAAAGATAATTCTATAACAACTGCTTATGTATACATACAAATGTGTGGCCCAAAGTAATTTTGTGGATACATAGAACCATGTAAAACAAAATGCATATACAAATCACTATACATGTTTGGGCACCCATCGAAGAGACAACTACAATAACAACGAGGAAAACAAAATCTAAATATGTAAATGATTTAACAATAACAAAATGGCATTCCAATGTAAAATTGATGGACTAGAGTACAAAATAATCACATATTGACATACACAAACTAAAGAAGACAAATAATTACAAGAATCAGTGCAATACGGGAGTAGAGGGTATAAAGAAAAGGTGGGTAACTCAAACAAAACGGTGATTAATGTTCATTCTGTGTAGTTGTAAGACTCCCATATGACAAATGAGACGATATTCCAAGGACTGACGTTGCCGGTCACCGGTATAACAACGTAACAAACCGGTTACAGAGACATCAGAGCTACCATGATGTTACGGGCTGTTAAAATGATTAGCCACTGGGGAGTCACGATGATTCGTGATATCTCTCAAATGTTCGGCGAATCTATCTGCTAAACGTCTACCAGTCTCACCAATATACTTCATATCACAACGCTTACATATGATAGAGTATATTAAATTACGGGACAAACATGAAAAAGAATCCTGAATATCAAAGTGTGATTTAGGAAACTGTAACATGGGAATGAGAATAACAAAAGGGCAAGTCAAACAATTTCGATGACAAGGTACAGTTCCTAGTTGATCTGCAGAAGTGCGCAGACGAGAATGAACTAAGAGATCACGGAGGTTAGTGGCCTCCATCATCTATTCTCCTTACTCGCTTCTTACGACACTCGTGAACGATCACAAGGTATACTATTATATGCTCCCTTTTCCGTTCCCTAGCAAACAATACGAATTTTGTTGTTTTTTTTGTTTTTTATATTCCGATACCACTCATACTGTTAATTGACATTCTCAATACTGCTTGTATTGGAACACGACTCTTGCTGCGCTTCAACCATGACTACTTGGCTATGGCTGTTCCGATAACCTCTCCGCAACGGAAACCATCTAATCTTGTTCAGACACACCTAAAAAGTCCCCCCCCCCCCCAAAAAAAAAAAATATCCCTGGAATGTATAGGAAACCATAACCCGGTGTCCAGCCTTGAAGACACCATCGGGACTGGCATATCCAATCTATAGAAATGAAGTTTACATAAATACAATTTTACCAAGCGCATGTTAAAATATAGACCCGGGTATGTCAACTCTCAATCTGACACACGAATAATGATTCTTCAATTAACGTCACTGTCGGCATATTACCAAGCAAACGATATATTAGGATCCTGGTATTCTCTGCTACATATTGCGCGGCTTACCATTTGATTGCAGAGTTAAAGATTTTTTCTTACTTTTAAATTACCTGCCGTTTAAAAAAAAATAAGTCAATGAATGAAAATCTACAAATCCAACATTGGATTATGGTGACACTCATTCATTCCAATCAAATAATGTGTAATATTATTGGGGGCTTTAAAAAAAAATCTATTTCCATAAATGATTTGTTGATTTGAACATCTGTGGGAATGTGTCACGAATGTCAACTGGTCCGCCGTTGTGACATGTCTACGTGTCTTTTCATTCGAAAACAGGATTGGGAGAAGTGTCCATTACGTGATGTCGTTATACAAAAATTTGCTGGAATTTCAGTCCATATCAGGGTTGCCATATTGGCATTTCATGATCAAATTTGACACTTTTGACTGATTTAGTATTACTGGAAATACAAATGTATATTTTGCTTTCTTGGCAATTTGAAAATATATCAATTTTTATATAATGTATGTATTTGTTTAAATTGATTACAGGAGTGATCCCACGGCAGGAAAGATGAGCAAAGAATAGCATCACTGTTTACCTTACATGCATGTCTACGAGGAGATTAAGGATGTTATGATGGGTATCTGTTTCGTCCGAAACTCAAAAGTCATGACGAAGTTGGATGTGCCATGGCAGGTGGCGCAGTTATTGTAGCTAAGCTGTAATTCATGACACAATGCATTTCCGTCTGCGGACTACAACCTGCTAATCTGCAGGCGTTTGAGAAGGAACAACAAGAGGAAGATGAAATCTATCTGACTTACCGTGTAGAACAAAGAGAGTTCTATCTGACTTACCGTGTAGAACAAAGAAGAGAGTTCTATCTGACTTTCCGTGCACAACAAAGAGAGTTCTATCTGACGTACCGTGTAGAACAAAGAAGAGAGTTCTATCTGACTTACCGTGTAGAACAAAGAGAGTTCTATCTGACTTACCGTGTAGAACAAAGAGAGTTATATCTGACTTACCGTGTAGAACAAAGAAGAGAGTTCTATCTGACTTACCGTGTAGAACAAAGAAGAACGTTATATCTGACTTACCGTGTAGAACAAAGAAGAACGTTCTATCTGACTTACCGTGTAGAACAAAGAAGAACGTTCTATCTGACTTACCGTGTAGAACAAAGAAGAGAGTTCTATCTGACTTACCCTGTAGAACAAAGAAGAGAGTTCTATCTGACTTACCGTGTAGAACAAAGAAGAGAGTTCTATCTGACTTACCCTGTAGAACAAAGAAGAGAGTTCTATCTGACGTACCGTGTAGAACAAAGAAGAGAGTTCTATCTGACTTACCGTGTAGAACAAAGAGAGTTCTATCTTACTTACCGTGTAGAACAAAGAGAGTTCTATCTGACTTACCGTGTAGAACAAAGAAGAGAGTTCTATCTGACTTACCGTGTAGAACAAAGAAGAACGTTATATCTGAATTAACGATACAGTTGTTATGGGTTTAATATAATTTAATCGCAAGGTCCGACTCTGTGGAGAGGAGTGATACAGAACGCGTCTGTGACGGCCAAGGTACAAGTCTCGTATCCGCCACTGACAATTGTGCAACTGGACTGCTCAGAAAAAAATGGAAAATTACTGAAAATACTTATATTGCCTAGAAAACTACTACAGCCAAAACATTCTGAGTTTATGGTAAAATCCTGAATAGGATAAACTACCAATTTTAACTGCAATACTTTTTCTGCAGATTGAACTGGACACGTTGAAATTTCTAGGTAACGAAATAGAATACGATGAACGTAAGCTTACGTGCACACAAAACATATTACATAACATGAAACAACAGAGCTCAACTGTTGCAAAACAGAATGAATCAATGTTTCGACCAAAATGACCATTGTTAAGAAAAAAATTAACTTAAACGAAGACAAATAATAAACTAACAGTAATATTGCAAATGGCTATTTCCTGGACATTTAGTAACAGAAACCACTGGCAAGGATACCCTTCGCTATCTGCGGTGATTCTCTCAGACAGTAGGTCCTACACATATGGACCTGACAGAAATGCAGTGTTAGAACATAGATCAGATCTCTTTTCCTCTTTTCTTCCTATTATAGCAAGTTTCTCTTTGTGTAATATTCATTGTTGTATGTATTTATCCCGATGAAGATATTTTATTCCAAACGTCGTCATTTTCTTTTCTTTTTAATTTTTTAATTTTTTTCTTTTTTTTCTAGTATATTGTTTTTCTTTAAATATGGCAACACCATTTCCTTAATCCAGTTTACCCTCTTACATTCCCTGTGTTGCCCAACCCCTGATATCTCTAGTACGTAGGATTGTTCCCCAACACTGGAGGTTATCCCTCACATCTCTGAGCAGGTCGTACTTGCAGTCCTCATCTTTTGACCTCTGTTCTGTACAACAGCCAATGTGGTCAAAAAATGTCGACAGTAATTGTAGCACTCAAGAGGCACTTGACTAAACGCTGCAAAGTTTACGTACGGCTATCGTCTGGTACATTTACAGTGTTAAATTCACACATTCATTAGTTCTTGTTATGGATCATTCACGATTAATACAAGTATTGTTTGCGTAGGCGGAGTAGTAGTGTGGGGGTGTAGCTACACCTGAGTTGTTACATTGTAACGCCGTATGCACATGAACATAGCAGCAGGCGCATGTGACGACTAATGGATGAAAGACTGAAACTGTCTGAATCAAGAGATTTCCCGCTCTGAATGCGTGTCAGTCGATAAAATGTATCGAATCTTCTAGGGCAGTTGAATAGAAAGACAAACGAGGTCTCAGCGGCGTTCACATTTGTTCTGAGGATCGGCGTTTTTCAGAGTTCGCTCGCTAAGTCTGGGTTTTTTAACAAGAGTACGGAACAACATTTGTCCATTAATGACAATATTATTCTCTTGTTCCTTTGTGCGAGTTTGTAAACAATGAGTGATGGCGAAGAAGAATAAACAGAAATAATTCCTAGAGGAAATTGTGGCCTGTGCCCAGCATAAGCCGAACATTTTCAAATAGCCACAGTCTTTGTGACTGCCGGCCAGATATTCTAAACTGTCATAGCGGTTGTCTAATGTTTCCTGTCAATGCTGTAACTAATTAGAGCAGGTTAGTATTATTTAATACAGTTCCTGCTCCTTCTTCGTTCTCCTGTCGGGGTCATACGCTGATGCGAATTTCTTCAATGATTTGTACTGTGTTAAAGTATAGGGAGCCGCGGAGCGCAGTGGTTCGCGCAGTGGTTCGCGCAATGACTTCGCATATGAGTGGTCCTGGTTTCATTCCCCAGTTGAGGAGGAAATGTTTTTCAGTTCACGACTCAAACGGTTGACCCAGCCTTAAATGGGTACCGGATTAATCCGGGAAGTAAAGCCTGCGAGGGAGAGGAGATGGCTACCGCCCTCATTTTCAGAGCCACTGAAATGTGAGATCGCTAACATCTCACACCCTTACGGCACTAATACATGCTATGTGTTACTTTACCTTTTTTTTTTACTGTGCTAAACTTGCAGGCTATAAAGAACCCCTTTTGGCAGTGGTGAAACGGGGTAAACGTATTTGATTTGGACATAAACGGAGACAAGAATCACTTTCTAAAATTACTTTGCAAGAAGCAGTCGAGAGTTGAAGATGAATAGGGGAGTAGAGAATATCTTAATTCAAAATATTTAAGATATATTAAAGATGTGTTCTGGTGGATATTCTATGGTTTGTTGTTACATTATGGGGCTTTTCAATGGGATATTCTAGGGTTATTGTTATATTATGGGGCTTTTCTAGTGGATATTCTAGGGCTTATTGTTACATTATGGGGGCTTTTCTAGTGGATATTCTAGGGTTTATTGTTACATTTGAGGCTATTCTGATGGATATTCTAGGGTTTATTGTTACATTGCGGTTGTTTTGGTGGATATTCTATTGCTCACTGTACATTTGGGATTGTTCAGGTCGGTCTTCAAATGAAAATCAAGAATATTTAGTTCAATGTTGAAATCTGATGGATACATATATATCAAAACTTACCATCATCAAGAACCATCATCAATAACCATCTTCGTAACGAAACGACTGCAATGGACCTCCAACATCCTTTGTGTAGTGTTTTGGTGACGAATTATGCTGGATTTTAACCCGTCCATCTAATATTTTTCTTCCACTTGTTCCCATGTCTTTCTTGTTTCCACTCTAGTTTACTCGGAAGTAAGGTTTTCAACAAGTTATATGTCTATTAATGTCCAAAACATTATTTGTTTGACTTTCCATTAAACGTTTTTGTTTTTCATACCAATTGTTGTCAGAACCTCGTTGTTCGTTTACTGTTCTTTCCCAGTTCTTCCTCTTTGTCTATACATTAAAATCTCAAGGGCACCAATTATGTTTTAAAATTGTTTGTTCAATGTCCATGTTTCTGAGCTGTACATTAATGTAGACCACTTGTACTTTATAATTCTAATTTTTAGTTTGTGGTTTGAATTACTTTTAATATTTTCCTCATGTCGTTGAAAGTACATTTAGCCATTCCTTTTCTCTTTTTAATTTTTGTTTCACACCTACCAACATGATAAGACAAAGTAATGATAAAATTAGAGTAGTTAAACTTTCCGAGGCTACCAGGAGCCATTACCATGGAGACTGTTATACTGCAGAGCATTACAGAGAAAAGAAACAAGAGGTCAGACAGAGAGAAATTCATGAAGAATTCTGAAAATTAACTTTGTAACACCTCATATGGTTCTATCGCCCTTGTGTTGCCGCGACCCGAAAGGGAGCAAAGAATAACAACACTGTTTACCTTCCATGCATGTCGTAAGAGGCGACTAAGGAGGTTATGGGATGGAGTTGGCTGTCCCATCCAATATAGGGCCAGTGAGCCATGCTGAAGTCGGATGTGTCAGACCGAAATGCTGTAAACCTTGACACAACGCATTCCGTTCTCCGGACTACATCAGCTAATCTGCAGGAGTTTGAGAACGAACGCAGAAGAAGAAGAAGAATATGGTTCTATTTAATTGTCTCCGAATCAAATTGGATCATGGCCGTAGATAAGCGGGATGGTGGTTCAACTCCCCCCTACACCCCCTACACCCCCTCCCCTAAGCAAAAAGGAAATAGGATTATTAGTACTGGGAATTAAGCCAAAACTGTCAACAACTGTCAAATACTGCATGTTTCCCTTTAGTGAGTTGAAGGCGGGGGGATTTTGTAGCTAAGAAACAGTCGAAAGGCTGAAAGCCAAATTCACTCCACCCCCCCCCCCCCTTTCCTGTAGCTTTTTCACAAAAAAACACTTATCAAAGTTTTAATCACGGAGAAAAATTGACACAGGAAAACTATGACCAAGTCCTGTAAGGAACCGAAGAGCCGTGTCGTACTATGATGCAGAGATACGGCCCCTACAGGCGGCACCAATTAAAATGCATTGTCGGTGGCAGATTTTCGTAGACAAACCATTTTCCGAAAGGGGGGGGGGAGAAATTTAGAAGACTTGCATCAAACTGAGAAAACCTACCGCGCGGTCCTGACGACCTGTGTACAGAAGGTAAACACGACCTACAGGTCAGATTTTTTACTATTTCCACGAATTTCGTTGGTCGACGTACCCAATTTTTTTTTATTGGAACGGGACTCCAAGATTATAAATAGCCACCAACGGAGCCCAGAACAAGTCGTAGTTAACAATAATCAAAAACATAGCGTAGCCCTCCGCTAATTATAATCACTATTTATATATTTGGAATCGCATGCCAAGGCTACTCCAAGTATATAAATAGTGACTAACCGAAATTATAACAACAATCAGAAACGTAAATGAGATCCTAATTAATTCTGTTGGAAGGTCTTTATATAAGATGGTCATTGTTCATTCCCCGATTTAACAAACATACAACGATATCGGTTCGCTAACAATAGAAATAGCGACAGTGAAGTAGTTGACCATTAATTAGTACGCCCTTGTGTTGTCTTCGCCTGAAAGGGGCTCACAGTATACCAATCCTGTTCACCTTCCATGCATGCCGTAATAGGCGACTAATTCAGATTTTGTGAAACCATCTCTGTGTATTTTAACTTGATTTTGTATGCTTATTTCGTTTGTGTTTATTTGATGAAAAAAGGTAACTGTTGGACCGGAAAGTAGAACAATTCATTATTCTTTTGTTTCTGGTATGTTTTTTAGTTGTATTATTTATTAGTTAATCACTTTTGTTTTCTGTTATGTTTTTTTTTAGTTTTATTATTAATCAGTTAATCACTTGTTTTCTGTTATGTTTTTTTTTTTACTTTTATTATTTATTAGTTAATCCAGTAGCAATACTACATCATCCCAGTTATCACTTAATGTGAAGTTTTGGAGGGGAGTTGGATGCCACAAACCATATAAGGTTAAAAGTGTCCAAGAAGCCATGCTGAAGTCAAATGGGGCGATAGGCGTAGACATCGTAACTTAGCCGTAAACCATGACACGCTACATTTTGTTCTCTGTACTGCATTCTGCTAAGCTGCAGATGTCGTAGTTAATGAGTATACCTCTCTTTTTTAGATGCGTACCACTTTCAACCAGCTGACAACAAATTCCAATTAGAGGTTATTTCAGAATACACTACCATAAAATATTAGAGGTAACGAAGACCACAGTAAGTTTTTATTAAGCTGCAGAGTTTAAGAAAGAAAATATAAGAAGAAGCAGTGGTCCAATCCCAGATAAAGTGTCTACCATCTGATTTTATTTGTTGATTATTTCCCTTGGTTATGTTTATAAATGTGTTTATCTATGTTTATTAGTTTAAATATTTAATTATTTAGGAAGGTTGTACGAGTGGTTAGGAGACCTGTGTGAGTTAGGGTTTGGGTTAATAAATAAATACCTGTTGTCTGATACACATAGCCAAGGGAAATAATCAACAAAAAAATCAGACTGTAGGCACCTGATATGGGATTTTACCGAAGTAGTTACTACACATGAACGCAAAAGTTGACTGGTCCTGGTTCGTTTCTCCAGTACATTCTTTAAATATTACATCACACACACCTCCTATGTTGATCCAGCCTAAGAAAGTGGGTACCAAATCTTCTGAAAACAAAAGTTGTGTAAGGTAATTTGAATGAAATATTGAGACGTAGAAGATTGACTTCATTATACTCGGGTTACCTCATATGTGATCCATTCCTTTCAAAGAAGTGGCTTCCCTAGAGTACCACTTACAGTACGCAATTCCGTAGCTTCAAGTTACATAGGGATTTCCAAAAAAGTCCAATTTCTAAATGAGACACAAGAGTAGGATGCATACCTGTCACATCTTGAGCACGAAGTTCAAGGCTTAACTACTGCGCCAAGGAGATCCCCTTTTTATGTGAATACAAATACATACACAGTAATACACACTCTAATACACACTCTAATACGCACTCTAATATACACTGTATGTGCATGTAGCTTTTCTCAATTCTATTTTCAATATTTTGTGCCAGTGTGTTCTTATCTTGCTAAAGGCTCTGTGCCCGAAAAGTTGATTATATGCTTGACTTCTTTGTAAAACTAAACATTGTTTTCTTTTTTTATTTAATTTACCACATCGTTGGCATTATTATTACAATATTAATTTTCATTGGAAAATATCTTGCTACATCATGACCACATCACCCTTACTTATGATTTTAGTTAATAAAAATACGGACGGAATATGGCATTCCTCTAATACACTTCACTACGGAACATGACAAAATTATATTAAAAAAAACACCACACAAATCCAATATATGAGATATCGGATCACCATAATTCGATAACCGTCATTTGGCACGTGTCAATCTTTCTAATACTGTAGACACTCTAATATTTGCTTATTTGTATTTACATTATCCAACTGGCACATTACATAAAGCCCTTGGGTAGATAAATAGAATGACATATAGGTATAACTGGCAAACAGATGCAGACAGCATAAGTAGCTGCAAACAGTGGCAACTTTATGTTCATGATCATGAGATGAAAGATTGTTTATATCAGTTGGGGATCTTTAAGTCGCGGGTTCTATTCTATATTGATGTTCGTACGTCTTATTCCACGATTGCCAAAACTCAACCAAAATAACAATAATAATAAATAATAATAAAGTTAATAGTGTGTTTTTTTAATTATTAACAAGTCCAATACGAGCATAAAAATTTCTTCCACACGATTGACATCTGTAGAGTGTGTCTATGGGACGTTGAGATGTGTTCCGCCGCCAGTGCTCCAGTTATGAGACTGTGACGTCATGCTGTTCCATCCTGATTTTATTTTAATATATGGCTCAAAAAATTGACAATAAACAATTAGAAGATAGAATTGATGCCTTTGAGATGTCGATATATAGAAGAATAGGGAGAACATCATGGAAAGAGAAGAAAGCAAATAAAGAAGTGCTAAAGACACTTAATATGAAGGAAGAACTACTAAGAGAAATACAGATCAGGCAAATAAAATATTTTGGACACATTAAAAATCTTATTGAACACCTTACTTGAGTCGAAGGGAGGCGAGCACGATGTAGGCAGAGATACAATTGGGAGATTAATTGGGAGATACAAGATGGATAGCTTACAGTCTAGCAGAGTGCACCACCAAACCAAGAGACAGGGAATGTTGAAGGTCTGTTGTAGCCAACCTTCGTTGCGGAGACGGAACTTGATGATGATGATGATCAATTCGCTAGTTTAAAAATCTGGAAGTTTATAATCGAATTAAGTGTGGAAAAATTTGTTCTCGTCAAGGTAGTAGTAAAAAAGTAAAGTAACCCATATCATTTATTAATGCCGTAGGGGTGTGAGATGTTAGCGATCTCACATTCTCGCAAATGAGGGCGGTAGCCATCTCCTCTCCCTCGCAGTCTTTACTTCCCGGATTAATCCGGTACCCATTTAAGGCTGGGTCGACCTGGGAGCCGTTGCGATCTGAATACATTTCCGCCTCAACTGGGGAATGAACCCAGGACCACTCATATGCGAAGCCAGTGCGCTAACCACTGCGCTAACGCGGCTCCCAAGGTACCTCTGGTCAAACAATGAACATTGTCTTATTCTTATATTTTTTTAATGAAAGTCCGTTTTGCATTTGACTTTTTCATCACCTCTACATTAGTTTTTCTGACAGTCCATGGTATTCTTAGCATTCTTCTGTAGAACCACATCTCTATCGCCTCTAATATCCCACTTTCCAGTTTGTTTATTGTTCAAGACTCGCGCCCATATGTTAGTATAGGGGTTATATAGCACTGCAGAACTCTTTTTCTCACCTCTAATGACAAGGTCATATTACAGAATATATTTTTCATATTTCTTAATGTAATTTGTGACTGCCATATTCTGCTTCTTATTTCTGTTGAACTTCTTCCATCTGCTGTAATTTTTGTACCTAAATATTTGAATTGTTGGACCTGTTTTAATACTATATCATTCACTTTGATCTCGCAAGAATAAATCAAGAGTAACAAGTCATGGATGTAAGAAGCAGTGTACATGGTGTATAAATTGGAAGAAGTAGGTACACAAGATGAATCTGTAGAGGTTAACAAATAGAAGGTCTCTGACAAATGTAGTAATATTACAACTGGGGAGATTATGTAGTGTATTAGACAAATGCAGTAATACTACAACTGGGGAGATTATGTAGTGTATTAGACAAATGCAGTAATACTACAACTGGGGAGATTATGTAGTGTATTAGACAAATGCAGTAATACTACAACTGGGGAGATTATGTAGTGTATTAGATAAATGCAGTAATACTACAACTGGGGAGATTATGTAGTGTATTAGACAAATGCAGTAATACTACAACTGGGGAGATTATGTATTGTATTAGACAAATGCAGTAATACTACAACTGGGGAGATTATGTAGTGTATTAGACAAATGCAGTAATACTACAACTGGGGAGATTATGTAGTGTATTAGACAAATGCAGTAATACTACAACTGGGGAGATTATGTAGTGTATTAGACAAATGCAGTAATACTACAACTGGGGAGATTATGTAGTGTATTAGACAAATGCAGTAATACTACAACTGGGGAGATTATGTAGTGTATTAGACAAATGCAGTAATACTACAACTGGGGAGATTATGTAGTGTATTAGACAAATGCAGTAATACTACAACTGGGGAGATTATGTAGTGTATTAGATAAATGCAGTAATACTACAACTGGGGAGATTATGTAGTGTATTAGACAAATGCAGTAATACTACAACTGGGGAGATTATGTAGTGTATTAGACAAATGCAGTAATACTACAACTGGGGAGATTATGTAGTGTATTAGACAAATGCAGTAATACTACAACTGGGGAGATTATGTAGTGTATTAGACAAATGCAGTAATACTACAACTGGGGAGATTGTGTAGTGTATTAGACAAATGCAGTAATAATACAACTGGGGAGATTATGTAGTGTATTAGACAAATGTAGTAATACTACAACTGGGGAGACTGTAGCGTATCAGGACAGAGATTACTATGCAAGAACTTGACCAGTTGCACACAAATACCGCAGGACGCAATAGATGACCAAGTCAACAGAGAAATCAATAAGTGCCGATGGGAGTTTTGTTGTTTACAAGAATTGCAGGAAGGTGCTCGAGAAATCGTCTGCCTACTACACTACAACATTGAGCATGGGCATGGATATAGGGGCGATGACGGCGGCACGCAGATGATGATGATGATTGAAATATAAATTCTCACTGTGATAATCGCAGAGCACGCTGTCTAAGATAGAAAGGTTCATCTTAAGAAAGAAATGGATCGCTGCTGCGTTTCCCCAGGTGAATATGATGGTAGATAGTATCCACACTTGCCGTTAAGGATAGGGGTAGGAACTTCAGTTGTCTAGTCTTTCCCCAAGTAAATGATGGTAGACAGTATCCACACTTGCCGTTAAGGATAGGGGTAGGAACTTAAGCTGTCTAGTCTTTCCCCAAGTAAATGATGGTATATAGTATCCACACTTGCCGTTAAGCGTGTGAATGCGAGCTTAGTTGTCATTCCAATGCTAGATGTGTCGACTTGGTTGCATCGTGTCCATATTTGTTCAAGGTTATCTTGATGTTTTCTACCCACCGTTTTCTTGTTCTACCTTTGGCTCTATGTCCGGATATTCTTTTATTTTATTCTCTTACTAATATTTGGTTTGGGTTCATTGGGTCGTCGAACCATTTCCCAAATTTATTCATTTATTATTTTGCTTAGTTTAGTAACAATTACAGCTTTTCTCAGACATATCCTTGTGCAGGTAATCCTTGTGTTGAAATCGGATGTGTCTGGTCGAAATGGGCATATATTACAGCCATAAGTAAACCATAGCACAATGCAATCCGTTCTTCGGAATCATCATCATCATCAGGTGCCATGCTGGGTGGCGTAGGCGGTCATGGCTCTCCACAGCTCTCTGTCCACAGTATTATGTATCAAAGTCGTTGTTGTTTCTTTGCCGTGCCAGGTTGTCAAATTGTCTAATATTTTCTCACGTTGTCGCCCTCTGTCTCTGGTGCCTTCAATCTTGCCTGTTGTGATTATGTTCTCTAAACCTGCCTGTCTCATGAAGTGGCCAGAAAAAGAAGATTGCCTTTTTCTTATATTGTTGATTAAGGTCCGTTTCGCATTTAACTCTTTTAATACCTCTACATTAGTTTTTCTGGCAGTCCATGGTATTCTCAGCATTCTTCTGTAGAACCACATCTCCGTTGCCTCCAATCTCCCACTTTCCAGTTTGTTTATTGTCCAAGACTCGCACCCATATGTTAGTATAGGGGTTATATAGCACTGCAGAACTCTCTTTCTCACCTCTAATGACAAGGTCATATTACACAGTATATTTTTCATTTTTCTGAATGTTGTTTTTGCCTGTCCTATTCTGCATCTTATTTCTGTTGAACTTCTTCCATCTGCTGTTATAATTGTACCTAGATATTTGAATTGGTGGACCTGTTTTAATACTATATCATTCACTATGATCTTGCAAGGTGTGTTATCTTCGGAATACATCTTGCTAACCTGCAGGAGTTTGATAACGAATGGAAAAAGGGAGGAAATTATAGGAAGGAAATGAATTGTACAATATATCCAGGTCGAGAAACTAGCCAGATTTCTGTTGTGTCGAATCTCGTCTCAGAACAAAATCGTACATTCCAAATCCTCTGTTTTTCAACTATTACATTACAAAGCGTGACCGTCGACAATATAATACCTACAATGTAATGAGAAACAAGGTTTGTTAATGAATAATTTGAATATTCCCGTGATTTTAATTGAATACTATAATTATACACTGTGTAACCGTCAATGAAAAACAAGGGAATAATAAAATGATTAATTTTAGAAGGCTTGTTTTTCATAAGCACATAGGCATTATCTAGCAGAGGGTTACGACAGAAGCCCCCGTAGTGTTCTCATTGCTTTATGGATGATCCGCCCGCCAGTTTAATTTATTCCAGAAAGTAAACATTACGAATCGAGGTTCAAGTATTGAGGTATTGACTTGAAGATCCCCACAGATCCTTGTCCCTATTGTGTCCTAAGTTTAACCAACAACTGAGTCACACGTCTTGGCAGATTACGCTCATCCATTTGTTAATTGGTCACTTTTTATATTCATCCAATGAAAAATCAGATAAGTCGGATATGCCAAAAATACTGACTCAATCTTGGACAAGTGTACAGGCAATATATAATCTAAAGTCGGACAAGGTTTCAGACAGTAGGGGCGGGGATCTTTGCTCCTTGGTGGATTTAATTCCCGTTTTCTAAAAATGCTTCTGTGAAAAGGAAAAGAATCTTGAATAAAATGTATTTAAAAATTAGAGAAAAATGTCGATGGATGAAATTAGTTTCTTACGTGAGTATGTAGGTTCAAAACCCGTGTTCCTGATGTCCATGACAGTTAAGTTAAGCATTTTTATTCTTAACGGTTTCTGTGAAGAGAAGCTAGGTGACACAAACTAATAATCTCAAGTTGCGCGAATATGGTCGCGATTCTTCTACTCGTTGATAAAAAAAGCATAATAATCTCATGTTGCAACAATATGGTCGATGTTATTCTACTCGTAGATTAGTGAAAGTCATCAGTTTTCCTGTACCACAATACTTTTATTATTATTCGCTACAGCGACATACTATAAAGTCATAATGTCGAAACGTCGAGATTGCACAACCGACGTTAGTCGTGAGTTTGGTAAATAACAGCGACACTTGTATGTCCAAATATGAGTTCATGTTTACAGAACTTGAGACTACGATCCGGTTTCTGAGCTGAATATGTCAAGTAGAGTAGCCTATAATGGATATCATATACGCGTGAGAGTACATCTAATGTGTGTATTGTGTTTGTGATTGGACGTGGTATGTATTCCATAGTGGAGAGAAACAGTGTCCAAATGACTGTTCTTCTGAGTCCATGCTGGATGTGACCACTACTGGATATGGTGATATCAAGTCCCTACTGGACGCGATCACTGCTGAACACCGTGGTAGCTGACAGAGATGCGAACACTACTGGACACTGCAATAGATGACAGATCAGGGATGTAAACACTACTGGACACTGCAATAGATGACAGATCAGGGATGTAAACAATACTGGACACTGCAATAGATGACAGATCAGGGATGTAAACACTACTGGACACTGCAACAGATGACAGATCAGGGATGTAAACACTACTGGACACTGCAATAGATGACAGATCAGGGATGTAAACACTACTGGACACTGCAATAGATGACAGATCAGGGATGTAAACACTACTGCACACTGCAATAGATGACAGATCAGGGATGTAAACACTACTGCACACTGCAATAGATGACAGATCAGGGATGTAAACACTATTGGCCACTACGATCGCTGACAATTCATAGATGCGATAATTATTAGACCCTTGACACTGCACTAGCTGATAGATCAGGAATGCAAACACTGCTGGACAAGGCGATAGCTGACATATCAAGCATGTGAACACTACTGGACACTGCCATAGCTGACAGATCAGGGATGTAAACGCACCTTCTAAATCAACATTTTTTAACACAATCACCTAATCATTGTAGGATTCACGATTGATTTTTCTAAACAGATGCAACACTAATCACAATTTTTTTTCCCACACTGACAGCGACACACTAAATTCAGATATCAACTGAATGTCCTAACCGGAGAGACCCACTAAATTCAGATCATCCACTGAATGTCCTAACCGGAGAGACCCACTAAATTCAGATCATACACTGAATGTCCTAAACGGAGAGACCCACTAAATTCAGATCATCCACTGAATGTCCTAAACGGAGAGACCCACTAAATTCAGATCATCCACTGAATGTCCTAACCGGAGAGACCCACTAAATTCAGATCATCCACTGAATGTCCTAACCGGAGAGACCCACTAAATTCAGATCATCCACTGAATGTCCTAACCGGAGAGACCCACTAAATTCAGATCATCCACTGAATGTCCTAACCGGAGAGACCCACTAAATTCAGATCATCCACTGAATGTCCTAACCGGAGAGACCCACTAAATTCAGATCATCTACTGAATGTCCTAACCGGAGAGGCCCACTAAATTCAGATCATCCACTGAATGTCCTAACCGGAGAGACCCACTAAATTCAGATCATCCACTGAATGTCCTAACCGGAGAGACCCACTAAATTCAGATCATCTACTGAATGTCACAAACAGACAAACCGAATAAACTTATAAACTAGTGCCTTTTTTTCGAAAGGATAAATCCTGTAAGCTCATCACATTTTATTTGCCATCTGTTATCGAAACATGTAAAGAAGCCAAGAATATCAACACTGTTTATCTTCCATGCATGTCGTAAGATGCGACTAAAGAGGTTGCGTGGTGGAGTTTTCCCAATCATTATAAACGCAAAGTGATCCAAAGACCATTCTTAAATCGGATGTGTCTTATCGGAAAACGCAAATATCGCAGCTATGCTGTAAACCATAATACAACACCTTCCGTTCTCTGAACTACATCCTGCTAATCTTCAGGACATTAAGAACGAGCGGTGAAGAAGAAGAATATAAATTATCTCATTGTTAGAATGAACAGACCCTCGCAACTCATAGCCGCCATTTTCAAAATATATATCTTAGACCCGGATGTGATGTCATGAACGTTAGGTCAAGAGGACACTCAACACCGGAAGTAGGTCATAACGAGAGGGTGGACAGGTCTTGGAGTGGTGACGACTAACACTCCAGAACGACCCCTCCTGTACCTCTATTGTTAATGTTCACTGTTGTTTTTAAGTAGGGACCTGGTCTCTGGTCGCGTGTCTTGTCCTGAATCCAGACGCGGCTACATGTTTATAACTGCGCAGATTGCTCACAAATTGTTCGCTCATTCTTGACTATCAATTGAAGAATTATTATTACAAGCAAGAGACGTGTTGACTGATGTCGCCGACGATGTGTCTTCATATCTCTTTATCTTCAGTATTTTGAATCTATGATTAGCCTCTATACGCGGTCCGACGGAGTAAAGTATAGCTACGCACTGTAACCGGATATGGATGTCGTCAAGTTTGTAAATTAGGGAAGGGTTTGGGGATTGGAAGCGGGGGGATTTGTTGTTCACACCGCACATGAAATCAAAACATGACTTTTATAGTGCGTTTCAAAATAAATGCCCTCACATTCCTTTAATATTTCAATAACCAGAAAGCGGAATTTAATGAGATTTTGCATAGCAGTTTAACTATTGAACGACATAAGGAATTTATAAATTTCATTTCACCAGGTGTTGCTATTTGAAAGTGACAGCATATTCCTGTAGTGTTTGTAAATGGGTGACTATTATAGTGAAAGAAATAATTAATTATACGGTAATTTCTCAAAATATATTATGAAATTTATATGTACAGACACAATTCTGTACATATAAATCTCATAATTTATCGTACTTTTTTTGAAAAAAAAACAAGGGCAACAACAGTGAGTACGAAACATACCGAGGCATCTCGTTTGTAAAAACGGTTTGTGTCACACTTCTGGCCTAAAGTGTCAGAAGAACGTATAATGTTCGAATCTCCTCTATAAGCTTTTGATTTTTATTGATTATAACCTGTTGTACAGGACATTATTCATTTTATGGAAATCTGTTTTTGTTTGTTATGAGAACAACGTCACAGGAATTCCAGAATATTATCAACAGTTGAAACGACTCACGCAGCATGACATTAAGGACGACAAGTTGCATACGTTACTCGAGAAGGCAAGGGAGTGCTTCAAATGAAAACTCTATATTTGTGATAAAAGTTAAAACAACCAAGGCATAATCTTATAATATTTAAATATTGTTGTTAAGAATGTCAATAGTTTTCTGCCATTTTGGTGTGCACGAACAAGATGATGTTATAATGACAGTTTAAACATGGTAGCATTGACATGTATCAAATATAAGCAGTTTTCTGTTATTCTTCTTTTTATCACTGAATCCTATAGACATTTATCGTTAAGTGAAGGTTTATGAATGTTTATTATTTTCCCACTGATCTTGAGTCCTGATACACCTTCTATAAGTTAAGAATATTCTCTGTGTAGATGTTAAATAGGCTGGACGATAAAATACATCCTTGTCTTACTTCTCTTTTTATATCTATGTAATTTCTCATTGGAATTGTTACTCATTGGAAAACATCATTATACAATGACTCGTAAGGCATTTTCCGTGATTTTCATTGGTGACTACCCTTTGTCTCGACATCACACACAAAAAACACGTGAATATACAGTAAACAGCAAATACAGAGAAAAGAATATATACATAGCTTCAAACACTGGCAAAACATTTTATATATTTAATTAACCCTTGACATAGCAACTAAGGGCATCACAAGCCTTATCTTTAACCCTTGAAATAGAAACTAGGGCTATCGCAAGTCTTATCTTTAACCCTTGAAATAGAAACTAGGGCTATCACAAGTCTTACCTTTAACCCTTGAAATAGAAGCTAGGGCTATCACAAGTATTATCTTTAACCCTTGAAATAGAAACTAGGGCTATCACAAGTCTTACCTTTAACCCTTGAAATAGAAACTAGGGCTATCGCAAGTCTTACCTTTAACCCTTGACATAACAACTAAAGCCATCAAAAGCCATATCTCACATCCTTGGCGTAGCAAATAAGGCCATCACAAGCCTTATCTTTAACCCTTGACATAACTAAGGCTATTACACGCTTTATCCTTAACCATTGCCATATAATCTAGGACTATCGCAAGCCTTATCTTATCCCTTGACATAGCAACTAAGGCTATCACAAGCCTTATCTTATCCCTTGACATAGCAACTAAGGCTATCACAAGCCTTATCTTATCCCTTGACATAGCAACTAAGGCTATCACAAGCCTTATCTTAACCCTTGACATAGCAACTGAAGCTATCACAATCCTTATCTTTAACTGAATTTTGGATTCTCTATCGCTGCACGTGCAATATCCTAGATATTTAAAAGTATTCACCTCTTCAATTTTATACGTGTATAATTGGTATATATGTTGCTATAACTGTGTGGTGTATTGATTGCACCCGTAGTGGTCTCGTTACGTATGTTTGTCACGAGGAGTATAAATGTCACATATGATGTCGTAACCTGTTTATAATATTGATTCTTGTCTGTTAAAGGCAAGCTATACTGTTTCAAAACAACATAAATGGTTGGAAAGTTAGCAAGAAGCCAATTATACACAGAGATGGTCACAAGATAGATATTTCAGGTATGTAGAAGGATATCTTCAGAGTTCATTCTTAAACTCCTAAACTCCTGTAGGTTAGCAGGATGTAGTGAAGAGAAAGGATTGCGTTGTATCATGGTTTACAGCTTTACCTGCGATAGCTGCGCCATTCAGTGTAAATTATCGGACAAGCATGGCTGGAGGAGAGGGGGGTCACTTTGATCTTCACTTTGGTAAGATGGGTCAGTTGACTCCGCCACTAGAACCTTCTATGGTTGCCGCTTGTATAGAAGGAAACAGTGGTGATATTCTTTGCTTCTCTATTGGGCCTGACAACAAAGACGTGGAAATAAATTAAGTGAGAGATAGAAATGACGGAAGAGAAAGAAATGAAGGAAGAGAGAGAGAAATGAAGGAAGAGAGAGAAATGAAGGAAGAGAGAGAAATGAATGGAGAGAGATAAATGAAGGAAGAGAGAGAAATGAAGGAAGAGAGAGAAATGAAGGAAAAGAGAGAAATGAATGGAGAGAGAGAGACATGAATGGAGAGAGAGAAATGAATGGAGAGAGAGACATGAATGGAGAGAGAGAGAGAGACATGAAGGGAGAGAGATAAATTATGGAAGAGCGAGAAATGAAGCGAGAAATTAATATAAAGAAATTATGGAAGAGAGAAATGAAGGGAGAAAGAGAGATTAGGAAAATAAAGAGAAATGACGAGAGAGAAATGAATAGAGAGAAATTAGGGAAGAGAAATAAATGAAAGGAGAGACTGAAATTAGGGAAGAGAGAGAAATGAAGAGAGAAATTAATATAAAGAAAATAGGGAAGAGAAGAGAAATGACGAGAGAGAAATTAGGGAAGAGAGAGAAATGAAGAGAAAAAGAGAAATGAACGAAGAGAGAAGTGAAGAGTGAGAGAAATGAAGAGAGAGAGATATGTTTGTATAAAAATTGTAGATATTATCTTTTTTTTTAAAATTTATATCTTGATCTTCGGGCGATAAGTAATGATGAAAGTTGGTAGATCACTGTGTTTGCTTTCTGGCACCTTGTTTCTATTTCTCTGTCTAGTCTTCCATTTTCGGACAAAATTCTGCCTAAATATTTAAATTTTTTGGCTTGTTTCCCTTTAATGTTGTCTAGAATCTAAACAATACCAAAGTGAAACAAGCCAAAGAATTTAAACTCTAGACTCTAGATACATACCAATTACATGGGAATAATGGAAAACATGGCCCAAAACATTCGATTTCTGTTGGTATCCTCTATCCACGAAAGTCACGATCTGATATTACTAAGAAGCGAGATCGTCGGTAGTAAAGACCTCTGTACAGAAAGTAAACACCATTTCACTCGTGGCGTTTTTTATTATTGTAGTGGTTTTCGTTGGCCACTATTTATATACTTGGAGTCGCATGTCAAAAAAAGGTGGACAAACGAAATAAACGGAAATTATAAAATATCAGCCTTTCATTGCGTATTTACTTTCTGTACACATCTCTTTGAAAGATTGAAAGGTTGAAAATGTGTAGAGGATTGACTTCATTGTGATTGGATCACACATACGTACTCTGTATCTCTGAACGAAGTGGCACGCCGCCGGCTGAATTCATGCATGTAACTTCGTTGTTTCAAGCGATAATACCCAAGTATCGCCCAAACAAAATACACTTGGTAAACAAGATGACGCGGGTAGAATTAGAACAAGAGACCTGAACAAGCACAAGACAAACGGCTTGACCACCACACCAGGGAGAACCACCACCCCCTCCGCACAGGTCTTTACTCGGACCCGGTCATTGTACAAACACAAAAAGTAGAAATAATATTTTCTTTTAAAAACAGGTTCTGTGGAAAAGAGCAAAGTAAAAATAACAAAGCTATTGATGTGGAAATAGGATCATTACATCTGTGAGAAACCTGATGTTTGACAGAGCAGTCCATCTCACACCTCTGTTGTCTTAAATCCATTTCATTCACACTTGACGACACATTGATTATGTGGACAGTGTCCAAGCTGACGAATGAAGGCCTAGTTATGTCACGTGATATGCTAGCCTTAGGTTAGAACACGTGACGCCGGATACCTCCGGACTTCCTTCCCCGGCGCAATATCTTCACGTGCTCGCGCAAGTGTGATGGGGGTTGTCTCCGGTAATGGGAGAAGAAGCGGTTGAAGTTGATCATCAATTTCATTTGGAAGTTGAACAGAGACTTTGATGACTGCCAACTTTTGGCTTCCCTTGTCTGACAAGTCTGTAATTGATGAATTCAGCTTGAATAGATTTAATATAAATATCAAACTTCTCGATAGAGAGGCTGGAGTTTGGAGGGTGGCCAGGGGAGGGGGGTGGGTAACTGGGTTTGGGGAGGGGGGCGGGTTAGACTCCACTCCAGATAGGAACTCATAAGATTTCATCTAATACTAGGAAATAAGCCAAGATTAGCGAGTACACCCTCCTCATCCCACATTTTTGTGTTTCTTCTACTTCTCAAGTTTTCAATCTCAAACTCCCGCTGCATCTCTCTTGTAGCAGGATAATGGTTCTACTAGATTTCCAGCACGATGTGGTTCTGAGAATGGAAATGCGTTTTATCACCGTTTTGTTTCTGTCAATATCCCGACACATTCATCTTCGGGGCTTCTTATCCACAACATGTTACCCACAACACTACCCCCCTCCCATTTCGCAGGAGATTACCAACAACCCAACCCCCTCCATTTAGAACACGCATCTACAGTACAGGCATGATTTAAAAACATATATTTTCAAAATCCATGAGCCGTACTTAAATGATGATGATAGTTGTTATAGAGAGAGAAACACCGAAGGGAGTGTCAGTTTATCCAACGTAAAGAGAGAGACACAGAAGGGAGTGTGAGTTTATCTAACGTAAAGAGAGAGACACCGAAGGGAGTGTGAGTTTATCCAACGTAAAGAGAGAGACACCGTAGGGAGTGTGTGTTTATCCAACGTAAAGAGAGAGACACCGAAGGGAGTGTGTGTTTATCCAACGTAAAGAGAGAGACACCGAAGGGAGTGTGTGTTTATCCAACGTAAAGAGAGAGACACCGAAGGGAGTGTGAGTTTATCCAACGTAAAGAGAGAGACACCGAAGGGAGTGTGAGTTTATCCAACGTAAAGAGAGAGACACCGAAGGGAGTGTGAGTTTATCCAACGTAAAGAGAGAGACACCGAAGGGAGTGTGAGTTTATCCAACGTAAAGAGAGGAAGACCAGCGGAGATTATTATCAGAACAACCATCACAAATGGTATGACTACATGTCTCATAAAAACAAGCAAGAAATACAGACAGCAATTCTTCGGACTACATCCTGCTAATCTTCCGGATTTTTATAACGAACGCGAAAGAAGAAGAACAAACAGCAACATGACATCGCTCAAGCTAGAGAGTAATGGTATCTGTCTTACGCAACGTATTTGAAGCTGACGAAACTGTAGATTCGTAAAAAATTCGTTTTTGAAAGAGTAAACTCTCTCAAAAACTTTCAGAAAGAGAGGTAGAACATAACCAAGACTTATATTTGGCTTTCGTGGACCAAGAGAAAACTTTTGACAGAGTGGATAGAGCACAGCTATGGATAACATTACAAACATATGGAGTTCAACAACATCTGATAAGCCTATGTCAGAGCATATACGCCAATAGTCAGTGCGCGGTAAGAACGAGTACAGGTACATCTGATAATTTTCAAATTTACTCGGGAGTGAGACAGGGATGTATGATATCCCCCCCCCTATTTTCATACCATTCATAAATCACATCTGAACCCATATATGTATAGATTGTTTCAAGCTGTAGTGTTAAGTACGTGTTATTAGTACTATCGGTAGGTAGCCTTGTTGAGAGGGGCGGAGTAGATATGAGGGACCCCGAGTACAAAGTCGGTTTTCTACGACATTTTGGGATTTATCTTTTTTGGGTAGGTCATCATCAAATGCAGTGCAGACGGGTCTAGGCGATCTTGAAATTAATCCCCAATATCTTTGAATCCGGTTTCCGTCGAAGACGGATGTGTCGGGCCATTGACGCAAATAAACCGGCGATACAACGCATTCCCATTCTCTGGACTACATCCTGCTGGAAATCTAGAATGGATCATGGTCCTTCTACAAGAGAGATCCAACAGGAGTTTGAGAATGAACGCTGAAGAAGAAGAAGAAGAATGTGGCTTGTTAACTCATTCTTTTGCCGTTTTGTTAAAATCTAATATTTTCTCTTCTCCCCTGGGACACTCAACTTCTGGACTGTCTCTTTCTGATGCGGGTAAGCAGCTCTCTTTTTGAATTAACTTTTTTTTAAAAGATATCTTCTTTACATTTTTTTTAATCTGTCCATGGTGTTTTTGACATTCTTCTCGAAATCACATCTCTGCTGCTTCAACATAATTTTTCACTGTTCTGCTAATTGCTGATTGGTAGTAGCTATACTGTCTATATGTTATTTATGTTTACAGGAAGACCTATTGGCCCTTGTAGTACGAATACGGATGTTACATATTTGTTGTTACTGAGGATACTTCAATACTTTAACAGGATGTTCGTTGTTGTTGTAATAGTTATTGTCTCGATTGGTCCGTTCTCAATGACTTGAGTACACAATTTGAATGTCGTGACAAAATCGCATCTTTTTTGGAGATGCGGTTAGTCAAGAGCGGAAAACCCGTTTACTCGAGTTGCCAGCGATTCGGTGCCGTTAGAACGGTCTGGTTCAATTCTCGTTAGTGTCACGTATTTTTTAATTTATCCTCTTGCTTCCTACTTAAATTTGCTGATTTTCCAAGATTCACTTCAGTACAAATCAAAGATGAACCATTACATCAACTGCATACGTATTTCAATTAGGTAAAGGGCTCCATGTTCAAAATTAGCGGATCGCGGTTGGAACAAACATACTGCAATTTCGCGGTATCGTTCCTGTAGTCATAGTAGTTTACAGACGTGTGACCGATAACAGTATAGGAATCCTGTCAACTAAAAAGCAAATATGAACTAGTTTCCGATTTACGTCTATGTATTGTTTGGTCTTGACTATTTTTTGACATGCGACTTCAAGTATGTAAATAGAGACCAATCAAAAAAAAAAAAAAGAAACAATATTCCAAAACGTAACAAGTGGGAGCGGGGTCCAAATTAATTCAGTTAGAAGGGCTGTAGTACAGTTGATACCCACAACAAAATATGTAGGTGGAGCAAACCCAGTGGCAGAAGAGGCAGATGTCAGGGCGCTTATTCTCCTGTAGATTCCTGCAAATTCCTGCAAACTAGCCGGATGTAGTCCGGACAATGGAATGTGTTGTGCCGTGGTTTACAGCTATGCTTTTTTTCAGCATGACAACTCTAATTTCATCGTGGCATCTGTGTCACTTTGACACTACATGTGATAGAATAGTTAATTTCACCCCATACTCTCTCTACTGCCTCTTACGATACGCATGGACAATAAACAGTCCTGTTATACTTTTCCCCTCCCCCCATTCTTTTTCGGACCCGACAACACACGGGCGTGATATCATACCATTTCATAGCTTCTATTCTACGTAAGACATCCATTGAAGAAGGATTGTAGATATTTAGTTCTCCCGTATATTAAACTTCGTTGATAAAAATATTTAATCAGATATGTATTTTTCCAATTTTGAAAATTAATTGCACGTCGAAGACGTATGTGTCGGGCTATTGGCGCAAATAAAACGGTGATATAACGCATTTCCATTCTCTGAATTTTATCCTGCTGGAAATCTCCTAGGATCATTGTCCTGTCACAAGAGGAATCCAGCGGAAGTTTGAGAATGAACGCTGAAGAAGAAGAAGAAGAAAGTGTGTTTACAATTATGTAAGTTTGTCTGTGTTCATCTTAGAATTAGTCGAGAACTTCTAGCAGTGGAGGTGAGACACATCAGAGAACCACTTATGTCAAAGTCCGATAGTTGAACATCACTAATGGGTAACGCAGCACTTGGTCGGTTATTTGTAGAGAATCGCCGTCTGTTTGAGCATGTTTTTGAGAGTGGTACACGTTTTTGTCCTGTGAGTGAAACTTCAGACCGGTGGGTACACACGGCGGCACCATAGCCCACCAACTTCTTCCAAAGCTGGAGTCATTACACTCACAAGCAAACACAAGGGAGGGAACTCTATTCAAGAGATACAACTTGTCTTCAATATTTGTTCAGATCATATTTCATTACCCAGAGTTGAGATTCTCTCCCCTAACCAATACCATGTACCATAACGACCAACTTGTTTTTAGAAAATGTAAGACCAAAAAACGTGTTTTTTGTATGTTCCGCGACTTCAGGTAAAAAAAAAAAAAATGGAACCCAATTAATGAGTCATGGTAACATAACTCCTCGACTTGCTACGAGTTCTCCACTTTTACACGATTCGTTTAATAAACACCGTATTAGAAAAACAACAGAAATAATAAACAAATGTTCAGACAAGGGATCAGGTTTTTCAACCGATGAGTTTGTACATACTTCAAGCTTGACGCAAGGACGTGCTGCTTTTTGTGATGTATGTATAAAAATGAGACGGCAGTTCAACAGTTCTGTAAGAATAGATTCGAGTTGTGTTCACATTTCAAGAATGTCACTCATTTCTCTGTTAAATAGTCACCATATTCTGCGTTACTTTTCATACTTTTCTTGGTTAGTAGATTATAGCACGGAGAATAGAATGCGTTGTAAGTTAGTTTACAGCTTGTCTGGGATGTCTGCGTATTTTCATCGGACACATCTTACTTGCTTAGGATATTTGAATAACTGATGTATGGGATGTGAAATTCAACGCCACCCCCCCCCATCCATGTGTATCCTTATACCTCTTATTGCGACATACATGGCAGGTTATGGTACTGCTATTCTTGATTAGTCCGTAGAGTCCTGGCAACTCAAGTATGAAGCACGTGACGACTACAACATTCTTTAATCAAATAAAAACAATATAATAAAGCTCATTAAAAATTCTCGAATAAAGTGCAGAAAAATTTCCTAATAAAGTGCAGAAAATTTTTCTAATAAAGTGCAGAAAAATTTCCTAATAAAGAACAGAAAATTTTTCTAATAAAGTGCAGAAAAACTTCCTAATAAAGTGCAGAAAATTTTTCTAATAATTTGCAGAAAAATTTCCTAATAAAGTGCAGAAAAATGTTCTAATAAAGTGCAGAAAACTCTCTAATAAAGTGCAGAAAACTCTCTAATAAAGCGCAGAAAACTCTCTAATAAAGTGCAGAAAACTCTCTAATAAAGTGCAGAAAACTCTCTAATAAAGTGCAGAAAACTCTCTAATAAAGTGCAGAAAACTCTCTAATAAAGTGCAGAAAACTCTCGAATGAAGTTCAGAAAAACTCTTGCATGAAATTCAGAAAAACTCTCGAATAAAGTGCAGAAAACTCTCGAATAAAGTGCAGAAAAACTCTTGAATGAAGTTCAGAAAAACTCGAATAAAGTGCAGTAAAACTCTTGAATGAAGTTCAGAAAAATCTCGAATAAAGTGCAGAAAAAATCTCGAATAAAGTGCAGAAAACTCTAATAAAGTGCAGAAACAACTCGAATAAAGTGCAGAAAACTCTCTAATAAAGTGCAGAAAATTCTCGAATAAAGTGCAAAAGAACTCTTCACTATCAAAGACTGGGCAGATAAAGAGTTGTCAAGTCATCAATATTGCTGAAAATATAAATTTCTGGAGGTCTCTGTGCATTGACGCTGTGCGTTGACGCATTCTATTGACGCCTTGTATTGACACTGTGTATAAACGATGTACATTGACGCCACGTATTGACGCTGTTTGTTGGCTCATCCAATGTATTACCGCTACAACCTGACTGATTATGGGTTTATGAATAGATAGAAAGGGAATATTAATAAAAAAAAGCGTACGCCGTCGCTCTTATATAATTTACTTCTAGCAATGTATAAAAGGACGGAGCACCCCCTGGGTTGCAATGAGTTCACTTGTAGCAACGTTACCCAGCTACCCAAAATTAAATGGTCAATATAAACCAACTAGATTCAGAATAGATTATAAGAGAATAATTACAGCTCATTAACACACCCGCACATCAAATCATCACCATGGTACATCATCGGCTGGAAGAGACCCTGCGTCTACCTGTAATTTTGTTTATATTAATTCCGTTGATATATTCCATTTGCCTAAACAGAATCATACTATTGTTTATTATTAAACAAAAACGGAGATTTCGTTTCATGAAAGTCTAGCGTTGTTTAATGGTACACATGTTGTGAGGCAAGCCCTCGTGATGAGGTTCGGAATTGGGATTTTACGGTGAGTCATCCGAAATTTAAGATAACTTGACCAGTGTTTTCCAGTTTATTGGGAGCTGTAGTAACTCTGATGTTAAATCAAAGGTTCGAGTTTCCGTTTATTGGGAGATGTATTAACTCTGATGTTAAATCAAAGGTTCGAGTTCTCGTTTATTGGGAGCTGTAGTAACTCTGATGTTAAAATCAAAGGTTGGAGTTATCGTTTATTGGGAGCTGTAGTAACTCTGATGTTAAATCAAAGGTTGGAGTTATCGTTTATTGGGAGCTGTAGTTACTCTGATGTTAAATCAAAGGTTGGAGTTCTCGTTTATTGGGAGCTGTAGTAATTCTGATGTTAAATCAAAGGTTCGAGTTCTCGTTTATTGGGAGCTGTAGTAACTCTGATGTTAACTCTTAGTCGAGTAGTCAAAGGTTCGAGTTCTTGTTCACCTGTAAATCTTTTAAACTTCGAATGCCTCCTATGTCGACTGATAAACAAAGCACAACAGCTTCTTGGAAAAGCGTAGGTGGCAGCAGACATACTGTTTTAGATAAGATGTGGACACATGTCTTGGACATTAGCAAGTCCTATTTCTTATATATATCTTGCCACAAGTTTTTAAGTGAAACTTGCACACTCAGCAGAATAGTGACATTGTATTGAGGCAACAGAGATTGAGTATAAAAAATCTTTATAGAAGAATGTTAAGAATACCATAGACAGACAAAAAGCCTAATGAAGATGTCGTAAAAGAAGTTAATTCAAAATGAGAATTACTTCTTATTCACATCAGAAGGAAAGATTTTAACAACAGGCAAGTTAAAGAGCAAGAGGAGGTAGGGAAAAACAATGCGAGACGATGGCTGAGAACCTAGACAAGCTGTTTACAATGTCGGTGGTGAAACCTCGTCTGTAGATAGTTTCCTAGACCAGAACAAAGTTCACTTCTTCTTCTTCTTCTGCAGATTAGCAGGATGTAGTCCGGAGAACGGAATGCGTTTTGTCATAGTTTACAGCATTGCTGCGATATCTGCACCTTTCGGTCTGACACATCCGACTTCAGCATGGCTTCGGGTCACTGACCCAATATGGGATGGGACAGCCAACTCCATCCCATAACCTCCTTAGTCGCCTCTTACGACATGCATTGAAGGTAAACAGTGATGCTATTCTTTGCTCCCCTTTCGGGCTCCGGCAACACACGGGCGACAAAGTTCACTGATGAGGTAGACTGAGTATTAAGGACACCGAGAAATACACAATGTACCGTCTCCCTGGCAGCGGAACACATAGCAGGAGGTAGACATAATCGAACTCAGCAAGCTCTTAATAAGGTATGTTTGAGGGTGTTAAACCCCTTCCCCACTTCCTTTTAAAAATTCCGAACATCATTTTTAGTACCAGGAATTTGGTCAAAATGCGCGCCATTATATTTTCCACCGTATAGGCGACCTGGCACACGAAAACACACGAGTGACTTTTTTTGGAAAAGGTAACCACTTCCCTTGAGGAGAACATGCCACGTCCCTGGGCACTCAAGTTAAAATCCATGCTGACTGTTTCTCACCTGAAACCTGTCACCCAGTGATATGTTGTAGTCTGGGAAGTTCAAGGTCGCAATGGATTATATTGAATTATACACTCGTCGCCTGGCAACAAGTAGGACCGGTATCAGAATCGAGGGAAGATCATCCGAGTCGCAAGCATGCCGAAAACGGTTATGTTAGGTCTACATGACACAAAGTAAGCGGTAGCACATTGTACTTCACGCTCTGCGGCGGAAATCACACGGCAATTCGTGTTGGCTATCAGAGAACGAACGAAGAAGAAGAAAAATAAATAGAACTGCCAAGTTACAAAATGTTAATGAATATTATCAGCCAAACTGGCAAAATGAAACGGTACACTAAACTCACTGAGGCTGATATATTCACACACTGTGGTTTATTTTTGATAAACATTGATGAAATAAAAATGTTAATTTATTTTTCACAAACATATTTTAGTAAATGTAGTCTGTTTTAGAAACGTTTCTTGTTTATTTTTTTTTAAAGCTATCATGTTCTGGAAATCTTGAGGTAAATCGCGTAGCAATGACATTTTGAAAGAGAGGAGTGAAAAATAAAGTAGGTTCGTGCATCAGAAATCAGAAACGATAATCCGTGGTTCAAAATGTCTAGATCGATGGTTATCTCCCAGGATCTTATGGCAGCCCAGGTACCCACAGCGACTTGTAGTGGGAATACTAAAAATATTGCCACTTGGGGGGGGGGGGGGTAGAAAAGTAGACATGTGTATGATATAGGGGCCCAGTAGATACAGATTATGGAGGGCGGTGATGAATGGGAATTAAAACCCCCATGTTTATGTTTAGCAGATGGGAACAGGACTTTTAGTACTAGATACCTAGCCAGATGGCGGGCCACAAAGCATTTCCTGCCTCTGGACTGCATCCTGCTGGAAATCTAGTAGGTCCATGGTCCTGCTACAAGGAAGATCCAGCGGGAGTTTGAGAATGAACGTTGAAAAAGAAGAAGATACAGATTATGTGAGTTGATTAGGCATAAGCGTAGGATTAGGCTTAGGCATTATTTACTATTAGGCATTATCTACTATTACAATAATGTGCCACCCCTACCCCCCCCCCCCCATCCACCCCCGCTTTCCGCTCTTAGCTATATTTTCCAAAACGTCAAATGTTTAGCACAAAGGGAATCTGATAAGAAAACGCACGAATCACCGGTTTTTTAAAAACCTTACACCCACCCTCTCCCTTTTATGACAACGTATTTACGACCCTGGACCTAAGTTATATAATTATATCTTATATTATTAACATTTTTCCTTTCAAAACCAGTGGAACCGGTGGGGGGGGGATGATTTCGGGGAACCGTTGGGGGGGGTGAACTCGGCGGAACCGTTGGGGGGGGGGGGGGGAGATGATTTCTCTAAATTCTCGGCCATACGCTTTACTCATTCTAAATGTAAATATTAAAATTAATCTCAAATTATGTCAAAAACAGACACGTGAACATGAATACCACAACTGCAACATATAAAACGATCATGATACCATTACGATGTTATCAATGTCAAACATAGACACTAACAGCAAATGTACCCCCCCAGCCCCCCCCCCCCCAGCCCCCCCCTCACACACACAAAACTTTTTGCGACAAAAATTGTCTATCTTCTTCTTCTTCAGCGTTCATTCTCAAACTCCCGCTGGATCTCCCTTGTAGCACTACCATGGTCCCACTAGATTTCCAGCAAGATGTAGTCCAGAGAATGGAAATGCGTTGTGTCGCCGTTTTATTTGCACCAATGGCCAGACACATCCGTCTTCGGGGGTAAAAAATGTTTTGTATACGTAGAATTATCCGAGTAACAATAAGAGACGGAATAATAAATAAAATCAGAAGACTAACAAGTTCAATACCAATCCTGGATTACAACATAACACAACATAATACAACATAATACAACATAATACAACATAATACAACATAATACACCATAATACAACATAATACAACATAACACAACATTATACATCATAATACAACATAATACAACATAATACAACATAATACAACATAATACAACATAATACAACATAATACAACATAATTCTATATAACACAACATAACACAACAGATTGCGTGATTTTCACATTCTTTCAGGCTACCATCAGATGGTGCCACTCAATAAAACATTTCTATACAGACACGAGGAATACAGATCCAGGTGTAGATCATATAAAAGATGAATGAACAGAAATAAAAGAATCAGCGAAAACAAGCACATATGGAATTAACCACACAAAAAGACCGTCTCCAGAGAATTCTTCTACCCCTACACCGTAAGTCATTAACGGGTATAACGTGAAAATAAAGAGATGTTGACAAGCACATTAGAGGAGCAACGTTCCATTATGTATGAACCGCGAAGTGGTGATACATATAAAATAATTAGATCAATAAAGGCCCAATATGGTCGCGTACTAAATGTCTATGATAAACATTGTCGGACATACCTTGTATACTGATCGTTTAAGAAATCACCTTCAACAGGTATTCAAACGTGGTGGACACATTATTGTAATAGTTGATACATCATCATCCTCACCATCAAGTGCCGTCTCCGCAAAGAAGGTTGGCTGCAACGTATCTCCCAACATCTTCTGTCTCCTGTCTTAGTGGTGCAATCTGCTAGACTAACATGTCCATCGAATGATGTTACTCTCCCACGTGTATCTCTGCCTACCTCTTGCTCGCTTCCCTTTGACTTTACCCTCCAGTAAGGTCTTCAATAGGGTGTCATGTCTTTTAATGTGTCCAAAATATTTTATTTGCTTGATTTATATACATATATAATGGTGATAGTGGATACGCTTATGCCTAATAAACTCACATAATCTGTGTCTGAAGTGGTAAAATTTCTCTTTTTTCGAGATACAATAATTAGTTTGCCGACAAAGAATGCATGATTTAATTCTTGCAAAAAAAAACAACAAACAAAAAAAAACAAAAAAAGAACTGGACACGATGCACAGATATAAAGTATACATGTGTTGGGTCTAACCACAACCAACCTCATATGCACAAGATCACTTTAATACGTTAGGCAGTTACTCAGATACTTACATTTTTTTTTCGGTTTCACAGCTAGTGCAATGTGCTATAGTTTGCTGCCTTTCGATGTAGTCTTGACTTGAGACGGTCTTTATTTCTTTTCTGACATCTTCATATTTCCGTCGTTCTCTTCTCGTGACATTTATAGCTTTTCTCAAATATCTCATTTCACATACTGTGATCTTAGATAATGTGTAAAGATGGCCGACAGTGTGTCATCAGTGTTATTATGTAACAAGAAATTCTTATAGATAAATTATGTAAAATGAATAAATTCAATGTTATAAAGAAATGTAACAAAGAAGCAAATCATTACTGCCGAAGACGGATGTGTCGGGACAGTGGGGCAAATAAAGTATTTTCATTTTCTAGACCACATCCTCCTGGATATCTAGTAAGAACATTGTCCAGCTGCAAGAGAGATCCAGTGGGAGTTTGAGAACATTGTCCAGCTGCAAGAGAGATCCAGTGGGAGTTTGAGAACATTGTCCAGCTGCAAGAGAGATCCAGTAGGAGTTTGAGAACATTGTCCAGCTGCAAGAGAGATCCAGTGGGAGTTTGAGAACATTGTCCAGCTGCAAGAGAGATCCAGTGGGAGTTTGAGAACATTGTCCAGCTGCAAGAGAGATCCAGTGGGAGTTTGAGAACATTGTCCAGCTGCAAGAGAGATCCAGTGGGAGTTTGAGAACATTGTCCAGCTGCAAGAGAGAGCCAGTGGGAGTTTGAGAACATTGTCCAGCTGCAAGAGAGATCCAGTGGGAGTTTGAGAACATTGTCCAGCTGCAAGAGAGATCCAGTGGGAGTTTGAGAACATTGTCCAGCTGCAAGAGAGATCCAGTGGGAGTTTGAGAACATTGTCCAGCTGCAAGAGAGATTCAGTGGGAGTTTGAGAACATTTTCCAGCTGCAAGAGAGATCCAGTGGGAGTTTGAGAACATTGTCCAGCTGCAAGAGAGATCCAGTGGGAGTTTGAGAACATTGTCCAGCTGCAAGAGAGATCCAGTGGGAGTTTGAGAACATTGTCCAGCTGCAAGAGAGATCCATTGGGAGTTTGAGAACATTGTCCAGCTGCAAGAGAGATCCAGTGGGAGTTTGAGAACATTGTCCAGCTGCAAGAGAGATCCAGTGGGAGTTTGAGAACATTGTCCAGCTGCAAGAGAGATCCAGTGGGAGTTTGAGAACATTGTCCTGCTGCAAGAGAGATCCAGTGGGAGTTTGAGAACATTGTCCAGCTGCAAGAGAGATCCAGTGGGAGTTTGAGAACATTGTCCTGCTACAAGAGAGATCCAGTGGGAGTTTGAGAACATTGTCCTGCTACAAGAGAGATCCAGTGGGAGTTTGAGAACATTGTCCTGCTGCAAGAGAGATCCAGTGGGAGTTTGAGAACATTGTCCTGCTTCAAGAGAGATCCAGTGGGAGTTTGAGAACATTGTCCTGCTACAAGAGAGATCCAGTGGGAGTTTGAGAACATTGTCCAGCTGCAAGAGAGATCCAGTGGGAGTTTGAGAACATTGTCCTGCTACAAGAGAGATCCAGTGGGAGTTTGAGAACACTGTCCTGCTACAAGAGAGATCGAGTGGGAGTTTGAGAACATTGTCCTGCTTCAAGAGAGATCCAGTGGGAGTTTGAGAATATTGTCCTGCTTCAAGAGAGATCCAGAGGGAGTTTGAGAATGAATGCTGAAGAAGAACGTATTTCATAATTATGTCTTTATTATTCTTCATGTCTCGTTCTCATCCTCCTGCTTGCTGGCAGGATGGTATCCATATAACATATTAGTTACAGTAGAGTTCCTCTATAACGCTTCCTATTATACCAAATTTCACTAAATAACACTTTCCAAAATCCCCAATTCTATTTATTTTGTATTGTTTATACTGTATATAACGTATATCTGTTATTACATACATTAGAATCCATATATGACGCATCCTGTTATAACAAATTTCCCTATATAACAACACTTTTCAAAATCCCCAATTGTATTTATTCTTTAGTGTTTGTACTCTTTATAGCAAATTTCTGTTATTACATATATGATATATATATATATATATATATATATTGTCGGTCAGGACCAAGTTGTTATAATGAGATCTGACCGTATTACTAAAGTTACAAACATACACAAAGTTACAAACATACACAAAGTTACAAACATACACAACGTTACAAACATACACAAAGTTACAAACATACACAAAGTTACAAACATACACAACGTTACAAACATACACAACGTTACAAACATACACAAAGTTACAAACATACACAACGTTACAAACATACAAAACGTTACAAACATACACAACGTTACAAACATACACAAAGTTACAAACATACACAAAGTTACAAACATACACAACGTTGCAAACATACACAAATGTTACAAACATACACAAAGTTACAAACATACACAACGTTGCAAGCATACACAAAGTTACAAACATACACAAAGTTACAAACATACACAACGTTGCAAACATACACAAAGTTACAAACATACACAATACAAAACAGTTTAATAGAAGTAATAACGTAACAGGGAGACAGAGGGCGACAACGTGAGAAAATATTAGACAGTTTGACAACCTGAAAACAACACAAACAATACACAACAGCAAAGAAACAACCATGACTTTGATACATAATACTGTGGACAGAGAGCTGTGGAGAGCCATGACCGCATATGCCAGCCGGCACGGCACCTGATGATGATACGTAACAGAATCTCAAAATATCTTTTTCCTAAGAGATGAAATATTCATGAAAATTGCAAAGAGCTTCTCTAGAAAACACAGACAAAAGAAAAACCGTTTTGTTTCGTCGGAACTAGAAATCATTTTTTAAACCGCATTCTGTATCCGATGTCTTTATCTCTGTAACAATGATTCTCTTCTCGTCAAATTTTTCTAGTCTCGACTCGAGTACCTGTCTTCATGTAAAAGCTGTGTCTTGTATTTCTTGTTCCGCAGCGATCATCAGACAAATGAAGGCTGACAAAACGAATAGGGATATGGCAGTAATTCTGGGTTGAGTAATTGACAAGTTTAAGGATTGGATGGTTATAATTATAGTTGGGGGAATAGTCAGGACAAGTCAGAGACAGTATTGAAGCATTGAGTGAATCTTGACTTGGTCAATAAGTGCAGAAATATTTGAAGGGTAGGCTCTGTGGTTTAGGTATAGTGAATGAGTCTCAGAAATTGAAGCAACTGGTTCGAATAAAGCTTGTTTCTAGCCAGAAGAAAATGAGGTATTTAGTTGACGTTCTAGAGAGAGAGTATGTGTTGGTATGTTTTGTTGGTATGTTGGTATGTTTTGTTGGTATGTTGGTATGTTGGTATGTTGGTATTTGGTATGTTTTGTTGGTATGTTGGTATGTTGCTATGTTTTGTTGGTATGTTGGTATGTTGGTATGTTTTATTGGTATGTTGGTATGTTGCTATGTTTTGTTGGTATGTTGGTATGTTGGTATGTTGGTATGTTTTGTTGGTATGTTGGTATGTTGCTATGTTTTGTTGGTTTGTTGGTATGTTGCTATGTTTTGTTGGTTTGTTGGCATGTTGCTATGTTTTGTTGGTTTGTTGGTATGTTGCTATGTTTTGTTGGTATGTTGGTATGTTGATATGTTTTGTTGGTATGTTGGTATGTTGGTATGTTGGTATGTTGGTATGTTGGTATGTTGGTATGATTTGTTGGTATGTTGGTATGTTGCTATGATTTGTTGGTATGTTGGTATGTTGCTATGATTTGTTGGTATGTTGGTATGTTGGTATGTTGGTATGTTGGTATGTTTTGTTGGTATGTTGGTATGTTGGTATGTTGGTATGTTGGTATGTTGGTATGTTGGTATGTTGGTATGTTGGTATGTTGCTATGATTTGTTGGTATGTTGGTATGTTGGTAAGTTGGTATGTTGGTATGTTGGTATGTTGGTATGTTGGTATGTTGGTATGTTGGTATGATTTGTTGGTATGTTGGTATGTTGCTATGATTTGTTGGTATGTTGGTATGTTGCTATGATTTGTTGGTATGTTGGTATGTTGGTATGTTGGTATGTTGGTATGTTGCTATGATTTGTTGGTATGTTGGTATGTTGCTATGATTTGTTGGTATGTTGGTATGTTGGTATGTTGGTATGTTGGTATGTTTTGTTGGTATGTTGGTATGTTGGTATGTTGGTATGTTGGTATGTTAGTATGTTGGTATGTTGGTATGTTGGTATGTTGGTATGTTGGTATGTTGTTATGTTGGTATGTTGCTATGATTTGTTGGTATGTTGGTATGTTGGTATGTTGGTATGTTGGTATGTTGGTATGTTGGTATGTTGGTATGTTGCTATGATTTGTTGGTATGTTGGTATGTTGGTATGTTGGTATGTTTTGTTGGTATGTTGGTATGATTTGTTGGTATGTTGGTATGTTGGTATGTTGGTATGTTGGTATGTTGGTATGTTGCTTAATTTGTTGGTATGTTGGTATGTTGGTATGTTGGTATGTTGGTATGTTTTGTTGGTATGTTGGTATGATTTGTTGGTATGTTGGTATGTTGGTATGTTGGTAATAAGTGCAGAAATATTTGAAGGGTAGGCTCTGGGGTTTAGATATAGTGAATGCGTCTCAGAAATTGAAGCAACTGGTTCGAATAAAGCTTGTTTCTAGCCAGAAGAAAATGAGGTATTTAGTTGACGTTCTAGAGAGAGAGTATGTGTTGGTATGTTTTGTTGGTATGTTGGTATGTTTTGTTGGTATGTTGGTATGTTGGTATGTTGGTATGTTGGTATGTTGGTATGTTGGTATGTTTTGTTGGTATGTTGGTATGTTTTGTTGGTATGTTGGTATGTTTTGTTGGTACGTTGGTATGTTGGTATGTTGGTATTTGGTAAGTTTTGTTGGTGTGTTTTGTTGGTATGTTGATATGTTTTGTTGGTATATTGGTATGTTTTGTTGGTATATTGGTATGTGTTGGTATGTTTGCTTGCTTATATATTTGTATATGGTTTTTTTTGTGTGGATTGTTGTTGAAAAACAACTAGAAGACAGAATTAATGTCATTGAGATATGGATGTATGGGGACCGAGAAGAAAAGTAACAAAGAAAAGTAACAAAGAAAAGTAACAAAGAAAAGTAACAAAGAAAAGTAACAAAGAAGTTCTGGAAATACAACATGAAAAAACAAGAATTATTAAAGAAGGTAAACGCGTGACTGTGTCGTTAGCGACGTAGACAACGGTAAAAAAAAATAATCAAGCACGTTTGATCACTGCTAGCTTTGAAGTTGGTGACCAGCGAGAATCTCGAGTGTATCTGCGACAACCATTTCTCTCGTACGACTAGCCTACCAGCGAGATGGTTATGACGTCCATCGTTTGATGGAAATAGTTACAAACTGAACAAATTACTCATTATCGTTGAATTCTGATTTTGTCGAGACAGTGGCGCAAATTTTTTAAATGCCACAACATATATCTGTTCTCTGGAATGGAATAAAAAGTAAAGTAACCCATACCATTTATTAAAGACGTAGGGGTGTGAGATGTTAGTGATCTCACATTTCAGGGCATTTCGGCTCTGCAAATGAGGGCGGTAGCCATCTCCTCTCCCTCGCAGTCCTTACTTCCCGGATTAATCCAAAACCAATTTAAAGCTGGGTCGACCTGGGAGCCGTTGCGATCTGAAAAACATTTCCGCCTCATCTGGAGAATGAACCCAGGACCACTCATATGCGAAGCCAGTGCGCTAACCACTGTGCTGCGCGGATCTCATTCTCTGGAATACATCCTGGTGGATATGAAGTAAGACATTTGTTCTGCTAATGAGACCTGCTGGGAACTCGAGAACGAACGAAACAAAAACAGTTCGAATCAAATATACGCATATAGAATCAAGCAAAAACAATTACAATCAAGCAAAAAAAAAGTTAAAATCAAGCAAGAACAGTTCAAATTAAACAAAAACAGATAGAAAAAAAACACACACAGCTGGAATCAAGCAAAAACAGTTGAAATCAAATAAAAATAGTTGGAATAAAAACAAAAACAATTCGAATCAAACAATAACATTTAAAATCAAACAAACAAAAACAGGATAAAACCCAAAAAAGTTAGAATCAAACAAAAACAACTAATATTAAACAATAATAGATAAAATAAAAAAAACAACCCAGTTATATTCACTCACAATAGTATTTTGGTTATATTAAACGACATATTTAACGTTGAGAGGTTGCGAAAAAGAGGTACGCATAGATACACGTGGTAGGGAAACATAGTTGGATGGGCAGGATACTGTCCAGCAGAGTGTACCACCAAGATAAGAGACAGAAGGTGTTGGAGATTCGTTGCACTTAACCTTCTATGTGGAGACGACACATGATGATGATTATTTTTTCTTGTAAATTTTCACTTTGGCAATCCTACGAATGATCAAGATGTAGTCTGATGAACGAAATGCATTGTGTCATAGTTTACAGCTTGACACCAATATCTGCGCCTTTTGTTCTGACACATCAGAGTTTAGCATCGCTTCTGAGTCTATTTACCCTCTATAAAATGGGACAGCGGACTCCACCCACCAGAACCTTATTCGTCATCTCTAACCACTTACATTGCTGATAACGTTGTTGCAATTCTTTGCTCCATTTTTTAGCATCGTAACTCACGGTCTGTAAAAAAAGTTATCACAAAATCAAAGTGTTTAGCAACTGTTAAAAGTAAACTGTCCCACCCCCATACAAAATATCCTATCTACGCCCCTGCCCTCACTCCTGCTAAAACAATACAACGGCAATTATAAGAACGTTTCTTTGAACAAAAGGTAAATACTATTTCTCAATTAGCTTCTACATAAAAATACGTATCCGATATATAAAATCCCAGACCCAATGTGCCATTTACCGTTAACTAGAATCAGTTTACTTAGCCACAAAGAGAAACAATTTTTCCTTGTCCCAACGACGTGTGTGGCTGACGCGAGCGGTTATTTTTCTAGGAACAGCAGAAATCTGTGTAAACTATATCTGGTAAACACGGAGCACCGTACATTTGGTTGGCAAATCATAACACGGCATCCCCGCGGCGCATTTTCGTTATGGAAAGCCGTTTGTTGTTGTTGATCTTTTTCCAGTGTAAATACCAAGATTGCCCACTGTTAATGGAGTCTGTAAGTCGCAGAATGGAAGTTATTTATAGTGCCATGGAATTCTCCACCAGTAAAGTGCTAAATGTTTACTTCTGACTATAGACGTTGCTTACTAGAACGCCAATGAATATGTAGCGTGATATTCATGTTTACTATAAGACCCCTGTACAGAATTAATTAGGACCTCATTCCTTACGTCTTTGATTATTATCTTGATTTCGGTTGCTGACTATTTATATACTTGGAGTCGCATGCCAAAAATATCAAATGTCGATCAAAGAAATGCACGGAAACAATCAAAATGGGTCTTTCAGGTTATGTTTATGTTTCCTGTTGAAAGGTATTATAAGTCTGTCGGTGGTAACGGTTTGTAGAGACTAAGTACAATTGTATAGAAAGCTGGAAAGTTAGAAATGAATCGCAGAGGAGATTACATTACTTTGTTTCTTTATTTGTTTGTGCTCTGTCTCAAACTTCCGCTGTAATTACCATGTAGCAGGACAATGTCCCTACTAGATTTCCCCGCAGGATGTATAATTCGTTTGTCACAAGTGATGATGACCATTTGTTACAACCACTCTATGAAATAAAGTTATAGTTATGTCTTTGGTTATAAGTTCACAAAATGTCACATAAGCCTTTCGCTGGCAGCAAAGTCATTGCGTAGTCTGGGCGTAGTATCACGACTAAGTGTTGTCTTTGCTGTTAGTTTTCGCTGTTTAGTTCTTATATTTCTTCTTGTGTCTTTCCCGCTTATTTTCGCTATTGATTTTTTGCATTTTTTTCTTGTCGGTGCTTTATTTGCCTGAATAGTCCGACACAATATTCATTTGAAAATAAATCTCAAACAAGTCAATAAGAAATGGCACTAAACATCAATGTAGCATACCAGATTTTTTGGACTTTAGGTAGATATCTCCTATTTTCAAAAATAAATATGTGAACATGAACACCAAAACTGCAATATATAAAACACTCATTATACCATAACTATACTACCAATGTCAAACGTAGAAAAGCATTGCCATACAGACACGATGGATACAAAGCCGGGCAAGATCATGCAAAAGATGGATTACAGAAATAAAATAATCAACAAAATCAAAATATATATGAAGCACACAAAAAGGCCTCCAGGTAACTCTTCTACCCCTGAAACTGCAAGGCATAAAGGGAATTATAAAGCGAAAAGAGACTGAACATAAATATGCGTCTACAACAAAATAATAAATGAGATGGGCACATCGATCATGTACAGGCGTGGCTTTATTTTATTATGCAGGAGTGCTAAACCTTTAATCGACAATATGTAAGGTTAATTCAAATATTACTGCGCTTTTCATTAGCTGGGAAAACGGAGTATAAATAAATAACCAATGAAAGCGTGACATTAGTCGGAGTTGCATATCGCAGTGACACTTCACACAGGCAGGTTTTCACCAAGGTCATGGTAAAAATAACGGTAAGCAGATGTATCAATCATCACACTGTTTTCACATGAGTGTTCAGTTGGTGACCAGAAACATAAGTCTTCAGTTGGTGACCAGAAACATAAGTCTTCAGTTGTCTAGTCAATGGGCGACCAGAAACATACGTGTTCAATTGGTGACCAGAAACGTAAGTGTTCAGTTGGTGAACAGAAACATAAGTCTTCAGTTGGTGACCAGAAACATAAGTCTTCAGTTGGTGAACAGAAACATAAGTCTTCAGTTGTCTAGTCAATAGGCGACCAAAAACATAAGTGTTCAATTGGTGACAAGAAACGTAAGTGTTCAGTTGTCTAGTCAATGGGCGACCAGAAACATTAGTGCTCAGTTGGTGACCAGAAACATAAGTGTTCAGTTGGTGAACAGAAACATAAGTGTTCAGTTGGTGACCAGAAACATAGTGTTTAGTTGATGACCAGAAACATAAGTGTTCAGTTGTCTAGTCAATGGGTGACCAGAAACATAAGTGCTCAGTTGGTGACCAGAAACATAAGTGCTCAGTTGTGAAGAGAAACATAGGTGTTCAGTTGGTGACCAGAAACATAAGTGCTCAGTTACCTAAACAGTGGCTGACCAGAAACACAAGTGCTCAGGTGTCTAAACAATGGGTGACCAGAAACATAAGTGCTTATGTGTCTAAACAATGGGCGACCAGAAACATAAGTACTAGGTTGCCTTGTCAATGGGTGACCAGAAACATAAGTGTTCAGTTGCCTAGTCAGTGGATGACCAGAAACATAATGACCAATACACGCATGACCAATGTGAGGGACTATCATTATTACAAACAAAAGTGTTCACGCATAACATATAAAGTAAAATAAATTCTCAGGATCAGATAACATTACCGCTGAAGAAATGAAACTGTTAGTGAATTGGTGAAACATAGAAGAAATAAGAACATTTCTGAATGACTTGTTTCTTGTTTTGTTTGTCTGTCAAATGAGGGATTAAAACCTTTTAGCTGAGGCACGACTCATTCAACCTACGACAGAAGTATATTTTGGTTATATCAGGCCGTATTAGCTTTTATCTAAATGTGACCTAATAGTCTGGATATTTCGTGATGTCTACAAGAGTGGATATATCTACCTGAAGATCTCTTGAAATCTATCTTCATAGCTTTACCAAAGCAACCTGCTGCAATAGATTGCGGAGAACAAAGCACAATTAATTTAATTGTAATAATGTAAATGTAACAATGTAAATGTAACAATGTAAATGTAACAATGTAAATGTAACAATGTAAATGTAACAATGTAAATGTAACAATGAGTCATGTACCAATAATTATGATGTAGTTGTCACGAGAAGAATAAAAGGTTAAATCAAACCAGAAAGTGGAGATGAGCAATGTGGATGAGCAATGTGGATGAGCAATGTGGATGAGCAATGTGGATGAGCAATGTGGATGAGCAATGTGGATGAGCAATGTGGATTTATAGAAGCAGATGCACAGACAGCGACATATACATGTTGAGAACATTAATAGAAAGAATGATGGAAGTGAACAGAGATCTGTATATGTGATTTATTGACAATACTAAGACATTTGATAAGGTGAAACATGAAGAAATGATTAGAATATTGGAGAATTTAAATGTTATATATTGATAATAACGGCCGGGGAATAATAAGGAATATCATCAATCAATAAACCCGTAACCCTTCAGGGTCGTAGGGGTACCACATTGGATGCTTCAGTACACAGTTCTCCGGCGAATTCTATCCTCGGCGATGCGGATGAGTGTGGAAATATCTTGCCCTATCCATTCCTTGATATTGTCTGTCCATGCCTTTATTTGTCCTCCTCTACTTCTTCACTTCTTCCACCCTCGACAGTTCCCTGCAGTATTGTTTTTGACAAGGAATCGTGCCTGCATACATGTCCGAACCATGCTAGTTTTCGCCGTTTCACTATTAAAAGCAATAGCTCCTGAACACCTGCACACATCTCTACTTTATTTCTTACGTACACATTGGTCTTATGTTCCCTAAAGGAAATTCGTAGAATTCGTCTGTATCATTTGTACTCGAAAGCCTGTAATCTTCTCTCCATGTCCGCAGCGAGTTTGCTGACGTCATCACATCATTGTGCTGTGTTCTTTTTCTGTGAAGCAGGGATCTATGTTATGTATTATATTCAGTGAATTAATGTGCAGTGGACAATAAGTCAATGTGTCGGGATAATATCTTGAAGGTTACTTCGTTAATGGATTAAAAGATAACATAGTGAAGGTATTATCAAGTTTAGAAGTCTTTATGTGGATGCGTACGAAGTACGGTTGTGACCTAGTGAAATGGTAGCGTAACTCCGCAAACGCTCAGCGCGAAGTTCAAACGTACAAAGTGCAATGGAGGCGGGGAGAGAAAACACATCCATGTAACCACATCATAAGGACAGCTGGAGAGGAGATGGGCACCACTAGATAAACCTTTTGCGCACTGAAATACTACAATGGATAAGGAATATATAGTGTTACCAAAGGAACGCTACTAAGGAAGATAACCAATGAATCATTGAAACTATCAAACTATAGAGTGATTATGTCCCATTTGATGTCAGGAAATTTGAAAACTATAATTATTTGCGATTTTGCTCTTGCGGCGGAATGGTAGCAAAGAATTGTGACATTATTAATTATCAGGCATGTCGTCCACTGAACACGACTGTGTTGGGCCAATGGCGCAATTAAAACGGCAACACAACGCATTTCCATTCTCTGGACTACATTCAACTGGAAATCTTGTAGGACCATTGTTACAAGAGAAATCCATTGGGAATGTGACAATATGAACGCTGAAGAAGAAGAAGAAGAAGGCATGTCACAATAGGCGACTGTGGAGGTTTGAGGATGGAGTTTGCTGTATTATCTCATAGAGGGCCAAAGTGTCCATCATTCACAACCATACATTGATACTCATTGTTTGTTTTATATCTGCATAAATGAAGCGCATGGCTTTGTGGTTAGAACGCCTTTCTCAGACTCTTGAATGGACAGAGCCATATTTAAGTACCACTGAATTCGGATGTGGCATGCTGAAAGGCGCATACATCGCAGCTGATAATCGTTATTTTCTTTAAAATAGACGCAAACTTACTTTACCAGTGAGTTGCATTGTCTATCGATACAAAGTACATGTAAACATGAAATGATCAATGAAATACACGGAAACGGTTAAGGAGCTTAACTATTAAGAATATCTCAATGAGTCATTGAACTCCTTAGGGAATCTCCCCAGCGTAGTGGTTAAGCTGTTCACCTTGTGTTCGCGAGGCCATGGTTCGAATCCGGTTCGTGTCGTCTTGTTTACAAAGTGGATTTTTTTCCGATCCCTGTGGACTAGCACTTGATAGTTACGGAGTTACGTGCTATGAGTGGTACTTAAATACGGCCCTGTCCATTCACGAGTCGGAGAAAGGCGTTTTAACCACAAAGCCATGCGCTTCCTTTATGCAGATATAAAACAAACAATGAAAAACAATGAGTAGCAATGTATGGTTGTGAATGATGGACACTTAATAACGTAAAGGACACCTGTCACGAAGAGAATAGCTGCCTTCGAAATGAGATGCTACAGAAGAATTTTGAGAATACCATGGCCAACGAAAAAGACGAATCAAGAAGTGATAAGAACATTAAACTTTGAAGAAAGTTAGCTCTTAAATAAGATTATAACAAGAAAGCTGAGATTTTTTGGTCATACAAAGAGACATACCAACATGGAAAAATTAATAATAGAAGGTATGGTTCCTGGAAACAAGGGTTAGGGCCGCCCAAAATGATGATGGATAACAGACGTCACCGTTTTTTAAAACTCGCTCCTTCTTGCAGCAGGTCTTTCCTAGAAACGTATGGAGTTCAGAAGATTCTTATAGAAGAAGAATTTCCGGAAAGAATATGTTACCTAATATTTATATATATATAAATATTATATATATATATATAAATGCTTCTTTCGAAATACTCTTTCGAGTATAAATGCTACAGAAGAATTCTACGAATTTCCTATAGGGAACATAAGACCAATGTGTACGTAAGAAATAAAGTAGAGATGTGTGCAGGTGTCCAGGAGCCATTGCTTTCAATAGTGAAACGACGAAAACTAGCATGGTTCGGACATGTATGCAGGCACGATTCCTTGTCAAAAACAATACTGCAGGGAACTGTCGAGGGTGGAAGAAGCAGAGGAGGACAAATAAAGACATGGACAGACAACATCAAGGAATGGACAGGGCTAGATATTTCCACACTCATCCGCATTGCTGAGGATCGTATTCGCTGGAGGACTCTGTGTGCTGAAGCATACAATGTGGTACCCCTACGACCCTGATGGGTTGTTGTTTTATTGATTTATATATATATTCAGGAAGGGAATACACAAATGGGGATGAACAACAACTTTACAAATAAATACATTCAAAACTAATAATAGTGAATTTTCGCACCAGAATCGGGAAAAACAGGAAAGATCATAACTTTATATTGATGGTGCTCTATCGTGCGCAAACTGGAGAGTAACAGATACTTTCTGCTTTTCTGGTTTGTATTTTATCAGGCAATCGATGTACTTTTCTTACAATATTCAGGCATACAAGGTAGGTTTACAAAGTACAAACTGTTACGGAATTTATGTTTCTATCATAAGATCTTCTTCAATTAATTGTTTCAACACATTAAAACACAAAAACAGCACTAAACTGGAAGCGGCACACAGACAGCGGTTACATGCATAAAAGTGACGTCTACAATAATTCGCTGGAATTACATCGGACACGCGCTACGAATGGATACCGAAAGACTCCCCTGACAAGCTTTGATGTAGTCACCAAGGGGCAAGAGCAAACGAGGATTACCAAGAGAAACTTTACGCAGAACTATTACAAGGGAACGTTTCACAATCGGTATCAGAAACAATGAAGATCTAAAGCAAATTGCAATGAAACGAGAGACATTGAAATCTATGACATCCGCCCTATGTGTTGTCTTTGGCCCTAGAGGAATAACTAACTAACTAACTAGTTCAGTTCGTTCGTCCATCACAAGTGATGATGACCATTTGTCACATCCACTTTTGAAAATTCACTTAGAGTTATGTCCTTGATTATGAGTTCGAATGAGCCCTACTCTAGCTGTAAGCGTTCTTGGACAGTTCGGACATGGAATGACTTAGAAGAAACACTTAATTTAAACACTTAGAAAGACTAGTAGGATCTAATACTGAGTACATAATGCGCTGTGTCACTGTTTACAGCTCAGCTGCGATGTTATCACATTTCGGCCTTACACATACGACTTCAGCATGGCTTTGGGTCACTGACCCTATATAGGATAGGACAGCCAACTCCATCCCATAACCTCCTTAGTCGCCTCGTACGACATGCATGGAAGGTAAACACTATTGCTATTCTTTGCTTGCTCCCCTTTCGGGCCCCGACAACACACGGGTACCTTTGACTATATAGGAAATAGGGCAGCCGACCAAACCTCAAAATCTCATCAACCGCTTGTTACTACATGCCATTCTTACAATATTGCCATTCTTAGTTCCAATTTCTGGCCCTACAACACACGGTCGAATGAACCTAATTCGAATTGACATTCATGCAGAAATCCAGGCAATTAGTGTGGCAGCTAAAAAACTGCTGAACTCCAACTATGACCTACAGCCTGTGGTATTCCTGACAGATGCAAGGTCAGTGCTTCAAGCTCTCCAGTCTGAAAAACTAACAGACTTAAAAAAACTACTTAGCGAATTGTCTTACCAGTATAGGGTAACCATGCAGTGGATACCCTCTCACTGTGGAATACCAGGAAATTAAAAAGCAGACCAACTGGCTAAGGAAGGTGCTGCCGAAGACCAACCAGATATACCAATCACCTACCATCAGAAAAAACAGATGATCAAGTCAATAAGAAAGCCACAAACACCAACACAAGATGACTATCATATTATGAACAGACCAGAACAAGTTATAATTCTACGTCTCAGAACAGGACACAACCGACTCCGCAGTCACATGTATACAAAGTTCAAGATTGGCAACACAGCCATGTGTACATGTGGACAGGCAGCACAGAGTGCCAAACATATACTTCAAGAGTGTTCTGAGCATGAAACGCTGAGGCAGACATATTGGCCAGAGGAAACAACACTGGAATCAAAACTCTATGGGAGTATATAAACTGTATGAACTACAAAAGACAGTGAGTTATAGATATATTAGATAATAGATAAATAATTAGTTAGTCGTTGGATCATCGTCATTGCAATCCGGACTAGTCCATAAGTGGCAATCTCTCCTTGAGTGTATCCACCATTACACGTTGACTGACTGTCACAGTGCGCTATGGATTGACCATCCCTCATCCTCTCACACAAAACCGCTCCTCTCTAGCGACACCAAATTCCAAACCAAGCTTCCTTATTGTACTCATAGAACAAGAGTCTTCGTCACTTATACAGTCATTTGTTCTTGCGTTTTCTGTAGGAAATATAACATGTCAGGACAGTAGAGCCTTTGAAATTAGTTGACCGATTCCTCGTACCGCCAACAGCGTAGTAGCCGCGTGTTTCGGCCCAATATAGATATAATTAGATTATACATTAGATAGATGGATGCAATATATATATATATATATATTCGCCGAATACACATGTGTCGGGCCGCAAATAAAACGGCGAAGCAATGTAATTCCATCCGTGAGAACGATCCTGCAACAAGAGAGATCCATCGGGAGTTTGTGAATGAACTCTGAATAAGAAGATAGAGATAGACAGACAGGCAGGCAGTCAGACAGACAGGTAAGCAGACAGACAGACAGACAGCCAAAGTAATTAGATAAATCAAACGGTATTGAAGATTGACTTCTTTGAACGCAAGTTTTCATATATGCACTCCTCCCGATTGTCGGTACCCATTGCCGGTCTGAAAAAACATTTCAGCCCAACTGGGAAATGAACCACTCATATGCGAAGCCAGTGCGTTAACCTCTGCGCTACGTAGACCATAAACAAGTTATATTTTTTTTTTGTATTTATTGTAACCTTCTAAAATTGTTGTAACATTTCAGGAGTCATCGTGTATTTTTTTTTTCAGGTCAAGATACTTTTAATATTTATGCAATGAGCTCACATTCTGACCAAATAACGACACATAAAGACAACGGAAAAACTCCGCGTATTCCTGCCAGTGATGACTTAGTTGTAAATGAAATACCTGAAACTGTACCCACAGACATACATGAAACTGTACCCACAGACATACGTGAAACTGTACCCACAGACAGACAGGAAAAGAAGTCTTTAACCGATGTGGTTTTAGAAAGCAAGTCTTTCAAGAACATTTTAGCTCCTCGAAGCTCCAGGCATAAACTTGCAAAGGAAGATGCAGGTTCGGAGACACCAAAAACGAAAAAGAAGGGTCGTGGAACTATGGAGCAATACAGTGAAATGCTTAAGTCGCTCAAACAGCGTCGTAAGCATAGGCGTAGCATTATGACCCTTCTGTCCCCAACGGAAAGTGACATTACCGACGCGCTTAAATTCCGCTCTGGGTTATCAGGTAAGGAAACATATTTTCTTAACTGACAGTTTAGTTATAGTCTGTTCACTGATTCATAAACATGATTGGAAGCGATTTTTTCCGAAACTACCTGTCAGCACACAAGGATTTTTGGCATGCAACTTTTCAATCTCAATAACGAGAAAATGTATCTAGTTCAAACACAATTTCCTTTGTATGTTATAGATTTATCAATCTCTTCAATTGCATATAATATACCATCTTTTACAGTAAACAGCCGTCTTTTTTATAGATACCATTTTTTTAGCATTTAAATGCTCCAATGAAATTACAGTTATCTATTTTTAAATGCACCACATCGACACACTAGATATCCGAACACAACAATATTCATAATTGTAAAAGTGATGTGTAGTTAACAGTTAACTTGAGATTTCGAGGCAGTGACTTACTACGGTAATTTTGTTAGATTGAATATTTTTTGTGATTTCAATTGGTCAATGCAATATTTAGTCAGCGCAGCGACCAATAGAAACACGAAAGTATTCGGGTATGCTAAAAAGTTTAATGTTATCATTAGAGTGCAATATCAAGTGGGCTGTTGTTTATGTAACTATAAAAAAAACGCCTGCGTACTGTAAACTCTAAAGTTTGACTACACTTATTTGCAATGCTTCTAAAACATCACAATAATTCGCTGATGTGCAAATTCAACAGCATCAATGGACTAAATAATAATGCTATTTTAGCGTCATTGAGATTCGAAAGTTGCATGCCAAAAAATGTGTGCTCTAATAGGAAGTTTTGGAAAGAATCTATGAAAACTATGTTTATAAATTAGTAAAGGGACTATTGTTCATCAGTTAGCCAGTTCGCCAGTCAGTTAGTCTGTCAGTTATCCATTTACTTACTTATTTACGTAGCTAATTAGCTCTCAGCGGTGTGTACCAACTCTCAGTGGTGTGTACCAACTCTCAGCGGTGTGTACCAACTCTCAGTGGTGTGTACCAACTCTCAGCAGTGTGTACCAACTCTCAGCAGTGTGTACCAACTCTCAGTGGTGTGTACCAACTCTCAGCGGTGTGTACCAACTCTCAGTGGTATGCATCGATTCTCAGTAGTGTGTACCAACTCTCAGCGGTGTGTACCAACTCTCAGCATGGTGCACCAACTCACAGCGGTGTACGCCAACTGTCAGCAGTGTTCACCAACTTTCAACTATGTGCACCAACTGTCAGCAGTGTTCACCAACTTTCAACTATGTGCACCAACTGTCAACGATGTGCAATGCTTTAATAAGAAGCCCCCTACTCATAGTAGTTAAATTCATATAACTCGTACAGTTTGTGCAAAATCTCGCGGAAAATGTGCAATTTGTCTTCATAATGTATGTGCACAAACACTGAAGATGTTTGTGTTAAAAAATAATGAAACTATCACACATTACCATTTGGTGTGAAATTCGTAATAAAAATAAACATGTTTGTGTATCAATTTTAACGTTCTGCACAATTTTAACGCTCTGCACAATTTTAACGTAAATTTGCTAGTGACAACACCTAGTGAAATGAAATTTATTTCTTGTGTCGTTAAATTTTTAAACTGCTATGCAAAATCTCATTCAATTCCGTTTACTGGTTATTGAGATATTAAAGGGAATCTGAGTGCAACTATTTTGAAACGCACAATACATTGGTTGATTCTTGATCAGAAACTAGCATCATTGCACAAGAGCCATTCCCATAAATTTTCTATTTACTATTACGTCAGTAATCTTCTTCTTTTTCTTCTTCATCGTTCATTTTCAAATTTCCGTTGGATCTCCCTTGTAGCAGGACCATGGTCCTACTATATTTCCAGCAGGACGTAGTCCTGAGAATGGAAATGCGTTGTGCCACCGTTTTATTTGCGCAAAATACCCGACACATCAAGACGGATGTCAGTAATCTAAAAGTATATAAGCTTAGTATTCTAGTCAGATGTGTTTGTGGGTTCTTCTGGTCTTTCCAATGAGAACACCCCCCCCTCTCACTCCCCGTGGTCACTCCCATTTCTGTCATCTGAACATGTACATTGTCTCTTTCAGCAGCTTCTTCATCATTTTGTAGTGTATCCATGACATCATCATCAACATCATTTTGTAGTGTATCCATGACATCATCATCAACATCATTTTGTAGTGTATCCATGACATCATCATCAACATCATTTTGTAGTGTATCCATGACATCATCATCAACATCATTTTGTAGTGTATCCATGACATCATCATCATCATCATTTTGTAGTGTATCCATGCCATCATCATCATCAACATCATTTTGTAGTGTATCCATGACATCATCATCAACATCATTTTGTAGTGTATCCATGACATCATCATCAACATCATTTTGTAGTGTATCCATGACATCATCATCAACATCCTTTTGTAGTGTATCCATGACATCATCATCAACATCATTTTGTAGTGTATCCATGACATCATCATCAACATCATTTTGTAGTGTATCCATGACAACATCATCAACATCATTTTGTAGTGTATCCATGACAACATCATCAACATCATTTTGTAGTGTATCCATGACAACATCATCAACATCATTTAGTAGTGTATCCATGTCAACATCATCAACATCATTTTGTAGTGTATCCATGACAACATCATCAACATCATTTTGTAGTGTATCCATGACAACATCATCAACATCATTTTGTAGTGTGTCTATGAATGTTTTAATTAAATCAGTCTAGTATATTTTCATAAATGTGTCATCTCCTATAACTTTACCCATCAGTAGGTCAGCTCTTTCGTTGGAACTAAGTCCCGCATGGTCTGAAAGTAGATCTCTGTGTACTACATTGGATGCGTCAGCACAAGCAGTCAGGCAACAATTTCTATGTTCAGTGATGTTGATAAGTGTGGACATATCTTACCCAGTCTATTATGATGTCGTCTGTCCATAAATGTCTTTGTCTTCCTTCCACCGTCTGTTGTTCCTTGCAAGATATTTGTTGACAACTATTATTTTTTCGGATTACACGTCCCAACCATGCAATTTTCATCATATTGAAAGTAGTTCCCGATACTAACGGGAATTGAACCAGTCCGTTCAACGGCACCAAAGCGCCCAGCAACTATTGCACACGCGTTCTTCCGTACTCTACTAACTGCATCTCCAAAAAAAGATGCGATTTTGTCAAGCCATTCAAACCGTGCACACAAAATCACCAGAACGGACCAAGCGAGACAAGGACTATTACAACAACAAGAAACATCCCCTACAGGTTTGAAATATCCGCAGTAACAACAAACATATAACATAATTTCCGTATTAGTTGTACGGGATGTTTGTTGTTGTAATAGTCCTTGTCTCGATTGATCCGTTCTGGTGACTCAGTGCACAAAGACAGGAAACGATAATATCAAGGATTGGATGGGGTAGAAGTAAGTAAAGTAACCCATAGCATTTATTAATACCGTAAGGGTGTGAGATGTTAGCGATCTCACATTTCAGTGGCTCTGCAAATGAGAGCGGCAGCCATCTCCTCTCCCTCGCAGTCTTTACTTCCCGGATTAATCCGGTATCCATTTAAGGCTGGGTCGACCCGGGAGCCGTTGTGATTTGAAAAACATTTCCGCCCCAACTGGGGAATTAACCCAGCACCCCTCATATGCGAAGCCAGTGCTCTAACCACCACCCTACGCGGCTCAGGATGGTAGAGAATGAAGAGGCTTGAAGATCTTTCTGCATCAAATATCTGGATATGTCACCCCATTGACCCTGACCAGTTATGTGTTTTATTATTATTATTATTATTATTATTATTATTATTATTATTATTATTAATAATAATATGTACAAATACAATCTACGGTGCATGGCGATGATTGATGTGACGCACCAGACTAACCTGAGCCACAAACAATTATTCACAGTATATGCAAGGAATCAGATGCGCGCTTGTATCATCATGTGATGTTGTGTTTCTTAGGCGTTAGTTTGTTTGTTACTTTCGTGCACAGGCAGCACATAGGGCACAGGGTTTGATTCTGCACACTGCCTGTACTTTTATTTCTTGTATGAACCTGCAACCTATTATTTCTCCTTCTGTAAGTATGGTGTCTTTTATGGCAATTTTGTGTCTTCTTCTTTTTCTTTTCCACTCAAGTGTCTACTTAAGGGCTTGCTGGTTCAGTTTATTTTCATCTAGTCTAAGAACGTGTCCCAGGTTTCTCCATCTACTTTTTCCTATATCATTTAAAACATGTTCTTGGTGTTTTATTTCTTAAGCAGCTATTTGTGACAAATTGCTCCATTTTATGTTTAGCAATTTTCGGAGATTTTTGTTTTCAACGCTATTTATAACGTTTTATCTGTCGCCTGCGTTGATTTTCAGCTTTCATTAACTAAGTCAATGATGGAATAACAAAGGAGTTGAATAGTTTTAACTTGCTGTTTCTTAGACTTCCAGCAATTTAAATGATTAATATGCCAAACCAACATCACACATTGCTGCTTTAAATTGAATATCTTTTATTAACCCCAGCTGGAAGACAGCTCTACGTATTTGAAGAGGATTCTCCTGTGGGTACACCGACAGGAATTATCACTCCTAGGTTTTCAACCTCGACAGAACCGAGAGAAGACTACATACCACATGAAAGCTCCTTCAATCCAGCATTGTTGCTACGAAATGATCCGACGGTAGCAAGAATAGTCGCGGATGTTCTACGCGACTACACAGAAGAGGTACAACTTTTACATGATTTATATATATATAAATTTATTTTTTTGGGGGGAGGGGGGTCATCTGTCCATACAGTATATACAGACTGTCTGCGGTATATAAAACAGCTACACAGAATTAATTAGAATTTACGCGCATGCGGTTGCGTCTGTGAGTCTCATAATGGTTCACTAGACAAACCAACCATGCAACAGAAAAGCTTAGTAGATGGCATGCCTTTATATTGAGGCTATCTTCTTATAGAAGCTTTATGGCACATCATCTATACAATCCCATAGTTGTAACCTACGATAACAGTTACCTTGTTGTTCCGACAGGCCGACGTTGTGCTTGAACTAGTTACGGGCACGGCGTGGGTGGGCGGAACAACAAAGAAACCTGTCGCAGGGGCCAGAGTTGTGCCCTGATGTCGACGTCTGTTTCGGCAGCATTGGACTGGAAACAACATCGAGTCGAATGGCTGCTAGAACAGAGGGCGGAGCACTTATGGGAATTCCCCACGTGCCGTGAGGCCGGTTTCTAATCAAGAATCAAGATTTAATTCGCTACGTTTTTATTATTTCGTGATTTTCGTTGTTGGTTACTATTTTTGAGTCCTTTTGGCTATACTTGGCATGCTGCTCAAAGTATATAAATAATGGCCAACGAAAACACGACAATAATAAAAAACGTAATGAGTGAAGTCCTAATAAATTATATGCAGAGATCTCCTACACCGAAGATTGTCATGGTCTCTCGCTGTGTTTCTTGCGAGTTTGTTTTATCCAATAATATTTATAACACTTGTTCATTTTCTCTGTTCACTTTTCTGTTCATTTTTCTGTTCATTTCGATATTTATATTGAAATTTTCATTTGCCACAAAGAACATCTGAAAATCAAGAATAGTAAATCTATCTATCTCTCTATCTATCTATCTATCTCTCTATCTATCTATCTATCTATCTATCTATCTATCTATCTATCTATCTATCTATCTATCTATCTATCTATCTATCTATCTATCTATCTATCTATCTATCTATCTATCTATCTATCTATCTATCTATCTATCTATCTATCTATCTATCTATCTATCTATCTATCTATCTATCTATCTGTCTGTCTGTCTGTCTGTCTGTCTGTCTGTCTGTCTGTCTGTCTGTCTGTCTGTCTGTCTGTCTGTCTGTCTGTCTGTCTGTCTGTCTGTCTGTCTGTCTGTCTGTCTGTCTGTCTGTCTGTCTGTCTGTCTGTCTGTCTGTCTGTCTGTCTGTCTGTCTGTCTGTCTGTCTGTCTGTCTGTCTGTCTGTCTGTCTGTCTATCTATCTGTCTGTCAATATGTCTGTATGTCTGTCTGTATTTCTGTCTATCTATCCATCTGTCTGTCTGTCTGCCAGTCTGTCTCTGTCTGTCTATATCTCTGTCTGCCTGCCTGTCTGTCTGTCTTTCTATCTGTCTTATATTTCTATAGGAGTATGAAAATTAACGCAGAAGAAGAAGAAGATTGACACGTGAAAAGCTTATTCTGGTAGATATGAACATGTTTGCACACAGAACACTGTAGTAAACATCTGTAATATCTGTCATTGCAGGATGATATTAATATCTTTCATTGCCGGATTATTTTTATATTTTTCATTAAAGGATGATTTTAATATCTTTCAATGCAGGACGCTTAAAATATGTTTCACTACATGATGATATATCTTTCATTTCAGAATATGATATAAATCTCGGTTTTTACAGGCTGATATAAATATATCTTTGATTGCAGGATGACGCTATGCTGAAGAAACTTGTCCTTATGCTGTGTGACGATTCTCTGACTAACAGGGAAGTTCTGGAACTATTTTCACAGAGTGTTAATGAAAGAAACAGTGTGAATGACGTTCTGTACAAATCAATGGAACTGGTCATCTCAATGACACGAGATCCAACAAGTGAACATTATTTTACTAAGATTTCTGTTATTATTTGTGCTATCTGTATTACCTTTTTCCTGATAAAGTTTCTTTAGCCGTAACGAAGAATTTTCCCCTCTTTATATAATGTATGTGTTGTATTGGTATTACCGTTTGGAGTTAATAAGGTAGACATATCGATTATACAGCTGCATGAACGACACATCGTCTACATGTTTTAGCCCAGGCACTGTGCTTTCCTTTCCTGGTCTTAATAAGATTCAGAAGTAAATCAGGGCTACACGTCTAAAAGACACACAAAAGCACCATGTAGTACAAGTGGGCCTTTGATTCCTTGTAAAAGTAAAGTGAAGTAAACCATAGCATTTATTAATGTCGTAGGGGTGTGAGATGTTAGCGATCTCACATTTCAGAGGCTCTGCAAATGAGGGCGGTAGCCATCTCTTCTCCCTCGCAGTCTTTACTTCCCGGATTAATCCGGTATCCATTTAAGGCTGGGTCGACCCGGGAACCGTTGCGATCTGAAAATAATTTCCGCATTAACTGGGGAATGAACACAGGACCACTCATATGCGAAGTCAGTGCTCTAACCACTGCTCCAACGCGGCTCCCTATATAATCCTTGTACATTCCTTGAACATTACATGGAGGACTATTGGTGGCTCTGATTGGTCTTGTGATTCATGTCCATCATCGCTATGTATCGTGTATTACATTTCCTATACCACAGCAATAATAACATCGTCTGGAAAGACGGAAAGATGCCTACTACGTAATATGTGTGTTGTACGTCATAATAGGCATAGATCGTAGATTATATGTCTTATATCACAACACTAACACTATTGACGGGAAAGACGGAAATGTGCATACTACTACTATACAATTTATTACAATGTATGCCAATTTTGTCTCATTAGATTTCGTATTTTATAAAAATATTGGAAGTCTCTGGAAAATGAAAATCTAGAAAAGTCTGCAGCTATTCTCAGCTGTTGGACATTCCTTCCAAATTATTACATCTGTTTGAATTGCTTTTGCTCTTCTTTCAGCTTTTGGATCAACCTATTCCTGTGAGCAAATTTTCTCTCACATGAAAGCAAGGCTAAATCTACAGCGTAGTCGCCTAACGCCTGAACATTCAGAAAATTAAACTCAAAGTGACAAAGTATGTTGTTGATATTGAGCAACTGGCCAAGACCATGCAAGGGCAAGACTCCCATTTATAATTTAAATTTTTTTAAAAATCTTTCAAGAAACTATTTCTTTTAATGTTTTTTACAACTTTACATTAGTATTGAATATCACTATACATTAATTAATTAAAATATAAAATATTTGGTAAAATAAGAGTATTGGCCTCGACTTGTATAAAATTAAATGTGATGGCACTCTGAATAATTTGATACCTTAAGTTGGCACACAGTTAGCAAAATGTTGCCGACCCCTGTTTTAAATCATTTGGTCCAATCCCATATCATGTGCCTACCGTTTAAATTTTTTGCTTGATTATTTCTCTTGGCAATGTTTATCAGAGAACGGGTATTTATTTATTAAACCCCAGTCCTAACTCACAAAACTCTTCAAACCACTCATACAACTGTCCTAAATATTTAAATTAAAAAACATAGGTAAACACATTTATAAACATAACCAAGGGAAAGAATTAAAAAAAACATAGATAAACATATTTATAAACATAACCAAGGGAAAGAGTCAAAAGAAAAATATAACGATAAGCACATGATCTGGGGTTGAATCAACCATTTTATAATTTTTAAGTGAGGGCTGTTATTCTTGAAAGAAACAAGAGAACCCTGCAGATCGCGCTAGTACAAGAAGCAATGGACATCTTTTATAATAAACTATCTGCTAAAGTAAATCTGATAGTGAAGAAAGTCAAATGGTCAGATATGAGAAATGTGATGAAACATGCGTTAATTTGATTTAAGAACAAAATTGTAAGAAAACCTGGCCAATGGATCATCTTATAGAAAAATTATGACAACTAAAACAAAGAATACATCAAATGTAATCAATTACCGTAATCTTCTAATTATACGAGCATTTTATTACGTCACCGGTCTAATAACTAGATTCAAAAATATACGCAGCGATGAACGAAGATGCAAGGTTGAATACTTTTATAACCATAATTTTAAGGTAAAATTTCCATTTTCATCAATTGTGTTTTAAAAAATAACTACAAAAAACAAAAAACAACAACATAATAAAATAGCTTAAATTCACTGACAAGCAATTAATCGTTATAATTCTAGCTATTTCATCTCGACTCAGTCAGTCAGATCATCTTTTGCCAAGTTTGGTACACAGGGCTGATGTCATAGTTCTCCATGCCTGTCGGTCAGTTGCTAGGGATTGCAGGTCTTGTGCATGTATGCCTGTTGATTTTCATTCATTCATAAATGTTCTTCTGAGCGTTGTTTTTTGGTCTTCCCTGTTTTCTTTCTCCGTCTGGTGTCCACATGAAGGCTTGTCGTGGAATTATGTCTTCCTTGATTCTAAGTATGTGGTCGATGTATGTCCAGCGGCGTTTTCTGATGATGTTCGTCACATATTCTTGTTTTGTCTCCTCTCTTAGTATGTCGTTTGATTTGAAGTCTTTCCAATTTGTGTTTGTGATTTTTCTGAGGCATCTATTCTCGAAGGCAACTAACTTTGTATCCATTATTGCGGTAGATTTCCAACTTTCACATCCATATGTCAATAATGGAATCACACTTGCATTGAATATTCGCAGTTTGATGTGTTTACTTGCGATCTTCGATCTCCAGATCGAAATTCTAATCCCGACTTTTATTTAAATTCTATCATTGACAAGAAATTAATCGTTATAATTCTAGGTATTTTATCTAGACTATTTAAATGTTATTTCTTGGTTGAGTTTTGACAGCAGTTACGTAGGAAACAGTTTTACGAACAACAGCATTAGTGGTTAATTAATTACAATTCAATAATTAGGGGAGGGTGAGGTGGGGGGTGGAGGGCTCAAACAGTTTGACAATTGTTGCCAGAAGTTGATGTCAACTATAGTTTTTGTATATCTATCAAATTGTCTGAATTGTACATTTGTTTTCTTAAAAAATATGAATAATTTTGTGTGGGTTATTTTCACACTTTTATCGGCATAATTATTTTTGGGATGGGTTAAAATAATTTGACATAATTAAGCTGTAAGTCTCTGGATTCTTGACATGTGTTTACAAGGGGGAGGTGGGGGGGGGGGGTAAAATTGGCACACACAAATTGACGAAACTTATGGACACCCCCCCCCCTTCCGGCCAGATTTTTCATATTGTGATCAGTTTAAACCAGAAAATATTAAGAAAGTATACATTTTTAAATTGGTATAAAACACACGAAGAGTCGAATACGGCAACACTGACGTGATGTTTTTGTAATGTCATCATCATCATCAAGTGCCGTCTCAGCAACGAAGGTTGGCTGCAATAGATCTCCAACATCCTCTGTCTTTTGTTTTGGTGGTGCACTCGGCTAGATTGTAACCTGCCCATCTTGTATTGTTACTCTTCCACTTGTATCTCTGCCTACCTCTTGCTCGCTTCCCTTCAACTTTACCCTCAAGTAAGATCTTCAATAAGGTGTCATGTCATTTAATGTGTCCAAAATATTTTATTTGCCTGATCTTTATTTCTCTTAATAATTCTTTCTTCATATTAAGTGTTTGTAGAACCTCTTTGTTTGTTTTCTTCTCTTTCCATGATGTTCTCCCTATTCTTATATATACCCACATCTCAAATGTATCAATTCTGTCTTCTAATTATTTGTTTAGTGTCCATCTTTCTGAACCATTAATATAGAATAGATGTAGCATTTCATAATTCTCATTTTTAATGGTACATTTTGTAATGTACCACTGTTAAATTCAAAAGATAACACTTTTTGTATATTTTTTGTTTTTTTAACTGTCAGAATTTGCGGAAGAGCAAGCAAAAATAGATGACGATTCCGGCGTTCCACTTTTTGCAGATCAAACGTATTTACGTGCTACCATGGCAACAAATCTTTTGAAGAATACTTTAAAGGATTTCCTTACAGTTGAAACATCGACTACAGATGGTGAACCACAGAAAAGAGTGCCATTTTACCAGGCTGCAGAAATGGCGTCCAGGGTTTCCATTATGCAAATGGACGATAGGACGATTGACCGAAATAAATTTGACTTTTATATTAAACAGTAAGATGTCATTCTCTAACTACGTTACACACTTTAGTTTTATTTGTGTCAATTTCAAGGAATTACGAGCAATATAGCTCTTGAAATTTTCAATACAATGAGGATGTACCCAGAGTTTTATTTTATACTCAGAAGAAATCATCTTTCAGCTGTATTTTATGCTCAGAAGATATCATCTTTCAGCTGTATTTTATGTGGTCTCCTGCGCCTCGTAGACACGATCATTATGCAGAAAGAATACACAACAAGCCAATGAGCATTTTCTCTCAAACATGAAAGAATCTTTTTAAAGCAATAATGTCATAGCAACAGAAGATTTGTGTTTTTGTGTACCTCTTTTTTCTTTTATATCTTGTCTTACATATATTTTATCTTTAATATCTTTTATCTTCTATATATTCTATCACATTGTTCGTAAGAAACGTCGTTCTCACGCAAATTGTGCCTACAGACAATCCCTAGCGTGACTTTTGACAGAGTACTACATACCTTCAAGCTGAATTATTGAGGCCTTCCTTCGTTACTTTTCTTGATTATTCCCGTGTCCCCAGTCGGTCATAATGTATGCACACGGAATCACATGCCAAAAATAGCCATGGCTACTCCAAGTATATAGACAGTAAGTAATGGAAAATGTGACAATAATGAAAAACGTTCCGAAGGAAGACCTGTTTACGTTTAGCAGTTGGGTCTTATAATATATACTTACGGCCACGGCCCGAGTTTAGGCTATGTTTTCCAAGTTATTGGGGGCTATGGAAAATCTTTCATGGAGGACATACATATAGTTAGTTAGTTAGTTAGTTAGTTAGATAGTTAGTTAGTTAGATAGTTAGTTAGTTAGATAGATAGATAGTTAGATAGTTAGTTAGTTAGTTAGTTAGTTAGTTAGATAGTTAGTTAGTTAGTCAGTCAGTTAGTCAATTAGTCAGTCAGTTAGTTAGTTAGTTAGTTAGTTAGTTAGATAGTTAGTTAGATAGTTAGATAGTTAGTTAGTTAGTTAGTTAGTTAGATAGTTATATAGTTAGTTAGTTAGTTAGTTAGCTAGATAGTTAGTTAGTTAGTTAGTTAGATAGTTAGATAGTTAGTTAGTTAGTTAGATAGTTAGTTAGTTAGTTAGTTAGATAGTTAGATAGTTAGTTAGTTAGTTAGTTAGATAGTTAGTTAGTTAGTTAGTTAGATAGTTAGTTAGTTAGTTAGTTAGTTAGATAGTTAGTTAGTTAGTTAGTTAGATAGTTAGTTAGTTAGTTAGATAGTTAGATAGTTAGTTAGTTAGATAGTTAGTTAGTTAGTTAGTTAGTTAGTTAGTTAGTTAGTTAGTTAGTTAGTTAGTTAGTTAGTTAGTTAGTTAGTTAGTTAGTCGTCGGATCATCATCACTGCAAACTGGACAAGTCCATAGTTGATCCGATCTCTCCTGGAGTGTATCCGCCATTACACTTCTGCTGACAATCTATTTTCTGACAGTCAAATAGTATTGACAGTACAATATGACAGTTCCTATGTTGGTTGACGATCATTCGTCGGCGCCCTCCAAAATGTTCACCTCCAGCAACACCGCACCACAAACCCTGATCTCCAATCCCTGCTATCAAAAAGGAATCACCATCCACACCAGCCCTACTGTCGCGTGCGACTTCTCCCAAAGTGTTCAAAATGTCAGCTCGATCCACTGCCCTATCGTCCTGTGGCACATTCGCGCCTGCCGCCAGTTAATCTGCTCCTTGCTCCTGGACATACATATGTCATTGTACATAAATATTTCCCTACTGCGAGCCCGCTGGATTTCAGACAGTTCTCCGAATATCAAAAGTTTGGCATTCTGCAGACGTGACACAGCTATTGCAAGCTATTTCTGCTAATGTTTCCATGGCTGATGGTAGCCGAGTGTGGCGTAACACTTCTTTATTGGGGATTTTATCGTCCAATTGAATGTTTAAGATTTTACAAAGACATCTTAGGTGAAAGGTGTTTAGGTGAAAACTGTAGTGTTTTATGTTTCGGATCCACAGTATGGTATGTTTATCATACATATGCGATAAATATATTTCTTTGTTTTCAATTTTAGCTTTCAGTTTTTCCAAGCTCGTTTTTACAGTACGATAAAAATGATAGCCACTTTGCCTCCTTTAATTTATAACCAGAAGATTTCATCTTTTAGCTGTGTTTTATACCCAGTAAATTATATTTTTCATTTGTATTTTATACCTGCAATATTCCATCTTTCAGCTGTATTTTATACCTGCAACATTCCATCTTTCCTCTGTATTTTATACCTGGAATATTCTATCTTTCATGTGTATTGTATACCTGCAATATTCCACCTTTCAGCTGTATTTTATACCTGCAATATTCCACCTTTCATCTGTATTTTATACCTGCAATATTCCATCTTTCAGCTGTATTTTATACCTGCAATATTCCATCTTTCAGCTGTATTTTATACCTGCAATATTCCATCTTTCAGCTGTATTTTATACCTGCAATATTCCATCTTTCAGCTGTATTTTATACCTGGAATATTCTATCTTTCATCTGTATTGTATACCTGCAATATTCCACCTTTCAGCTGTATTTTATACCTGCAATATTCCACCTTTCATCTGTATTTTATACCTGGAATATTCCATCTTTCAGCTGTATTTTATACCTGGAATATTCTATCTTTCATCTGTATTGTATACCTGCAATATTCCATCTTTCAGCTGTATTTTATACCTGGAATATTCCATCTTTCAGCTGTATTTTATACCTGCAATATTCCATCTTTCAGCTGTATTTTCTACCTGGAATATTCTATCTTTCATCTGTATTGTATACCTGCAATATTCCACCTTTCAGCTGTATTTTATACCTGCAATATTCCACCTTTCAGCTGTATTTTATACCTGCAATATTCCACCTTTCATCTGTATTTTATACCTGCAATATTCCACCTTTCAGCTGTATTTTATACCTGCAATATTCCATCTATCAGCTGTATTTTATTCCTGCAATATTCCATCTTTCATCTGTATTGTATACCTGGAATATTACACATTTCAGCTTAACTGAATATTCCACTCAAAAGATTCCATCTTTCGTAAATGAAATATTCAGCAACTTTTTAGTTCATTTATGCATTCAGTTTTTGGACAAACCCACCCCTTTCTCTCAACAGCACACACTGAAGTTGAATTTAGTACCAGACTGGTGAAGACATTACACAACCATTTTGTTTTCTTTTCCATGTTGTCCGTGTATTAGAAGTGATGATGAAAATTTGTTATATACACTTGATAAAATTCAGTAATATATATATTATTGACCACGAGTTCGTAGATGGCTAGTATTTCATATTCTGATATCAAATGTCCTAGGACAGTTAGGGCACGGAATACCCATGTTATGTTATGTTATGTTATGTTCCTCCAGGGCCATAGGCGGGGCATAGGGCAGAAACCATAGCTTTACATTTCTGTCTTTGTGTTGCCAGGTCTTTCAATTGTTGCGTGTTGTTTAGGTTCATTGACATGCCTTCTCTATTAATGGTTCTTCGTAGAGTTTCTCTAGGTCTCCCTCTTCTTACTCCAGGTGGCACCCAATATAGTGACTGATGGGGAATTCTTAGGATGTTCATTCTGAGAACATGGCCGATGTAAGTCCAACGCCTTTGTCTAATGAAGGAAGATATATAGGTTTGTTTGCTTTCCTCTCTTATAGTAGTGTTAGATTTTAAGTCACTCCACTTAATATTCAGAATGGTACGTAGGCATTTGTTTTCAAAGGAGTCGAGTGTCTTATCTGTGACTTTTGTGGCTTTCCAACTTTTCCAACCATAGAATAGGGTTAGGGTACCCATGTAGAGGATTTTAAAAAATCTACCCTTCTTTCTAGCTACTCTCGTTCTTGGGCTGCATTTCTTCTTTTCACAAGATGTTGCGTATGTATTTTACTGTAGAATGCAATGTAGTTCTATTGCGTCCAACATCAAATACTGTATTTTGGTCTATTTCAAAGGCTTTCAGTGAGCTGTTTAACGTGTCATTGTAGCACTTTTCCTGAACACCATGAGAACGTACGCTTTCTTCAACTCACCACAGAAAAGTATCTTTGGCAAGGGATGATATGACATACGTACAACATAACCTGCCCAACGAATCTGTGTCTGTATCCGAGTAATGTTCCTGCTAGGGATACCGAAACATATTCTATTTTACATTTTATGCATACCTTAACACATTTTAAATACTTTTCAACATATATTTATCATGGGTAACCTTAAACGATGTAATAGAGAATTAAATGAATTATTTATAATTCTAGTAACATTTAAAGTTCACTTATAACTACTCACAGATATAGTAGCATGTAAATTTGCCGCACGTGGAACAAAATAATTACCGGCCTGTAGAATTTGTCCGCACCTGGCGTGCACAGGTTTCAGTAAAATGTATTGTAATTTCATCGGGATAAAGCGGGAGACTGCGTACTCTTATTATTAATGCGCTATTAATGCCTATGAAGATTCTGCAACACATTATAAACACACTAACTAATTCTAATCTTACCTCTTTAACATGACTGCGTCTTACTGCTTTGACTGCTCTAACGAAAGACATATGTGGGAATGTGTTCTTTTAAAAATTATAGAATTATTATTAAACGCAGTGATTCACCTTAATAAACATGCCATTCTGTGCCCTAAATTGAATACAACAAAAGACCAAGGGAAATTATTACTTCGTCTGCGCTTTCCTACTAATGCATTCTACCGAAAACCGTACAGGTCAGAATTCGGGCGCATTTAACTGCGGCGTATACTATTTTGTTCAACATAAGCTGTAAATTAATATTAGGAATATATAGATATATCTGAATATTTGTAATAAATCGTTTAACTATAGCAATATGCATTTGCTTCTCCAGGGGGTGGTTCTTTGAGCAAGTTGCAATCGACGACAACATTGTGAGACGGGCGAATATGTCAATGACCACGTTGATAGCGATTGCCATGAGCGACAAACCAGCAGAGGAAAGTGTGGATCTCACCACAAGCGGAGATGCCGTGCATGACAATTTAGATCATGTTGACATTTTGCAGGAGGTCAGCTTCGTGAAATTGGAGAAAAAATTAGAAGATTATAAGGCTAAGTTTGGCTACAGAAAATCGGTTCGAGTATTACCGAAGCTGGCGCCAAAGGCTTTGGTTCAACAGGGACTACCAAAACATGTTAGCAAAAAGATTCCTTCACAAGAATATGTTTTCAGACTTAAAGTAAGTACAAGAATCACTCAAGACTTCTCGTCTTCTATCTGTTACCAATCAATCTCAGAGCTGTCAATCTTACAGAACTAAAGTATGTCTCGTCTTCTATCTATTACCAATCAATCTCAGAGCTGTCAATCTTACAGAACTAAAGTATGTCTTTCTTAGGGTTTAAATATTTAGGAAGCGTCTTCATAGAAGATGGCAAACTCGATAGAGAGATCAAAAAAGGTGTCAGAAAGTCAATGCTGTGAGCTGTCGTCAATACTCAAACACAAATCAATCTGTATGGGTTTTTGGTAGCATATCCTATCCAGGACGTAGCTATCAACCAAGCATTTGTTGGCTGTGTTGATTTTCTAGGCAATATAAATACGTTCAGTAGGTTGCCATTGCTTTCTGAACGGTCCGGATGCACAATTGCCTGTGGTGAGGATCGAACTCGGTACCTTTGCCGTCACAGACACGCTCTGTACCACTTCGCCACAGAGCCAGAATCTGCATGGGTACAAATCGATAATTGATAAACAGTATTTTTATGCCAGATCTATTTTACCAATATCAAACATGACACCCTTAACAAAGACACTAGTGGATTGATCACAACGTAAGAGATGATATGTTTGAGGAAAGCTTTAAATGTCGACAGAGGCGATTGACAGAGAAATGAAGATATCAGGAAAGAACAAAAGACCATCTCAAGTCAAGACTACATCGAGAGACAGCAAACTAGGTGGCTTGTCCACTTCATGAGAATGAAACCAACGTAACCAGCTCTTCGTGTATACAACAACAACAGATTAGATTACAAGGCATGAGGAAGATCACAAACTGGATTGATGGAGACAATTAAAAAAAACAAAAAAACTATAAAGAGACACGGGCTGACCATGGCGAATGCGATCCAATTGGCCAAAGACAGGCAACTCTAAATCTCCCCACCCCTCATAACGCTTAACGGCAAAAGTAGAAACGACAATAGATAGATAGAAAGATAGATAGATAGATAGACAGTCAGTCAGTCAAACAGTCAGTAACTTAGTCAGTTAGTCAGTCAGTTAGTCAGTCAGTCAATTAGGTAATCAGGTAGTCAGTCAGTCAGTTAGTCAATCAGTCAGTCAGTCAGTCGGCCAGTCAGTCACGCAGTCAGTCGGTCAGTCAGGCAGTCAGTTAGTCAGTCGGTCAGTCAGTCAGTTAGTCAGTCAGTTAGTCAGTCAGTTAGTCAGTCAGTTAGTTAGTCGGTCAGTCAGTCAGTCAGTTAGTCAGTCAGACAGTCAATTAGTCAGTCAGTCAGTCAGTCATGCAGTCAGTTAGTCTGGAAATGCCTCCCTTCGGTGACATGCATCCATGAATGCTCTTAACCCAACAATACCTTGAAGACAGCAAACCCTATGCGTTTGAGTGTCACCACGGTTACTCAACTGAGGCGGACCCTATACCTTTGTCAGAATATATATATATACAGGCTTTTAAGAGCTGCCTGCTCACAGTTAAAGGGATTATATCACCACCATCATCATCATCATCACCACCATCATCATCATCATCACCACCATCACCATCATCATCATCACCACCATCATCATCACCACCATCATCATCACCACCACCATCATCATCGTCATAATTATTATCATCATTTTATAGAAGTCGATTTTAATTAATTGATTTGTCTATATTTGACATTAATTCGTACATACAGAAACAGGGGCCACCCAAGAAAGCGAAGACAGCTGACGAGAAACTGATGAAGGGAGGTCCAATCGGAGAGACAGAGGTGGCATCATTGATAATGGAGGCATGATTTTTATTTCAGCAATTTATCGTGTTATAATTTTATTAATTTTTATGGAAAGATGACGAATAGATATATCAGTTAGCACAATTTCATTGATACATGGATACATGGATACATGGATACATGGAGGGTGTATTGATAGACTTACATAGTTGTATGGATACATGGATACATGAAGGGTGGATTGATATACTTACATAGTTGTATGGGTACATGAAGGGTGGATTGATAGACTTACATAGTTGTATGGATACATAGGTACATGGATACATGAAGGTGGATTGATAGACTTACATAGTTGTATGGATACATGAAGGGTGGATTGATAGACCTATTACATAGTTGTATGGGTACATGGATACATGAAGGGTGGATTGATAGACTTATTACATAGTTGTATGGATACATGAAGGGTGGATTGATAGACTTACATAGTTGTATGGGTACATGGATACATGAAGGGTGGATTGATAGACTTACATAGTTGTATGGATACATGGGTACATGGATACATGAAGGTGGATTGATAGACTTACATAGTTGTATGGATACATGGATACATGAAGGGTGGATTGATAGACTTACATAGTTGTATGGGTACATGGATACATGAAGGGTGGATTGATAGACTTACATAGTTGTATGGATACATGGGTACATGGATACATGAAGGTGGATTGATAGACTTATTACATAGTTGTATGGGTACATGAAGGTGGATTGATAGACTTACATAGTTGTATGGATACATAGGTACATGGATACATGAAGGTGGATTGATAGACTTACATAGTTGTATGGATACATGGATACATGAAGGGTGGATTGATAGACTTATTACATAGTTGTATGGGTACATGAAGGTGGATTGATAGACTTACATAGTTGTATGGATACATGGATACATGAAGGGTGGATTGATAGACTTACATAGTTGTATGGATACATAGGTACATGGATACATGAAGGTGGATTGATATACTTACATAGCTGTATGGATACATGGATACATAAAGGTTGGATTGATACGTTTGCATAGTTGTATGGGTACATGGATAGTGGATTGTTAGGTTTGCAAAGGTGTTGGATACATGAAGGATGGATTGATAGGTTTACATAATTGCTTGGATAGATGGCTAGGATTACATAGTTGCATGGAAAGATGGATATATAGATTACATAGTTGGATGGGTCGATGGATTGGTTTACATAATCGCTTGGCTAGATTGATATGATTACATAGTTGTATGGATATATGGAAAAGGATTACATAGTTACATGGATATATGGATAAGTTTACATAGTTACATGGATATACATATATATATATATCAATTGGGAGTTGTGGTAGTGTAATCTGAGGTTTTGTACTTCTGTCAAAATTGCCGACGAGAATGGATGTATTCTCTCTGCGGTGTCCAATTAGCGACTGTTTCTTCCGGAAAGAAATGGCAACCTACGCGAATATTCTGCTAAGAAATTTCTAATGGATCAATTGAAATTTTCTCTAGGATTGTGGCCTGTGGTATAGCATTAGTATAATTCCTTTTTTTTAAAAAATATTTCCGGTTGCAATGTACGGCTGTGAAACATGGACCCTAAGTAAAACAGCGGCAAATAAGATCAACGCCTTCTAGATGAAATGCTACAAAAAGATACTTAGAATATCATGGACGGAGAAAAACTCAGATATTATAAACACGAAGATTCCAGAATGTCAGTTTCTAAACACAAAAGCAAAGAGAAAACTACACCTGTTTGGTCATATAAAGAGACAAAACTTTCTAGAAAGACAAATAATTGAGGGAAGAGCACATGAGGTGGAGAAAGGGCAGACCAAGAAGAAGATGGATTGACGACATTAAGGATAACATGAATACGTTGTTGGAAAATGCTAGCCACGTGGCTCAAGACAGAGAATGGTTCAGGGGGTTCATTGGGAAAAACAGCGTTCTGGAGAGAATACGTCACATAACAATGTGAGATTTATTCGTTCCCTGACCTGCAAGCAAGGGAGGGAGGGATTCGAGACCACTCGTTATTCTTCTTCTTCTGCGTTCATTCTCAAACTCCAACTGGATCTAGCTGGATCATGGTCCTGCTAGATTTCCAGCAGGATGTAGTCCAGAAAATGGAAATGCGTTGTGTCGCCGTTTTATTTGCGCCAATGGCCCGACACATCCGTCTTCGGCGGGACTCGTTATTCGTTGTTTGAAATTTAAAAAAATACTAACGCGTGTAGTTTTCCCTAGGCATGGCCGTTTCCGATAAAGACCTACCAACAGAATTAACTAGTACCTCATTCGTTACTTTATTTTATTATTGTTGTCATCGGTTGATCACATATTTATATATATTTGGAATCGCATGCCAAAAATAGGCAAGGCAACTCCAAGTATATAAATAGTGACTAACCGATTGTCTAACAATAATTTAAAAAAGTAACGAATGGAGGTTCTAATTAATTCACCTGGTAGGTCTTCTATAAATTTCGACGGTGTTGACCCAGCTACCTGGAGGTAGTGCATAAGAGTTCATAGTCTGGGTAGATCGAGAGAATCCCCACCCCCCGCCCCACGATCGGTAAAAAAAAAGAGCGGTTGGTGACTATAATCCTGAGGTTTCTACTAAAAACCCGACTACACATTTGGGCACTAATAGGAAACCGTGTGCTATAATGCTAGTTGATAATTCAAATACTTTTTGTAGCTTTAAATGGATAAATGGATGGATCGAAAGATAATTGGATAGGTATGTTGATTGATATGTGCATGGATGAGCTGAATATATCCATGATAGCGTATATATTGGTGAGGTTAGATGGAAATATGGATAAATGCTATGGATATGTCGTTGGATAGAAGGAATAGGTTGTTGAGTGAATTTAATATCGTGTGCACTGATATTGGTTGTATTGATGGGATGTTGGATGGATGGATGGATGGATGGAGGGATGGATGGACGGACGGACGGACCGACAGACAGACAGGCATGCAGGCAGACCAGACCAGACAGGCAGACCAGACAGACAGACAATCAGACTGACAGGCAGGCAGATCAGACAGACAGACAATCAGACAGACAGGCAGGCAGGCAGGTAGACCAGACCAGACAGAAAGACAGACAGACAGACCAGACAGGACAGAAAAACAGACAGACAGACAAACAGGCAGGCAGGCAGACAAGACCAGACCAGAGAGACAGACAATCAGACAGACAGGCAGGCAGACCTGACCAGACCGACATACAGATAGACAAACATATAGATAGATAGATAGATAGATAGATAGATAGATAGATAGATAGATAGATAGATAGATAGATAGATAGATAGATAGATAGATAGATAGATAGACAGGCAGACAGACAGACAGACAGACAGATTGACAGACAGACAGACAGACAGACAGACAGACAGACAGACAGACAGATAGATAGATAGATAGATAGATAGATAGATAGATAGATAGATAGATAGATAGATAGATAGATAGATAGATAGATAGATAGATAGATAGATAGATAGATAGATAGATAGATAGATAGATAGATAGATAGATAGATAGATAGATAGATAGATAGATAGATAGATAGATAGATAGAGATAGATAGATAGATAGATAGATAGATAGATAGATAGATAGATAGATAGATAGATAGATAGATAGATAGATAGATAGATAGATAGATAGATAGATAGATAGATAGATAGATAGATAGATAGATAGATAGATAGATAGATAGATAGATAGATAGATAGATAGATAGATAGATAGATAGATAGATAGATAGATAGATAGATAGATAGATAGATAGATAGATAGATAGATAGATAGATAGATAGATAGATAGATAGATAGATAGATAGATAGATAGATAGATATTCAAAGCTACAATTAACCAATTACTTACCATCCCACATTTCAGAGAATGAAATATATGAACAAGAAGCAATCGCTCGAGCATGACGGATCTGAACACCTTAGCTCCAATGCTGAAACAAGCTTGACTGGAACACAAAGTTCCAAGGAACTAGAATTTCGAATTAAAACCAGCTCGTCTCTATTTACGCCTCTACCTCACATATCGTCTGAACATAGAAAGCAAATTGATCAATCAGAGAATGTTCAGGCATACTTGTCCAGACACAGAGTTCATGAAATATTCGGGGTATAACTATATAACTTTGTTAAACCAGTTATTTCTATCACACATATCTTTGTTAAACCATTGAGTTATATCACACATATTTTTGTTAAACCATTGAATTCGATCACACATATCATTGTTAAACCATTGAGTTCTATCACACATATCATTTTTAAACCATTGAGTTATATCACACATATCATTGTTAAACCATTGAGTTATATCACACATATCATTGTTAAACCATTGAATTCTATCACACATATCTTTGTTAAACCATTGAGTTATATCACACATATTTTTGTTAAACCATTGAATTCGATCACACATATCATTGTTAAACCATTGAGTTCTATCACACATATCATTGTTAAACCATTGAGTTCTATCACACATATCATTGTTAAACCATTGAGTTATATCACATATATCATTGTTAAACCATTGAGTTCTATCACACATATCATTGTTAAACCATTGTATTATCCCACTAACTATTGTTAATAAACGTAGCTCTAAACATATAATTATGACATCCGAATAATATATATATATATGACACATTATTTCCACAACCTTGTCTTTATCTTGGGCACTCTCTGTCAACGTCTCTATGTCCCGGGCTAACAGACATGCATTGGTCAGAGACATGTTCATATACTCCTCGATGTAACTGATCCATCGTCTTCTTGGTATAGTATAGTATAGCATAGCATAGCATAGCATAGCATAGCATAGCATAGCATAGTATAGTATAGTATGGTATAGTATGGTATAGTATGGTATAGTATAGTATAGTATAGTATAGTATAGTATAGCATAGCATAGCATAGCATAGCATAGTATAGTATAGCATAGTATAGTATAGTATGATATAGTATAGTATAGTATAGTATGGTATAGTACGGTATAGTATAGTATAGTATAGTATAGTATAGTATAGTATAGTATAGTATAGTATGGTATAGTATAGTATAGTATAGTATAGTATAGTATGGTATAGTACGGTAAAGTATAGTGTAGTATAGTATGGTATAGTATGGTATAGTATGGTATAGTATGGTATAGTATGGTATAGTATGGTATAGTCTGGTATAGTATGGTATAGTCTGGTATAGTCTGGTATAGTATGGTATAGTATGGTATAGTATGGTATAGTATAGTATAGTATAGTATAGTATAGTATAGTATAGTATAGTATAGTATAGTATAGTATAGTATAGTATAGTATAGTATAGTATAGTATAGTATAGTATAGTATAGTATAGTATAGTATAGTATAATATAGTATAGTATAGTATGGTATAGTATAGTATAGTATGGTATAGTACGGTATAGTATAGTATAGTATAGTATAGTATAGTATAGTATGGTATAGTATGGTATAGTATAGTATAGTCTGGTATAGTATGGTATAGTATAGTATAGTCTGGTATAGTATGGTATAGTATTGTATAGTATGGTATAGTATGGTATAGTCTGGTATAGTATGGTATAGTCTGGTATAGTATGGTATAGTCTGGTATAGTATGGTATAGTATAGTATAGTATAGTATAGTATGGTATAGTATGGTATAGTATGGTATAGTATGGTATAGTCTGGTATAGTATGGTATAGTATGGTATAGTATGGTATAGTATGGTATAGTATGGTATAGTATGGTATAGTCTGGTATAGTATAGTATAGTATGGTATAGTATGGTATAGTATGGTATAGTATGGTATAGTCTGGTATAGTATGGTATAGTCTGGTATAGTATGGTATAGTCTGGTATAGTCTGGTATAGTATGGTATAGTCTGGTATAGTCTGGTATAGTATAGTATAGTATAGTATAGTATAGTATAGTATAGTATAGTATAGTATAGTATAGTATAGTATAGTATAGTATAGTATAGTATAGTATAGTATAGTATAGTATAGTATAGTATGGTATAGTATGGTATAGTATGGTATAGTATGGTATAGTATGGTATAGTATGGTATAGTATGGTATAGTATGGTATAGTATGGTATAGTATGGTATAGTATGGTATAGTATAGTATAGTATAGTATAGTATTGTATAGTATAGTATAGTATAGTATAGTATAGTATAGTATAGTATAGTATAGTATAGTATAGTATAGTATAGTATAGTATAGTATAGTATAGTATAGTATAGTATAGTATAGTATAGTATAGTATAGTATAGTATAGTATAGTATAGTATAGTATAGTATAGTATAGTATAGTATAGTATAGTATGGTATAGTATGGTATAGTATGGTATAGTATGGTATAGTATGGATTAGTATAGTATAGTATAGTATAGTATAGTATAGTATAGTATAGTATAGTATAGTATAGTATAGTATAGTATAGTATAGTATAGTATAGTATAGTATAGTATAGTATAGTATAGTATAGTATAGTATAGTATAGTATAGTATAGTATAGTATAGTATAGTATAGTATAGTATAGTTTAATTTATACAATACTCCAACCAGAGTATCATTTATAATATCATTTATCTGTCTACCTATTGTCTTTTCTCTGCCTTTTATGGCGTAGTAGGTTTGACTAACGATCGGTGTTCGATCTATGACACGTTTTGTTGCTTGATTTGCAGTATTATTGTGATGTCTCAGCATGCGTGTAACTACTTCAATTCACCCCCTTCTTGGTCTTCCTCTGTAACTTGCTATTTCCATTTTCATACGCTATACTCTTGCCGCTGACCAATAAGGATTACTGTAATGTATACTGTAATTTATGCTATAATTTATACTATTATTTATACTTACATTTATACTATAATTTATACTATCATTTATCGTATCATTTATAGTATCATTTATACTATAATTTATACTATTATTTATACTACCATTTATAGTATCATTTATAGTATCATTTATACTATCATTTATACTGTCATTTATACTATAATGCATACTGTATTTATACTATCATTTTTACTATAATGTATACTGTAATTTGTATTATAATTTATACTGTCATTTATACTATAATATATACTGTATTTATACTATCATTTATACTTGTTCGTGTATCATATATATCGTGTATCGTATCATATATTCTCGCTCGTGTGGGTCATGTGGCTACCTTGACCTGGACTTCTAGTTCAGGTGGGTTCCGATAAAGTTCATTGTCTTCTTTTCCAGGTATGTCGTAGGAAGCACACAAAATATAGGAATAGGCTGAAAACATGTCACATGTGAAGCATTTGTTACTGCATGTTTTGTGTTGATTTCTTACTTGTGTCTCTTGTTAGTTAATTCTCATGGATGACAAAGATATACAGGTCAGCGGACATTGAATCTTTGTCCTTGTCTAGCACAGGGGTCGGCAACCTTTTGCTAGCTGTTTGTCACCATAAGGTTTCAAATTATTCAGAGTACCACGCCGAAATATCGAAATGAGCGAGGAAACCCCGCTAATCGATTTAAAATCAACTTTATACAAGAAACGTGAAGAGTGCGTGCCATTTCAAATTATTTGGCGTGCCAAGTGTGGCACGCGTGCCATATGTTGCCGACCCCTGGTCTAGCAGACTTCTAGACTGCAGGTATTACTAGGTGTACTTTTACACAGGTGGGTCAAAAGATTCGACAGAATAATGATGAATTAGTTCGGCCAGAAGTGTAGGGTACGCTCTAGACAGAATGTGATGATCCTGGGATGGTGATGATGATGATGCACTTTAATAACTTCTTTCGGGGACTAATATATATATATATATATATATATATATATATATATATATATATATATATATATATATACTTCATTTCAGAGTATCATAGTATCTCAGAGTATACATATACTTTATCACAGAGTATCATATACATATACTTCCATCTCAGAGTATCATATATATACTTCCATCTCAGAGTATCATACATATACTTTCATCTCGGAGTATCATACATATACTTCCATCTCAGAGTATCATATATATATACTTCCATCTCAGAGTATCATATACATATACTTTATCACAGAGTATCATACATATACTTCCATCTCAGAGTATCATATATATATACTTCCATCTCAGAGTATCATATACATATACTTTATCACAGAGTATCATATATATATACTTCCATCTCAGAGTATCATATATTCACTAAAACTAATGTGTCTTAACCACCAGGATCTTCTGAGCAACCTGATAATACACATGCCAGCCAACCCGATGGACAACCTCATAGCAAGGGTTCGAACTTTGAATCTGTTAAGACAGTTTAATAAGGATAGACGAATGTCTTTCGTACCGTGAAATAGACCATCAGATCACACAAGAACATATTTTTTATATTGTTGTATAATTAATAATTTGATGAAAGTCATACTTGCGAGCACACACAATCAAATACTGTAATACCTCGGTTCTCGTTGATAATCTGTCCGAAAACTAACGGCGAAATCTTAGACCGTTAACAACTGAGAGAATTATGTCCACATAAGTCAATGTACAGGGATGACACACACAAAAACGGTCATCACCAAAAAACGAATAAGTTCCAAAATTTTATTTAGATCGACACAAAACTTTAGCTACGGTAGGTCACGTCTGTGTAGCAGACATATTCAAAGTTTCAAGTCTGTGTAGCAGACATATTCAAAGTTTCAAGTCTGTGTAGCAGACATATTCAAAGTTTCAAGTCTGTGTAGCAGACATATTCAAAGTTTCAAGTCTGTGTAGCAGACATATTCAAAGTTTCAAGTCTGTGTAGCAGACATATTCAAAGTTTCAAGTCTGTGTAGCAGACATATTCAAAGTTTCAAGTCTGTGTAGCAGACATATTCAAAGTTTCAAGTCTGTGTAGCAGACATATTCAAAGTTTCAAGTCTGTGTAGCAGACATATTCAAAGTTTCAAGTCTGTGAAGCAGACATATTCAAAGTTTCAAGTCTGTGTAGCAGACATATTCAAAGTTTCAAGTCTGTGTAGCAGACATATTCAAAGTTTCAAGTCTGTGTAGCAGACATATTCAAAGTTTCAAGTCTGTGTAGCAGACATATTCAAAGTTTCAAGTCTGTGTAGCAGACATATTCAAAGTTTCAAGTCTGTGTAGCAGACATATTCAAAGTTTCAAGTCTGTGTAGCAGACATATTCAAAGTTTCAAGTCTGTGTAGCAGACATATTCAAAGTTTCAAGTCTGTGTAGCAGACATATTCAAAGTTTCAAGTCTGTGTAGCAGACATATTCAAAGTTTCAAGTCTGTGTAGCAGACATATTCAAAGTTTCAAGTCTGTGTAGCAGACATATTCAAAGTTTCAAGTCTGTGAAGCAGACATATTCAAAGTTTCAAGTCTGTGTAGCAGACATATTCAAAGTTTCAAGTCTGTGTAGCAGACATATTCAAAGTTTCAAGTCTGTGTAGCAGACATATTCAAAGTTTCAAGTCTGTGTAGCAGACATATTCAAAGTTTCAAGTCTGTACAAAAGAAACTCTTTGTTTGACCTGGCGCTCCAAACTGTGCTCCAAATCAGCTCATCGTCAATCTTGTCGCGAAACTGATTACATGATCACTCGCTTCCTCATGTCGTCAGGTGTAAGCTTGTGTTTAATCTGTATCCTGTAAGGATATATCCTGTAAGGATGTATCATGTAAGGATACAGGTGGAGATCTGCGTTCAAAATTCTCCCCACGGACTCCCGATTGATTCCAAGCTCCTGACTTCACCGTCGCACAGACTTGCTTGGGCTGCGGACAACAGAGTCTCTGACTGCATCAATGTTGTGTGGTGTCCTTGATGATTTCAGTCGTCCAGAGTGTGATTGTCTGTTAGTGTCTTTACAATTGAGGTTATGCACAGTCCATGGTTTCTGAACTTGTTGACCCATCTGTAGATCATTGCGTGGACAGGAAATTCCCGACATCTGAACTGTTCTTTGAATTGCAATTGAGCTGCGTGGATAGACTTCAACCGAAAATATGCCTCAACTATAAATGTCTTTTCCTCAGTTGTCCATGGCATCTCGAAGGTCGAATTTGGTAGACTCTAAAAACATCAAATTTTTCTTGATAACTCTGAAAAATAACGGGAAGTGATTATTTATTTCAAAAGTTATTCAAATTTAGGTGATTACCGTTTTTTTGGGTGTCACCCTGTACATCCAATTCATTCGTTCTAGACACTCCAAAATAAATAACAAAACACAATTTATAGAGAATAAAGATGATGCTTAACACTAAAAACAATGTTTTAAATGTATATAAAATAAAAATAAATGACGAATGTAGGGAATAAATGAAAATTTAACATGGCATTAGCCTTCCTGAAAACTCTTCTTGACATATAGAAGACGGCGAGGGGGGCCGGGGAGATGCAGATATTATTGTTTGAAATGTGAATTCCCCTCTATAAGGAAATTAGGTGTCACGGCATTATCTGGGGGTCCTTTCCCTTCTGTCTCTTTTGGCACTAGGACCAGCTTGAGAGTCAGTGGACGCCGACGAAATCCGAGGCGTCCGAGGAAAAACCGAGACAATTTTTTTCGCTGAAAAATATAAGAAAACCGAATCCGACGATAACCGAAGTCGGTGTAAACCGAGGTATTACGGTATATAATTTTTTTCCCTAGCGAAACGTAGTGGAAATGCGTTATGACCCCTTTTCTGTGCAAAAAAAAAATATTACAAATTAAATTTTCCAAAATGTTCAACAATACGAAAATAAAAATCATTTCGCATGTACCTATAATTCTCATACAAACTGGGTTTTTTTAATCTAATAAAGGTATACTGGGGTTTATCCAATAATTATGTGGTTTAGAAGATGGAAAAACAGATGATGTTGATGGGAAACACACGAGAATCGACCCTTATCCTATGGTCGCTTTCAAATGTGCGGAGGTATTGAGTAAAAGTCCCCACCACATAAGACATTTATGTATACATACATAGTATATTTGTGTGTGTGTGCACGCTGCTGTAAGTATACTCAGAGTGTACTATACTTGTGTGTGTTAAAAGCAAATATACCGTTCTTATATTGCATTAACAAACGTTATATAGTCTAGTGTTTAGAAGACCGCCTTTTAACTCGATTGAGACCCTTTATATCACTTTTTCCTAACCCATGGGTGGCTACCCCAAAAATTGATCCCGAAGGGTTTTCTGTGCTGACGCGAGCTGAAATACTTAAATAATTTTTATTTATTATTCCAAGCAGTCTTCATTCGAATTTTACACCCCTTATACTTTTGGTGCGTGTTTATTTAAAAGACAAAATAAGAAACAATAAAGATTGAGAAAGTCACAAGAAAGGCATTAATAACCGCAAATGTTCAAGCGTGGTTATTATCAGAGTAATACATGTCTTCTAACAGAATTAATGAAGCCTTCATTCGTTCCTTTTCTTGATTATTCCCATGTTTTCCGTTGACCAATATTTACATACTTGAAATCGCTTGCCAAAAATAGTCAAGGCTACTTCAAGTATATAAATAGTAACCAATAGAAACGTGGCAATAATAAAAAATGTACCGAATGAAGGCCTGTTTACGTTTAGCAGTTAGGTCATCTATATCTGCCGACGGTGACGCTTTAAGCCTATTTTGAGTTAACTCAGGAAATACGTGGAAAATCAAAATTTTACAAACACATTTATTTTTCTATGCGTGTTATGTTATCATATAAAAGGCATTTTATTCTGCATGTATCGAAGTGGTGGACAACTTTGATTCCAGAAAATGTGGTCGCATGTCACTCGATATGCTTCTGGAAAATAAGGCCGCGACATATTTTGACAAAATATTAGGAATACGTGCTTTATATATATCTGTCTCTATAAAGTCAATTTGACTCACTAGCAGAGGACACTTAGGCATAACAGGCTAAGCGATCTCATCATGGCAACACTGATAGTCAATAGCAAGCAAAGTAATCTCATCATGGCAACACTGATAGTCAATATCAAGCTAAGTGATATCATCATGGCAACACTGATACTTAGTTAATAACAAGTCAAGTAATCTCATCATGGCAACACTGATACTTAGTTAATAAATAGAATGTGCACAAATAAATGAAAATGCATTTCTTTGGTAAATAAATACGCGGAATCGACGTTTCGATTCACAAACAAACAAGGACCTTGTATCTATTAAATTTATAGTATGGTTTATCATATTTTTTGTATGTTATTATTTAATAGAGAAAAAAATAATACTTATATTTGTACACATTTTTTTAGACAAAAACTGTTATATATTTACATAATACTAGACTTGTTTTGTATCATCCTATACAGAATTTTCTAGACATTATTATGTTGACTGATTTCAACTTTTTGTGTGATATTGTCAATAAAATTTTGTAATTTATTCAAGAAAACCGTGTCCTATTTTTTTGTGCATACACGAATAGGAATATTAACTCTACCGTCAGAGTTAGTTAGTTAGTTAGTTAGTTAGTTAGTTAGTTAGTCGTCGGATCATCATCACTGCAAACTGGACACGACCATAGTTGCTCCGATCTCTCCTTGAGTGTATCCGCCATTACACTTCTGCTGACAGTACCGGTCCTACGCTGGTTGACCATCATTCTTCTGCGCCCTCCAAAATGTTCGCTTATAGCAACACAGCATTTCAATCCCTGATCTTTAATCCTATCCATTGAAAAGGAATCATCATCCACACTAGACTCATCTCGCGTGTTATATCTCTTTAAGGAATTCAAAACGTCAGCGCGATCCATTGCGCCATCGCCCTGTGTCACAATCGCGCATGATGCCAGTTGATCCGCTCTTTAATTGCCTCGAACGCCCACTTGTCCCGGCACGAAAATAAATGTAACCACTTTCAGCCTCGCCTTTCTCAAGGCCTCAATCCACTGTTCGTGAACGAGACCCACTTGTACCTTCTTAATCATACTCATATTGTCACTCAAGATGCAGACCTGTGTTACCTTCTGTGTGCATAGCCACTCAAATGCCCTGGTCACCGCCATAGTCTCCATGGTCTAGACAGGGCAGAAATCGAGAAGAGTGCGTCGTGGAACTACAGAAGGATCTGCACAGACTGACAAATTGGTGTCGAGATAAGGGTGCATCAGTGGTTAATCCCTCTAAGGCATTCGTGACGTGATTTTCCTTGAACAATCACATGGTAAAGACTATCAGAGTATTTACATGGATCACCAGCGCTATCTGTGCCTGCAGGTTATAACATGTTTATGTGCTATCGTCACGATCTTCAGGGCAACATGGACTTAGACCACCAACATGGGTAATCCGTATGTATATTCTTCTTCTTCGTCTGTGTTCGTTCTCAAACTCCTGCATATTAGCAGGATGTAGTCCGGAGAACGGAATGCGTTGTGCCATGGTTTACAGCATTGCTGCGATATCTGCGTCTTTCGGCTTGACACATCCGACTTCAGCAAGGCTTTGGGTCACTGACCCTATATGGGATGGGACAGCAAACTCCATCCCATAACCTCCTTAGTCGCCTTTTACGACGTGCGTGAAGGGTAAACAGTATTGCTATTTTTTGCTCCCCTTTCGGGCCTCGGCAACACAAGGGCGAGTATTATATAAAAACTATGATGAGATTTTAAAGAGCTCGAAAAGAGCATTGAACCAACATATAACCGGAACCATCAGCCGTTTTACCCTGAGAGATTTACAGAAGTGGATATCTGAGCAACTATGGACGTATCCGGTGTGCAAAGAGGATAATTAGCAGACCTAATACTTAATAACTAATATAAAAACTAAAAGAGAATGTTTCTGGTAATGGATAACTGACGCATAGATTCGGGGATGTAAAGGCAGCAAGAAATGGAACAGGTCACCCTACATAGTTTCTGCGACTTTGTTCATGAAGAGTTATCTTCATCACTCGACGGCAGGTTGCTGTCATGAGACCTACCTTTACTTTTACCTATAGCTCTGATATAACCAAATTGAACCAGCGTCCTCGGTAAAGGAGCACAACTCACCATACGAGGTACTTTTGACTTAACCAAGCGAATTGGTTTATGTGTAGGTAACGGGCCTACCTTCTTTGCGAAAATCCAAGAGAAATAAATTGCAAGGGGCAGACAAATTTGTGTTCTTCGTTTTTATATTCTATCTTGTCGCTGAAGCCCTTTGTTGCCTTTCGGCGTCATGGTAGAAGAGTTATCTGGAGATGGTCCTCGTGTGTGCTGAGTATATTGTGGAATTTGTCGCCTCTTTTATTTCAGTGGTTCATCGTTTTCGTGGTCGGCCTCTAGGTCTGCCTTCGCTGTATCTGTGAAGCATAGCTTGCTGTGGTATGCTGTCTGATGGTAGTCTGCTGATGTGTGCAAACCATGTGATCTGTTGTCTCTTGATGTATTCTAAGATTGGGGTGGTGTCGTTTTTTTGTCGGATGTCCTCATTCCTCACCCTGTCTCTTAACAATATTCCTATAGTCCGTTCAGAATCGTTTGCCGAGATGTTATGATTTATAATTCAAAAAGTATTATAGTATTCTGCGTAAGCATGCAATTTTAGCTGTCACCAGTTTACGTTTGTCTTGCGCTGTCGTCTGTTTTCTGTAGCTATAATAATAATAATAATACCCATAAACTGGTCATGAACTCATGGACCGCTGGATCAGCAACCAACCCACCAACCCATAAACTGTCAGTATCGTAGGGGTGCATACTGGATTCACCAGCACCAACAGCTCTCCAAAAAGTTCTATCCCAAGTAATTCGGAGAAGTGTAGAAAAATCACGTCCAGACCATTCCTTGATGTTATAAATCCAGGGGTTTCTCCAGCCTCCTCCTTACACCCTCGACTGTTCCTTGCAAAATTATTTTAGAAAATGTGTCATATCACGTTTCGTATCCAAACGGTATAAGTTTACACCGTCTCACCACTGCCAAAAGTGGTTTTTGATAACCAGCTAATTTATTTATTTGCTGCCGGGAGAATACATTTCTCTTCAAATTCTCTGTGGCTTCTTGTTGAATCACTGTCTTAGATAATATCACAGCGACATAAATATTTGCAGTGTTATATAGTATATTATATGTTATATCCCCCCCCCACTTGAATAGAAGGCTCAGTCAATAGGTATTCACTAAGCCGAAAGCTGAAGTCTCCTGAGTATGCATGAAAGCTCAGAAAAACCACCGCACTGCACGTAGGAATTAAGAGCTAATCGCTTTAAACTCCTGGGTTTCTCAAACAAATTAGGAATATATTATATGTTTTTGTTGTTGTTATTGTTCGATCTCAAATGTCCGATAACGTTGTTTAAATTAACCTCTATTTCAGAAAGTATATTCAGAAACTAATGGTCTGAGGCTCAATTTACTATCTGAACTTCGAGAAAGATTGGAGAAATGAATTTTCCTGGCGAGGGCATTTTAGTCGAAACGTCGTCTGTTCTTATTCCAAGTCTGCTATTTCACTATTGCTAACACTTGAATTTACCGGATTCAGTTCATACGAAGATTCATTCTGTATTACCGCATCCAAGAAGACCTATCGGCCCTTGTATAACTAATACGGATATTAAATGTTAAATGTTTGTTGTTACTGAGGATATTTCAATACCTGTACGGGATGTTTGTTGTTATTGTAATAGTCATTGTCTCGATTGGTCCGTTCGGGTACTTTGTGTGCACGCTTTGAATGTCTTGACGAAATCTTTTTTGGAGATGCGGTTAGTCAAGTTCGGAAGAACGCGTGTGCATAGTTGCTAGACGATTTGGTGCCGTTGAACGTACTGGTTCAATCCCGTTAGTCTCAAGAATTTTCGGAAAGTGACACATGAGCCATACAGTAATGTATATATTAACTTAGACGTTATGATGAAGGACACGGCCTAACTGAGACCGGTAACAATATAGCAGACCTTCCAATAGAATTAAGTAGGACCCTCATTCGTGACGTTTCTGTTGCACTTTCGGTTGGTGGCTATTTATATACTTGGAGGTGCCATCAAATTTTGACATGCGATTCCAAGTATGTAAATAATAAACAACCTAAAGCCCAACAGTAATTAAAAACGTAACGAAAAAGTCCTAATTAATTCTGTTGGAAGGTCTTACAGAGATGGTTGTGGCCTAACAATGCACAATTGCCATATCTCACTGGCAAGCTATTTTAAACACATATTTCAGGGATTTCCCCATGACCATCTACTTTATAAGACATACTGGAGAATGGGAAATCAAGCATTCTTAATTACACATTTGATTTTCATTAGCTGTCAAAAAAAAGCATAGCCACAACTACCAATGAAAATTGAGGGAATAGTTAAATGAGTCATTCTTTAAGGATTGATTAGACATTAATCAAAAGGTTTTATATATTATAGAAGACAGTTACAGCCCCCGAACTTAAAAGACATGACACCTTATTGAAGACCTTACTTGAGGGTAAAGTCAAAGGAAAACGAACAAGAGGTAGACAGAGCTACAAGTGGGAGAGTAACATCACAAGATGGACAGGTTATACTCTAGCAGAGTGCACCACAAAAACAAGAGACAGGGATATTGGAGGTCTGTTGCAGCCAGCCTTCGTTGCGGAGACGGTAGCTGATGATGATAAATCGAATTATGTAATGTACAATGTCACGTGAACAGATAGCAATGCTGTTGTAAAACATTTTCGGAATTTCCCGATACTGTATTACATGACCGATTGTAAACGGAAGAGAAATTCGGTTTAGGAAACACAACAGAACCAGATAAGTTATATTTAGTATCCGACTATTGATAGATACCTACAGGCAAAAGAGCAAGGGGTAGACCAAAAGAAACACCCAGAAGAACAATACTTAGAGAAAGTAAAACAATCAATATCTATACTATTCAAGAACTTCACAGAATAGCTTTGAACAGAACGAATTGGAGAGATCTGACCTCTGCCCTATGCGCTAACTTCAGCGCAAATGGAACATGAATGAATTGAAAGATAAATATATAGAAGTACAAAAAGTATCTATTGTCTTTCCCCAGGTGGCTTGTTATCCACTCCTGCCGTTAAGCGTAGGGATGATTGGAGCTCGAGCTTGTGTTCCACGGCCAGATGTGTGGCCTCGGCTGTGCTATAACCATGTTTTCTCAGGATATCCCCGCCGTTTTCTATCCATCTTTGTGGTGGTTTTTCTCTGGGTTTGAACCCTGATCTCATTTGGTTATATGCCTGTACTGGCAACTTGTCGTGTTCATTCTCATAATGTGGCCAAACCACTTGATCTGCTGCCTTTCTATGTAATCTGTACAAGGTATTATACCTATTCTTTTCCTGATATCTTAATTTCGTAATCTAGCTGCCTTTCTATGTAATCTGTACAAGGTATTATACCTATTCTTTTCCTGATATCTTAATTTCGTAATCTATCGAGCCTGGTCAGTGGGGTATCGAAGGGGGGGGGCGGAGGTATGGACCTCTCGGGCGGCATCATCGGGAGGGCGGTTTATTTATTTCCGTTCAGTATTTCACAATCACTGACATATTTTTTAATGTCACAAGAGCGGAAAATTATGATTCCGCCCCGATTCGCCATTGACCCAAGATACGCCACTGAGCCTGGTGACCCCTGAAGTTTGTCTTATTTCATCGTACATGCCACTATCTGTCTGTAATGTGAAGATAAGAGAAAAGAAAAATATCTTTATTTCCCTTATAGAGTACAGTAAGGACTTTGACAAAGTCCAACATGAAAAAAATTAATTGAATGTCTGCAAGAAATAGACATAGATGGAAAATACATCAGACTAATTAGAAATATATATCGGAACAGACTGCATCAAACATCATCATCATCAGGTGCCATGTCGGCTGGCGTGGGCGGTCATTACTCTCCACAGCTCTCTGTCCACAGTATTATGTATCAAGATCGTTGTTGTTTCCCTGCCGTGCCAGGTTGTCAAACTGTCTAACATTTTCTTACGTTGTCGCTCTCTGTCTCTGTTGCCTTCAATTTTGCCTGTTGTGACTATGTTCTCCACACCTGCCTGTCTCATGAAGTGGCCAAAAAATGAAGATTGTCTTTTTCTTTTATTATTAATTAAGGTCCGTTTTGAATTTTATTCTTTCAACACTTCCACATTAGTTTTCCTGGCAGCCCATGGTATTCTCAGACTTCTTCTATAGAACCACATCTCTATTGCCTCTAGTTTCCCACTTTCCACTGCAACAATAAGGCGTGAAAACAGGATGGGAATATGAGCATTACAAACTACAGCCTTGCAAGTCGACCCGAGACCCTCGGCAGCGTAGAAGACCTTCCAACAGGACAACAGTCGTTATGTATTTTAATTATTATTGTTGTGCATTCGGTTGATAACTATATACTTGGAACGGCCTTGGCTATTTTTGGCGTGTGATACCAAGAAAAACGCTACGAATGTGGTCCTAATTAATTCGCGAACATGTAATTCTATACTATACACATATATACTATACACATATATACTATACACATAGATAATTCTATACACATCTCGGTTCTTCTTCTTCTTCTTCATCGTTCTTCAGTCAGATATCAGGTTACAGCACCAATAGCTTCAATGAATTGTGTGATTCGCTTCAGGTCATCCATGGAACCCCTCAAGTCTGGAAGCAGTGCCGTCTCAGTAGGCCATATTTTCTCCCTCTCTTCTTGGTAGAGTTGACAGGCATGAAGAATGTGTTCTGCAGTCTCTGGGCTCAGTCCACAGTTGCACAGGTCTGTCTCACCAATCTTCAGCTTTCGGAACATGTGACTTCTCAGTCTGTTGTGACCAGTTCGTAGTCTGAAAATGATGGTTTGTTCCTTGCGTGACATTTGGTGGTAGGGGTCATTTGGTTCTGCAGTTGGGTGCATTTGCTTCCACTTTTTCTTATATTCTGCTTTTAACATGGTCTTACTTTCACATCTCGGTTCATTATGCAATGTTTTCTGGAAAAGACATTTTCCTCTGAAGCACTGTCCAGTGGCGTAGCGAGGGGGGGGGGGGCGGAGGTGCGGACCGCCCCGGGCGGCATCATCGGGAGGGCGGCAAATTTTCAAAAACTAAATATCCAGCTACTAAATTAACAATTCCTTACTTGACAATGACAACTATGACAAAATAACCTTTCCCAATAATAGTATTCAAAATATGAAACAATAAAATGAACCCGGAAAAGTGCAGTTGGTTTGTGTTTATGGTGTTATTTAAGTTTATATAAAAAATAATTTATATGCGGCAAAATGTACAAATATTATGTTATATGAGAAATAAAACTGGATAATTAAGCTAACTCTGAACATAAATATATAGCAGCATTCCACTAGAAGCATATAAGTTTGCAAATAGACAAATAGAACATGCGAAAAATTATACAACCCTAGATAATACAAAAACCAGATGTGCTTATTGCGTCTGAGGAAATCCTAAAAAGATTCTTTTTTATAAAAACAAAGGGATGACTATAACCGCCCCTGCCAAAGTAAGATGTAAACAGATGGTTTTACACGTAATATGTTCAATGTTTGTTGTGATCGACTGATGGTACATTTTGTGAATCCTCTCACTCCCAGCCTAAATCGCCGAATATTATATGGTTTTTCCAAAGATGTACGGCTGTATGGGTGTACATCGACATCCACGGTTTTTTATGTATTTTTTTGTGGGAGAGACAGGTTTTCTTATAACGTTCCATGTCGGATCGCAACCTGATACTTTCTGACCTTTTAGTTTTCTGCAAGATCTCAATAAACCATGAAGTGGCGTGCCCGCTGTGACGCCCACTGACCATGCAATTGCAATTAGAGCGCTTAAAGGGAGAGAAGAGAGACCTTTAAATTGTCATTGGTCATTCAGGAGAAACTAGAAATTCCACAGGTAGACACCATCATCAGATGCTGTCTCTGCAACGAAGGAAGGAAGGCAACAGACCTCCAACATTTCCTGTCTCCTGTTTTGGTTGTGCACTCTGCTAGACTGTACCTTGTTCATCTTGTGATGTTACCCTCCCACTTGTATATCTGCCAACCCATTGCTCGCTTCCCTTTGACTTTACCATCAAGTAAGGTCTTCATTGTGAGTTATATCATAGTTATCTATATATACGTTGTATCTCTTGTTTGTCTTGCAGCGTCAGGGGTAAACGAGTTCTCTGGAGATGGCCTTCTTGTGTGATGTGTGTAAACTTGTTCCTGTGGCTTCTTTGATTTCTGTGATCCATCTTTTACATGGTCTGCCTCTGGCTTTAAAGCCGTTATATCTATTTGTCATGGCCATTTGTGGCATCCTGTCTGTTGGTAGTCTTGAAGCGTGTGAAAACCACTTTATCTGTTATCTTTTGATGTGTTCCAATACTGGTATTGTTTTGGTTATCTGTCTGATGTTATCGTTTCGAATTATATATCTTAATGACACTCCGAGTATTCTTCGTAGACATTTATCATTTTCACTGTTACTATTTTTCTGGTAGCACAGTGATGTGATAATAATAGTCTTGTATAATGCAACTTTATTGTCTATGTTTACAATTTTGTTCTTAAAAATACAGGTCATCTGTCCTAGGATCTGGTATGTTTTGCTGGTTCTATTTTATATCTATTTACTGTTTTTCCCTTCACTCATTATAATGCTTCCTAAGTAAGTGAACTGCTTAACTTGTTTAAGATGTTTATTATCGATGGGCGAAGTGACATTTCATTCTTTCTTAGCTATTAGCATTATTTCGGTCTTATCAATTTTAATCTTCATGTGCAATATTTTGCATATTGTGTCGAGTCTGTTCATATGTTCTTGCAATTGTTCTTCTGATATTGCTATTAGTACTTGGACCTATGCAAAGAGTAGTTCGTTCAATTTGTCTTCCATGTTATCTTCTTCGTTTGTACTTGTTAGTTTATAGATGTGGTCGATATATATTATAAAAAGTAGAGGAGATAGAACACACCTTTGACGAACTCCTGATTGGATTTGGAACTTATTAGACACACCTGCATTTGTTCTTACTGCACATTAACTATTAGCATAAATGCCCTTGCATATGTTGATTAAATGTTCTGGTACTCCGTATATTGATAGTGTTTCCATAGTTGTTGTCTGTCCACTCTGTCGAAGGCCTTGTTTTGTTGACGAATGTGATGTATAATTCTATGTTGTTTTCTGTGGCTCTTTCTGTCCCTGGTCTAAGTGTAAAGATATCATCTGTACAGCTTTTCTTCTTACGGGATTCCATTTGGGTGTTTTCATTGTGAATTGGAGATCCCAATTCTCAAAGTCTGGACAAAGGTAATTTAAACCAGCCACTGGGTAATAAATATGTCGTGTCTGAAACGCCCCCCCCCCCCCTATAGATCACCTGTGAGAACATGAAAGGAATTGTCCTCATTCAAGAAATTACACAAAAGAAATAATTGTTACCTCCCAACTGAACATGGAAGTTTCAGTTGGAGGACAATCATTTATTGTTCACATATAGACCTAGATAGAAGTCTCATTCAAACAAAACTTGCACCCACGTGCGTCGACTATGTGAGTAGATGTGAGATATATATTATATATGTGTGTCTACTATGATAATGTGTCTTAATACTATTCTATTTTTGTGTACACGGTAGGGTTAGTTATAATATAAGACCAAGTTTCAGCAACTGCATGAGCTGGATGTTAAATACATAGAAACTTTCTTGACACCAAGCAACTCGTTAAACCCAGAATACAAGTGTGAATTCGAAGAGCCCAGTGACATCGATGTGAAAGAGTTTGAAATCGAAAGAGAGAGATTGCGTAATTTTGTCTCTGTAGCAGATGCAAAAGACCAAAACAAACTTATGAAGGGATCATTCGAGCTTCTGGAGTTTATTCAGCAATGAAACTATCGTATTACCGAGTAGAATATCGTTATAATGCTTCGCATATTTTTAACTATAGTTATCAGCATTTCAGCATGTGAAAGAAGCTTCTCAAAGTTAAAGTTAATAAACAAAATTACTTAATGTCTACCATGAGCTGCACAAGATTAAGCAATTTAGCCATTTTGTCAATAGAACAAAGTATCACGGACAAAATTAAATTTTGCCTCCCTTAAGACTCGAAAAGTTAAATGATAATGTATTTTTGTTTATATACCTATTATGTTTTCAAATAAATATTTTCGACCAGTCTTTTACAATCTCTTGACATAATTTTTAATGCCACAAGGGCGGCAGATTATGATTCCGCCCCGGGCGCCATTGACCCACGCTACGCCACTGGCACTGTCACAGCGAATTAAACAGCTCAATGACAACCAGTTCGTAAGTTTAATCCGTCTATTTTTAGAAATTTTTTCACACGGCTCAAGTCCTGTTATGTATGGACTCAAGATTTCATCCTCAAACGTTACGATATAAGGGTATTTTTCGTTACTTCCATTTGTCACTTTGTTTATACTTTGTCTTATCGACCAATGACAAATACGGGAAAACTCAAATAACGTCACTTTTAATGATAAATCGCGATTCCAAGAAAACCTACGTTTCGCCTTGTGCAAAATCTAATCTAAATGATAAACAATTTGTAGCTCCGCCCATTCCTCCCTTTACTCTCGGTGTGTGTTCTTAAACTTTGAACTATATATTCGTTAGCAGTGCTGTCATTTTTCTTCCTGAATCAGGATAACTGCTGGTGAATTATCCAGTGGATCTCTGTTCAAACCGAGGACATTCTAACATCTTAAGGTAAATGTCTATAAACGTATGTATATATGTAATAACTTATATTATATAACACGGGGTCTTTGTTACCTCTAATATGTTATGGTAGTGTGTCCTGATATAACATAATTGGACTTTGTCCGCTGGTTGAAAGTGGCACGCCTCTCCAAAAGAGAGGCAAACTCATTAACTACCTACTACCTATATATGTATGGTTAGTTTATATTTGTTTATATAAAAATATTTATAGAAGCCCAGGGCCGTAGATAGATTCTCCATAAGGGGGAGGGGTTGTTCATCATCTATCTATCTATTCGCTGAAACCCTTTGTTGCCTTTCGGCGTCAGGGGTAGAAGAGTTATCTGGAGATGGCCATCTTGTGTGCTGAGTATATTATGGAATGTATCGCCTCTTTTATTTCAGTGGTCCATCATTTTCGTGGACGGCCTCGAAAGTGGGGCCCTAAGCTATAGAATATTTAGCGTATATGTACAACCTGCACTGACTACGAGGGACTGTGAATGTTCGATACTTGAGATCATGTTTTGTTTTGGTTCATATGAGGACACTAACACAATTCAACGTCATCACAACAAATTATTACTTTTGTTTTTTTTTGTGTAAAATCTTACCCGGACAAAGCCAGGGATTGTTGTTTCTAGTTATATTATATTAATTGTATTGTATTATAGTGTGTTGTATTGTATTGTACTGCACTGTACTATATTATATTGACTATTGTTATGTTATGTTGCTATGTTACGTTATGGTGTATTCTGTTGTTTTATGTTATGTTGTGCTGTGTTATGCTATATTACGTTATGTTACATTGAGTTATGTTATGTGATACATTTTTACTAAGGTTTTCTAAACTAGATCTAATGTCAAACGGGCTTCCGTAAGTTACGTGTTTGAGGTGTTATATACGTCACGCGCGAGTTAGCAAAAGTGAACGTTTTTCGTCTCACTACATTATGCTGATATTTTTATGCTGATAAAAATTGTTACAATATATTGTATTTAAACTGCTTATCGTTTGGTTTATAGTTGGACCAAATACTCTGGTCAAAATAGATGAAAGTCAGTTTACAAAGCGAAAGTAATGCGCTGGTCGCGCTTTTCCATTGCAATATGTGTTTCGTGGGTCTCGATACAATGAAGAACATTCTATTTTGAAAGGGTTAAAAGGCGTAAATGCTTGATTTCATTGTACTCGTGTTACCCCACATGTACGTTGTCCCTCTCAACGAAGCAGCACGCCTGCTGAGAGTATTACTCATACCACGTAACTCCGTAGATTCATGCGATAATTCACATGAGTCTTCGAGAATGAAACTCCAAAAAATCAACTTTATAAAACAAAACATAGCGATTACTACATATTGCTCAGTGGGGTAGAGTGGGTCAATGGCGCCCGGGGCTGAATCATAATATTCCGCCGTTGTGACATTTTAAAAAAATATGTCAGTGATTGTGAAAGACTGGACGAAAATAAATTTGCCGCCCTCCCTATGATGCCGTCTGGGGCGGCCCGCACCCCCTCGCTACGCCACTGATAATGCTTAAGAAATCTAATAATTATTTTATTAGTGCTTAAGAAATATGAGAATGACCCCCAGTGTAAGTGTGTGATCGCTCCAGTTTCTTTTGTATAAAAATCGGTTTGTGTTGAGAAAAAGTTGAACAACACGTCAATGCACGTGTGTAGTCGCTCTAGCTATGTATGAAGATCGGTTTGAGACAGAACCGTATTTTATGAAACGACTTACGAAAAAGTACCAGTTATGGTACGTGATGTTGTACTGTATTATGGTAATCAATAGAAGGTGGTACTGCTAGTAGAACATAATGGAAAATAATACTCACGTGGAAGACAGGTAATGAAGTCCTACTGAATGACGACTAAAACACTACACACTATCACTAACGGATGTAAATATGGTATTTACAACAAAACAAAACACAGAATATAATCTACAAATGACAATACACAGGACAAAGTCGACGTTTCGGACCAATAGGCCTTTTTTCAAGATACGGACATAACATACAAACATAAAAAAACCACAAGTAGAAATGAATGCGTATCCGAGTGAAATGTGGTAGTTAGATAGATACCGGAAGCATACGAACAGGAAATACACAAAGACGATAATACAGGTGGAACGAGAGGAACAAAACTTTGACGTAACAAAGACCAATACGACCGAGAACTAAGCGAAAGAGTGGTCGGAATTGAGTCCCAAAGACTGTATTATGCTATATTACGTTACGTTGTATGTGTTGTTTTATGTTATCTTGTTGTGTGACGTTACATTATCGTTGTGCTGTACTATGTTGTAATATTTTATTATGTTGTGTTACGTTATGTTGTTATGTTATGTTCTATTGTGTTATGCTATGGTCTACTGTGTTGGGCGCCGCGGTAGCGCAATTTTTAGTGAACTGGCTTCTTAGTCTGATGTTCCAAAGTTCAATTTTCTTAGGTTTATGTTATGTTGTGCTGTTGTACTCTATGATGTGTTATGTTATAATATGCTGTTTTATTTCTGTGCATTATGTTATGTTATTTTATGTTATGCTATGTTGTGTTGTTTTAAGTTGTGTTATATTATGCAGTATTATTTTGTGTGGTGTTATCTTGTGAAATTTGGTTTTACGTTGTGTTGTGTTGTTATGCTATGTTATATTGTGTTATGTTATGTTGCGTTGCATATGTTATATTTCATACGATTATGTATTTGTGTTCTAGGTAAACATGGATGGATCACCCAAATATACAGATCTGCTTATGATTGGGAAAACTGGAAATGGAAAAAGTGAAACTGGAAACTCTATTTTGGGACGAACAGCATTTGAAGCTCCTCCATCCACAACTTCTGTGACCAAGCATGTACAAAGTGAATATTCTGATATCTGTGGACGTATAGTCAAGGTCGTAGATGGACCTGGGGTTTGTGATACTGATTTGAGTGATGAGAATGCTCTTAAAGTGACGTGTGAATCCATGAAGATCGCTATAGCTGCAAACCCTAGAGGGTATCACGCATTTCTTCTTGTTGTACGCTACGGTTGGAAATTCACGAATGAAGACAAACAGGCCGTGGAGATGCTCAAAGGCATATTTGGTTCTGACTTTGTAGCAAAATTTGCAATCCTTGTTTTGACTCACGGCGATGAGTTTGATGAAGCTGTAAGTAATGCAATGACTTTTACTGATTGGTGTTTTAGACAGACTGGTGTATTCAGGGACTTAGTAGATGAATGTGGACGCAGAGTGATTTTGTTTGACAACAAAACTAAAGACCAGGCAAAGAAGAATCGTCAGCGAGAACAGCTTTTTGAACTAGTAGATAATTTGAGTAATTCGGGCCAGCGATACAGCGATGAGAATTTCAGAAATGTTGAAAGGGAACGTGATCGAATCTTGATAGCAACCAGAAATGTATTTATTCAGGAGGAGACAATAATGGAAGTCAGTCTAATTATTCAAGAATTAGGAAACATTCAACTCAACGAACCAATAATCCGACTTGAGAGATTGAATCAACTGAAGAACCGAGCAGAGCGCCTTCTTCGGGAACTCCATGATCAGGATAAAGGAACTGGCATTTTGAATTCTTCTCAACAACTCCCAAGAAATATACATAAGATAATTGAAGAGCAGATAGAACAGACCAATAAAGCTATTGACATTCAAAAACAGAAACAGCAATATGAAAAAGAAGTAGAACATCTGAAAATGTCCACACAACAGTTGCATGAAGAGGAAGGGACAGCGAAAAAGAAAGTTGAGAAGTTGCAAAATGATATTCAGATGCTGGACAATAATTATAAAGATTTTTTTAAAAAGACCATGGAATCATATACAGTAGTTGAAAAAACATACAAAACAACTGTAACGGATCAAATTATCAATCTTATTCCTAAAATACTTCAAGCTGCTCTCATAATAATACCCACTATTATACAGCTGTTTTCAAAAAAGTAAAGCTGCTTGCTATATTATATGCTATACTATGAATAAATAATGTGCCTTCAAATATTTTGCTAATATTTCGTAACACACTTACTAGAGTAATCACCAATCATTCTCCAATAAACGTTTGTGTAACAAACTTACTAGAGTAATCACCAATCATTCTCCAATAAACATTTGTGTAACAAACTTACTAGTGTAATCACCAATCATTCTCAATAAACGTTTGTGTAACAAACTTACTAGAGTAATCACCAATCATTCTCCAATAAACATTTGTGTAATAAACTTACTAGTGTAATCACCAATCATTCTCCAATAAACATTTGTGTAACAAACTTACTAGAGTAATCACCAATCATTCTCCAATAAACATTTGTGTAACAAACTTACTAGAGTAATCACCAATCATTCTCCAATAAACGTTTGTGTAACAAACTTACTAGAGTAATCACCAACATTCATTCTCCAATAAACATTTGTGTAACAAACTTACTAGAGTAATCACCAATCATTCTCCAATAAACATTTGTGTAACAAACTTACTAGAGTAATCACCAATCATTCTCCAATAAACATTTGTGTAACAAACTTATTAGAGTAATCACCAATCATTCTCCAATAAACATTTGTGTAACAAACTTACTAGAGTAATCACCAATCATTCTCCAATAAACATTTGTGTAACAAACTTACTAGAGTAATCACCAATCATTCTCCAATAAACGTTTGTGTAACAAACTTACTAGAGTAATCACCAATCATTCTCCAATAAACGTTTGTGTAACAAACTTACTAGAGTAATCACCAATCATTCTCCAATAAACATTTGTGTAACAAACTTACTAGAGTAATCACCAATCATTCTCCAATAAACATTTGTGTAACAAACTTACTAGAGTAATCACCAATCATTCTCCAATAAACATTTGTGTAACAAACTTACTAGAGTAATCTCCACCAATCATTCTCCAATAAACATTTGTGTAACAAACTTACTAGAGTAATCTCCACCAATCATTCTCCAATAAACATTTGTGTAACAAACTTACTAGAGTAATCTCCACCAATCATTCTCCAATAAACATTTGTGTAACAAACTTACTAGAGTAATCTCCACCAATCATTCTCCAATAAACATTTGTGTAACAAACTTACTAGAGTAATCTCCACCAATCATTCTCCAATAAACATTTGTGTAACAAACTTGCTAGAGTAATCTCCACCAATCATTCTCCAATAAACATTTGTGTAACAAACTTACTAGAGTAATCTCCACCAATCATTCTCCAATAAACATTTTTAATACATGACAGACAAGAGGTGACTCTCTATGTAGTATGTAACATTTCATAATAGATGATTTTCTGTATTATGTCTAATACATCATAAAAGATGATTTTCTGTATTATGTCTAATACATCATAAAAGATGATTTTCTGTACTATGTCTAATACATCATAAAAGATGATTTTCTGTACTATGTCTAATACATCATAATAGATGATTTTCTGTAATGTCTAATACATCATAAAAAATGATTTTTTATACAGTTGGTAAAACGTCGCCCCCATCAACCCCACAGGAGATTGCTCCGCAGATCATAAAGAGATTGGCAATAGCCCTACAAAAAAATCACAGATGAAAAATCTATGGCAAAGAGAACACAGAAAAACAAAGTTACGAGCAAATATTAAGAATCTATATCTTACCAGTGGCAACATATATATTTGTGACACGTGAACAATGACACCTGTAATGGAAAAGAAAATATCGGCATTTGAAATGAAATCTTATTTTAGAAAAGTTCTAAGTATACCATAAACAGAAAAACGAACCAAAGCAGTCGTCATAAAGATCTGAACATAGAAGAAGTCTGGCTCCCCAAAGCTATTAAAAACATAATCTAACATATTAAAAACATAATCTAACATATTAAAAACATAATCTAACATATTAAAAACATAATCTAACATATTAAAAACATAATCTAACATATTAAAAACATAATCTAACATATTAAAAACATAATCTAACATATTAAAAACATAATCTAACATATTAAAAACATAATCTAACATATTAAAAACATAATCTAACATATTAAAAACATAATCTAACATATTAAAAACATAATCTAACATATTAAAAACATAATCTAACATATTAAAAACATAATCTAACATATTAAAAACATAATCTAACATATTAAAAACATAATCTAACATATTAAAAACATAATCTAACATATTAAAAACATAATCTAACATATTAAAAACATAATCTAACATATTAAAAACATAATCTAACATATTAAAAACATAATCTAACATATTAAAAACATAATCTAACATATTAAAAACATAATCTAACATATTAAAAACATAATCTAACATATTAAAAACATAATCTAACATATTAAAAACATAATCTAACATATTAAAAACATAATCTAACATATTAAAAACATAATCTAACATATTAAAAACATAATCTAACATATTAAAAACATAATCTAACATATTAAAAACATAATCTAACATATTAAAAACATAATCTAACATATTAAAAACATAATCTAACATATTAAAAACATAATCTAACATATTAAAAACATAATCTAACATATTAAAAACATAATCTAACATATTAAAAACATAATCTAACATATTAAAAACATAATCTAACATATTAAAAACATAATCTAACATATTAAAAACATAATCTAACATATTAAAAACATAATCTAACATATTAAAAACATAATCTAACATATTAAAAACATAATCTAACATATTAAAAACATAATCTAACATATTAAAAACATAATCTAACATATTAAAAACATAATCTAACATATTTCGGACATATAAAGAGACACACTTTCTTAGAAAGATTAATGATTGAGGGAAATTTTCCAGGAAAGAAACAAGAGGAAGACCAAGAATACGATGGACAAACGACATCGAAGACTTTCTGAACATGATACTATAAGAAGCTGGGCATCTTGTACAGAACCTAGAGGCTTACAGTGTGGCAGTGAGAATAACGATCTGCAAAGCACACATCAAATAGGTTAATAGAAAACGTTTTTCAGAAATAGTTTATTATAGTTTATATAGTTTATTATAGTTTATATAATTTATATAGTTTATTATAGTTTATATAGTTTATATAGTTTATATAGTTTATATAGTTTATATAGTTTGTAACACTTCGACCGGCTCTGTGACAGAGGGGTGCAGGGTACATCTGTGATGGCCATGGTTCAATACCCCCACAGGCAATTGGGCATCCGAACCGTTCAGAAAGCAGTGGCAAAATACTGAACGCAAACACTGCTAAGAAAATCACTGCCAAACAATGCTAGGTTGATTACTACATTCTGAATATGATATGCTAACAATGTTTTTTTTCAAAAACTTCACGGGGATGCGTTTCTGCACAGTTTTTTAAAATATTTTACAATAGCTGATTCTTTATACTGTTTTAACATTTCAAAGAGATGATTCTTGATACAGTTACCTAAAACTTCAAAGAGATGATTCTTGATACAGTTACCTAAAACTTCAAAGAGATGATTCTTGATACAGTTACCTAACACTTCAAAGAGATGATTCTTGATACAGTTACCTAAAACTTCAAAGAGGTGATTCTTTAAACAATTATATAACATTTCATAAAAAAATGTTTCTATAGTGGGCATTCATGTTGGCTTACATGCTTTTTACATATTTCGTTCAACAATACTCAAGTGTTAAAAAATAACAAGTAGCTATATCAACAAGTTCTTTCTTATTGTTTATTGCATTCACGTCTATTATGTGTATTTTTATGTGTATTGTTATGTGTATTGTTATGTGTATTGTTCTGTGTATTGTTCTGTATGTTGCTCTCTCTATTGTTATGTTAATAGTTCTATGTATTGTTCTGTGAATTGTTATGTGAATTGTTTCGTGTGTTGTTCTGTGAATTGTTCTGTGTGTTGTTCTGTTAATGTTCTGTGTGCTGTTCTGTTAATGTTCTGTGTATCGTATGCGAGGAAAACTGCGAGGATCTGTCAACAACCACGTTTCTCTAGATATTAGGGTGGTGTCACGCACTTTGCGACGTCACAGTTAGGGTCTTACATTCCTTCAAATACGAGTAATGTAGGTGCATTTTGCTATTTCCGATAGAGAGAGAGAGAGAGAGAGAGAGAGAGAGAGCAGAAGACAAATGTGTAAAGGAAAGAATATATACAAAGTCGAGAATTTGGCAGGTTCACAGGAACTTTGGCAGGTTCACAAGAACTTTAGCAGGTTCACAAGAACTACTTTCAGTAGAAAAAAGATGAAAACGTGTATGGTTGGATATGTACGCGAGCATGAATACTTGTCAAAATGGTATAGGAAGGGAATTGTTAATATGCACTCACTACGCAAAACTGAAATCCAATAGGCAAGCTAAACGAGGTAATAACGTTTGCTAATATCACGAAACACATAGTCACACACATACACACAAATGGACGTTTTTACCGAAAAGCCATTATCAAGGATAACATACACGTAAACATCAAAAACGACAAATTCGGATGACACAACTTGCGTTTACATGTCTAACCCGAAGAATGGAAATAAGGTCAGAGAAACAAGAACGAATAGGAAATATACAGAAATAGGAAATATACCAAAACAAAATCAAATATATGTGAAAACGAGATAGAATAATGACAGAACAACCTGATATCATGCGTATGTCAGGCGCTCATTAATTCCCAAGGGCTCCAGAGTACCAAATTCGTTAATATAGCTGTTCTCGAGTGCTAGACGGGTCCGGTCGTCGGAGAAGCATGTTTTGATGGCCGTCACCAGAATATACTGGGTGCACCAATGGCCTGTGTCATTGAAGTGAACGTCGCCAGGATAACCCGAATGATGTTTGATGCTATGTAAGTGCTCGCAGAATCGGCCAGCAAGTCTCCTACTAGTCTCACCTATGTACGTCGAGGTACAGCTCTTGCAGATGATAGCATAGATGACGTTCCGGGGCACACAGGAGAAACTCTCCTTGATGGTGAGGGTGGTCTTCGGGAATGTGTCGGACCGGGTCTGGGTAGGGGACGTCAACTCTAAGATGACTCCGGACTAATAGATCTCTGAGGTTCTTGTTCCGTCGGTACGAAACCAGATGGGGGGGGGGGGTCACAGAACAATTCACGCGCCTCAGGATCCGACTGAAGAAGTAGAAAATGTCGGAATAGAACATGACGAACAGCAGTGCTATGTGGGTGGAAAGTAAGAACAAGTTTGGCCCTGTCAGAGTGAGAAGACCTCAGAGAGTTAGAGAGGATATCCTGACGGGAGAGACTGCACACCCAAGAAAGGGCAGACTGACGACCCTGTCGGGGTATAAAAAGTAAAAAAGGAGGTTCATAATCTCGTGAGCTTTCTCGTGGGTTTTACTACCACTGCACAAATGTCGAAGACGATGAAATTTAGAGAATGGAAGGGAATCGCGACATGCAGAAGGGTAAGACATGAGGTATATAGGAGAAAGCTGTGGACATCAGTCGGGTTGTAATGTACCAATGTGCTAAGACAGGGAATTATTAAGGGTTGAAGAAGCAGACGGATCAAAGAAATATATGAGCAGACCGCATCAAAACTTGACAGGTCAAGATTTTTATTCACTCATCCGCATCGTTTTAGAACTTTCTGTGTTGATACATGACTGTGCTCAGTATAAAGACATGTATACATATGACCTGAAAGGTCGATTTTAATTATTTCCGTGATTTTCATTGGTCGGTCTTGCCTATTCTTGGTAGACGACTTTAAGTATACAACAAGTAAAAAAGCTGTAAAATACTGCATGTTTCCCGCTAGAGAGCAACAGGGATTAATTTTTGTAACTGTTTGATAAAGGGGACTGCTTTTGCTGTCACCCCGATAAAAACAGTGACCAACGAAAATCACGATAATAACCAAAAAACGTAAAGAATAAAGTTATGTTTATTTTCTGTACTGAAGTCTTCTACTATTGTTGATTGTGATTGATAAATCCAATGTAGTACATCTATGACCCTGACGGGTTATTGGTTTATGGATGGCTGAATGTTGTCGTGCCCAGTTATACAAAAAAAAAATATCAACATTGTGTCCAGCCATACATGTAGTAGAATATCAACAGTGTATCCAGCCATACATGTAGTAGAATATCAACAGTGTATCCAGCCATACATGTAGTAGAATATCAACAGTGTATCCAGCCATACATGTAGTAAAATATCAACATTGTGTCCAGCCATACATGTAGTAGAATATCAACATTGTGTCCAGCCATACATGTAGTAGAATATCAACATTGTGTCCAGCCATACATGTAGTAGAATATCAACAGTGTATCCAGCCATACATGTAGTAGAATGTGACCTAGAAAGACTTTAGGTAAAATTGGTAAACCAACCTAAAAGTCGAATGTGTTAGTCCTAAAGGTACAGATATCACAGCCAAGCTGTAAACCATGACACTTAGCATTCCGTTCTCTGGACTCACAATAGGGCGCCAAAACAGGCGTAAATGGTTGATTTAAATATTGTACTTAAGTTACTCACTTGTACATCGTCCTCTTTATAATAGAGGCATCAGGATTTATTGATATAGAACAAAAATCATAAGGCAGGAAATGGGATTTGAACTAGGTCCGTTCAGCTACCATACTGAATCTCATATAGTAAAGTAACCCATAGCATTTATTAATGCCGTAGGGTTGTGAGATGTTAGCGATCTCACATTTCAGTGGCTCTGCAAATGAGAGCGGTAGCCATCAACTACCTCGCAGTTTTTACTTCCCGGATTAATCCGGTACCCATTTAAGGCTGTGGGTCAACCCGGAAGCCGTTGTGATCTGATAAACATTTCCGCCTCAACTGGGGAATGAACCCAGGACCACTCTTGTGCTAAGCCAGTGCGCTAACCACTGCGATGCGCAACTCCCTGAATCTCATGTATGGGTGTTTGAATACGGAAAACGTGTTGTTTTATGATGCGAGGCGAATAGGTATCAGCTGAACGGACCTGGTTTATATCCCGTTTGATGACGTATGATTGTACCGTCATCACTACGAATCGGCACGCAGCCTACCAATAGTATAACTCAGACCACATATTTACGTAGCTTGAACGATAAGCCCAGGGATCTACAAGAATACGAGCTTGTAAACGATTTTTCATGATCAGGGATCAAACCCGTGACATTTTTAGTACTAAACAATAGTTTTAACTCCTATGCCAGTGAGACACCCCGTTCTTCGAACTACACCCTGCTAACAAAAAGGACCTGGAGTACCAACGCAAAAGAAAAACGTCCTCAACACTAAACAAAATGTCATCAACACTAAACAAAATATCCTCAACACTAAACAAAATATAATCAACACTAAACAAAATATAATCAACACTAAACAAAATATAATCAACACTAAACAAAATATAATCAACACTAAACAAAATATAATTAACACTAAACAAAATAAAACCAACACTAAACAAAATGTCCTCAACACTAAACAAAATGTCCTCAACACTAAACAAAATATCCTCAACACTAAACAAAATGTCCTCAACACTAAACAAAACGTCATCAACACTAAACAAAATGTCCTCAACACTAAACAAAATGTCCTCAACACTAAACAAAATATCCTCAACACTAAACAAAATATAATCAACACTAAACAAAATGTCCTCAACACTAAACAAAATATCATTGCTAAGATAGAACATTCACTTACCACGTGATATGCAACAGGAATTAGGCACTCCAGCTGAGGAATGCGCTAAGTAAATGTAGGTCAAGCTTTTCTCGGAAATAACGTTTTGTCCTTTTATTTTTTGTTCTGCATCAAATATAGTCAATTCAGATATTTCTATAGATTTAAAATGTATCTTTTATGGTAAGGAATGCTTCTTTCAATCGACGACGTCATTTCAATATGTGCATATCAAAGCGAGTGACCTGAAAACAGAATGATTTGTTAAATAGGGGTTTATGCCTCATATGGTCGAGGCCCGCCCTTTCAACCTAGGACTGGTGTCCATATTGGTTATATCGAGGCGGTTGAACATAATGAAAACCACAGTTTAGGCTTTATACTGCCGAGTCACCTCAGAAATATCTGTGTATCTGCTTCCTCCACGGTCTACTCAATGCCCGCAGCTCTCGTATAATTTAAGATCAAACGGCCAGGAACCGGCTACACGACTCTGGTCTTTGGGCTAGAATACCCTACAGAGATCCAGTTCTTACGGAAGGACATTGCCAGAATCGACTGCAGTGGGCAAACCAGATTCATCAATGGACTGTTGGGAATAACTGAAGAAGGGTTTGGTTTATTGATGAATCATTTGTTGTGCTTCTGCCGACACGATAGGCGAAGAAGAGTTTACCGCAGAGTACTTGAGCGCTACGCCCAAAACAGCATTGGTGATACTCCTCCACATAACGGTGGAAGTGTAATGATGTGGAGGCGATCAACTTCATGTGATGAAGTGACCTTGTGTAATGATGTGGAGGCGATCAACTTCATGTGATGAAGTGACCTTATGTAATGATGTGGAGGCGATCAACTTCATGTGATGAAGTGACCTTGTGTAATGATGTGGAGGCGATCAACTTCATGTGATGAAGTGACCTTGTGTAATGATGTGGAGGCGATCAACTTCATGTGATGAAGTGACCCTGTGTAATGATGTGGAGGCGATCAACTTCATGTGATGAAGTGACCTGGTGTAATGATGTGGAGGCGATCAACTTCATGTGATGAAGTGACCTTGTGTAATGATGTGGAGGCGATCAACTTCATGTGATGAAGTGACCTTGTGTAATGATGTGGAGGCGATCAACTTCATGTGATGAAGTGACCTGGAGTACATGATGTGGAGGCGATCAACTTCATGTGATGAAGTGACCTGGAGTAATGATGTGGAGGCGATCAACTTCATGTGATGAAGTGACCTGGAGTACATGATGTGGAGGCGATCAACTTCATGTGATGAAGTGACCTGGAGTAATGATGTGGAGGCGATCAACTTCATGTGATGAAGTGACCTGGAGTACATGATGTGGAGGCGATCAACTTCATGTGATGAAGTGACCTGGAGTACATGATGTGGAGGCGATCAACTTCATGTGATGAAGTGACCTGGAGTACATGATGTGGAGGCGATCAACTTCATGTGATGAAGTGACCTGGAGTACATGATGTGGAGGCGATCAACTTCATGTGATGAAGTGACCTGGAGTACATGATGTGGAGGCGATCAACTTCATGTGATGAAGTGACCTGGTGTACATGATGTGGAGGCGATGAACTTCATGTGATGAAGTGACCTGGTGTACATGATGTGGAGGCGATGAACTTCATGTGATGAAGTGACCTGGTGTACATGAAAGGATGACTGAATGCCGAATGATCATCATCATCATGTGACATATTCTATCCAGAACCTAGTCTTTCCTATGGATCTCTTGAATTCTCCGCGGTCTTGAGCAAGCTGTCCTGCATCTTTCAGTGACATACGCAGGCATTCTTGAACGTCTTTTGTCCAACGGCGTCTTGGTCGTCCTTTGCCTCTGTTGCCTTCTATCATCCCCTCCTGTAACACTCTCTCCATGTCGTCGTGTCTCTTAATATGACCGAAAAAACTAGCTTTTTCTTTAATATAGTGTTCAGAAGCCAGCCTTCCTGAACGTTAATTTTTCGTAACACCTCCTGGTTTGTTTTCTTCGCTGTCCATAGTATTCTCAGAACTCTTCTATAGCACTTTAATTCAAATGATGTTATTCTCTTGGCCACAGTTTTATTTAGTGTCCATGATTCGCATCCATATGTCGCCACAGGAAATACACATGTTCGTAGTAAGCACAATGTGGTTTTTAGTTAGTACCTTGCCATAGTTTCTTTATCTGTTTTAATTTTGCCAGCGCCATTGCCGTTCTTCTCTTGATCTCAACTGCGCAGTCCCCTGCATTGTTCATATTAGTTCCTAAATAATCAAAATGTGTCACTTCTTCCAAATTGCAGTTCTCAAAATTAATTTTGGGTCTTGATTTACTTTTGTCAGTTGCCATTATTTTGCCGAATGATGCGTCGCTGAAATTGTTCATCTTTACGTCCTTCCAATTTTGGCTCCACGATGGTCGATTTTTCAGCAGGATAACGTTTGACCTCCTGTGGCACTACTCACCATGTCCAGACCATACCGTGGCCAGCCATGTCGTCAGACATGAAACCCAAAGAACACTTATGGGAAGAACTCCGCCAACTCCGTCAGCGAGACGTAGTTACAACCAATCTCCAACATTTGTCTCTTGTACTACGGGGAGAGTTGGCAGCCTTCCCACAACACCAGATCAAACTGCTAATTGGATCCATGTCAAGGAGATCTCGTTCTCTGATAGAGCCCAGAGGAGGTCAAACACTTAACTGCAACGGAGGCCCCAGTCGCAAAGAATAAAAGTTCAAACCACATTTAATGAACATCATTTCATTGTTAAAATCTGAAAGGTTCCTCATGCTAAGGTTGAAACATTAATTCCTTAAAATAAAATATTGGTACATGTTTAAAATTGGTGTCCATTCGCATTGCAATAATGTTGCGTTACTTTGAGTCCATTGGTTATGTGACGTATGTGTGCATCATGTGACGTGTCTGTGCATCATGTGATGTATGTGTGTGTCATGTGACGTATTCCTTCCAGAATGTTGTCTTCCCAATGAACTCTCTGAACCTCTCTCTGTCTTGGGCGATGTGGCTTGCATTTTCTAGCGATGTATTCATGTTGTCTTTAATTTCGCCAGTCCATCGTCTTCTTGGTCTGCCCTTTCTCCTTTCCCAGGTACTCTTCCCTCCATTATTTATCTTTCTAAACAGTTGTGTCTCTTTATATGACCAAACAGGCGTAGTTTTCTTTCTGCTATTGTGTTTAGTAACCAACACTCTGGAATCTTCAGTGTGTTTATAATATCTGAGTTTCTGATTTTTTCCTTCCATGATATTCTAAGTATCTTTCTGTAGTATTTCAGCTCGAACACGTTGATTCAACTCGAACTCGAACTTCAACTCGAAGTTCTTCTTTGCCGCTGTTTTACTTAGGGTCCATGTTTCACAGCCGCATGTTGAAAGCCGTATGCGTCCACTAGCACTGCAATAATGTTGCGTTTTTGGTTTTTGAACAGCATATATAAACGAATACATATATTTATACGTACACACACACACACACAAGCACGCACACACACACACCCACCCACACACATACCCCCACACACACGAACACACACACACACCCACCCACCCACACACATACCCCCACACACACGCCCACACACACCCACCCAAACACACCCCCACACACCCACCCACCCACCCACACATACCCACACCAACACATACCCACATACGCCCCACACACACACTCGCCCACACCCCCATACACCCCCCACACACACACACACACAAACAGCAAACAGTAATTACGTATTACATCTACAAACTCCCACAACCAGGATGTAACTCTAGGTATGTATGTGTCATCGCTAGGACACAGATGATAGTTATTGATCCTCAGATCTTCAATAAGAGAAATGTTAATCCCAGTTCAAGGCTATTTACGCAAGTCCTTTGTCATTGATACGGTCATGTGGACTTATCGATTACATCTTTCAAAATTGTCGCTATTTACCTTCTCCAGTGATTTTCATTGGAAATTAACACAAAGTACCTTTGGAATGTCACGGAAATAATGTCACGCAACCTTAGGAGGTTGTGGTTCGCCGAATTACAACATTCAATAATTTGTTATGGTCAAGAACTTCTGCTATAACCAAACTGGACTCGCGTTGACGGATGAAAGGATATTTCTCACCATTAGAGGTATGCTGAAGTCGGATGTGTCAGGCCGAAAGGTCCAGATATCGCAGCAGTGCTGTAAACCATGACACAACGCATTCCGTTCTCCGGACTACATCCTGATAATCTGCAGGAGTTTGAGAACGAACGCAGAAGAAGATGAATAAGACCATTAGAAGTACACATTCAATAATTAAAAAATCATAATAAATAATGGCAACGTTGTATTTTTCCCATTAGTCGCAGGGAGGTTTCGATTAGCACGTGTGATTATGGCCGTGTGTCCTAGCTGTTGCCATAGCGTGTATAGGGTGGGTTTTTTTTTAATTTACACTAAAACAGAAAAAAAGCCCAGTCTTTATTCGGGATCGAATTCTGGCCCTCACGGGTGTGAGACAAATACTCTAACTTCTCCGCCATGCAACACAACTATTAAACCATTCACGGAAAATGTCTAGTAGGGTCACATTTGAAGGATGATACCGATGATTCCACAGGGCTGTTTAAACGACAATGTACTCGGTACACGTGACAACCAGATATTACATGTATTTTAGTTTTACAAGAATATATATCTAAGCTTTACAGGAAAATTGTTCATGTGTAACTTTTACTTGTATATATATTCAGGTATGTATTCCATATTGAGTCTTTCAGAGTGTTTAACCTACAGGTATGTATGCAAGTCGACATTAGACTAACTATCGCACCGCATTACTTCTTCTTCTTGTTCGCAGTTTAATATGTCTACACAGTAATTAGCGCAATTACTAATACTGACAGTAATTTTATTGATATCAACATCGCATGTAACAACACTATTGTGATTCGTAGCTACTCATTAGCAGATTACTACCACCTTGACCATCATCATTATTACTTCAATCATCATCCTTACCACTTCGTCATCATCATCATCATTACCACTTCGTCATCATCATCATTACTACCTCTACCATCATCATTACCACTTCATCATCATTATCACGTCGTCATCATCATCATCATTACTATCCCATCATCATCATCATAACCCCATGTCATCATCATCATTACCACTTCGTCATCATCATCATTACCACTTCGTCATTATCATTATTACTACCTCCATCATTATCATTACCACTTCGTCATCATCATCATCATCATTACTACCTCCATCATCATCATTACCACTTCATCATCATTATCATTACTATCTCCATCATCATTATCACGTCGTTATCATCATCATCATTACTATCCCATCATCATCATCATAACCCCATGTCATCATCATCATTACCACTTCGTCATCATCATCATCATGATCATTAATACTTCTTTATCATCATCATTACTACCTCCATCATCAGCATCATTACTACCTCCATCATCATCGTCATTACTACCTGCATCATCATCATTACTACCGCCATCATCATCATCATTACTACCTGCATCATCATCATTACTACCGCCATCATCATCATCATTACCAGCTCCAACATCATCATAACTAGCACTATCATCCCCACCATCACAATAATCAACATCAGTGATAATTTGAAGATCTCTCTAGTATAGTGGTTCAGACATTTGCCTTATGCCCAAGAGGTCATGGTATCGATTCCAAGTCTTGGCGCCATGTTTCAATCAGTCAAGTGCCATAAGAAGGCGATCATGTTTCTCCACAACTCTCTGAATCTTGTGTTGTTAATGAGTTAAGTTGTTTACATTCTCTTATGCCACCCATCCGACAATTTCTCACTTTGCCTTCCTCTGTCTCTTCTCTCCTTGATCTTTCCGGTTGTTATCAGATGCTCAAGTTTTGCTCTCTCATCACTTGGTCTAAACATCTTGACTTTCCGTTTCTTTTGTGTCATAATTTGTCTTTTTACTCCAGTATCTCTAGGGTCTTCTACATTAGTTCTCTTGGCTACACATGGTCCTCCAGCATCTTTAGGGACTTCTACATTACTTCTCTTGGCTACACATGGTCCTCCAGTATATTTAGGGACTTCTACATTAGTTCTCTTGGCTACACATGGTCCTCCAGCATCTCTAGGGACTTCTACATTAGGTTTCTTGGCTACACATGGTCTTCCAGCATCTTTAGGGACTTCTACATTAGGTTTCTTTGCTGACAATGGTACCCCGTCATCACTGAATAATTCTACATTAGTTTTCTTGACTGCATATGCTACTCCAGCAGCTCTAAGGACGTCTATATTTGTTTTGTTTTTTTGGCTGTCCATGGTATTTACGCATTTCTGAACACTTCTACATTCGTTTTCTTGACTTCCTATGGTACCCCGGCATCTCTGAGCACTTTTACATTAGTAATCTTAACTATCTATGGTACTGCAGCATCTCTGTTACATTAGTTTTCTTGGCTGTCCATGGTACATCAGCATTTATTAAGATTTCTAAATTAGTTCTTTTACCTGTCCATGGTACTCCAGTCTCTATGAGCACTTTTACATTACATTTCTTGAATGTCCATGGTACTCCAGCATCTCTAAGCATTTCTTCATTTGTTTTCTTGACTGCCCTTGGTACTCTATCATCTTTAAGCACCTCTACATTAGTTGTCTTGACTGCCCGTGGTACGCGATTATCTCTGAGCACTTCTACGAGGCGTGTTCAAATGAAAACGGGACTTGTGGATTTATTTAAAAAGTATCATACGCAATTTAATATTTTCAACGGAATTGAACAAAGCAACCACTTGTGAATAAGAATGCACCTGGGTTCATCAGAAAAAATCTCCGTATGCATTTAGGCAAGCATCCCACTGTCTCGTACGTTAGATTTCTTGAATGTCCATGGTACTTCAGCATCACATCATCATCATCATCATCATCAAGTGCCGTCTCCGCAACGAAGGTTGGCTGCAACATATCTCCAACATCTCCTGTCTCTTGTCTTGGTGGTGCACTCTGCTAGACTGTAACCTGTCCATCGTGTATAGTTACTCTCCCACTTGTATCTCTGCCTACCTCTTGCTCGCTTCCCTTTGACTTTACCCTCAAGTAAGGTCTTCAATAGGGTGTCATGTATTTTAATGTGTCCAAAGTATTTTATTTGCCTGATCTTTATTTCTCTTAGTAGTTCTTTCTTCATACTAAGTGTCTTTAGCACCTCTTTATTTGTTTTCTTCTCTTTCCATGATGTTCTCCCTATTCTTCTATATACCCACATCTCAAAGGCATCAATTTTGTCTTATAATTGTTTATTTAGTGTCACATCCCAGCGAAAATCATACAAAAATGCCGGTTGGTTAATTGAGAACTAGCGCAGACGAAGAAGTATGCTCCAGAGATATATAGATAGGGAGATGTATTCTTGCTTCAGTATCTTTCTACAATGTAAAAAAACGGATATTTTTTCTGACCTACCAGACTAGTCTTAAAACACTATATCCGGCGGTCACAAATCTTAGAAAACACGACTTGAAGCTTTAAAAAAAATTTAAAAAATAAAAAAGTCTTGTGGTCTCATACCACACAGAAAAAAAATCATTGTGGTCCGTTGACACAAGATGATTACCCACATCTAATCTACACTGATGGGTAGGTGGTTTTGGCATGTGTGCAGGTCATGGGCTTTTACAGTACGTGAGAAGTTTATTATGCGGGAGCATGTTTTTGTTAGTACATCCAATCGTGGTAGGATGATTAAGGTGATTACGTAGGAGGCTACGGCAATAGATGGCGGTGACTAGGGAAATGAAATTGGAAGAGAATAGGGTATTGCAATCAGTAGAAGGTGAGACTCACAAATGACAAGTTGTAGTTAGATGTCCTGAGTAAATAGCAATGGTGTATATTTCAATCAGTAATTCTCTAATTTGTTCATTTATCGTCTAAAATATGTTGTATCAAATTCTATTCAAAGGTGAGACAAGCTAAAAACTGAATTTATGGCAGAATCATTGCACAAGACAACCGCTAAAAGGACAAATTTATCATCTTCATCGGTCAAAAGCCAGGTAAAGATCTGTAGTTTGGAATAATTTAATATTTTAATCTTTCACATTTTGAGTGGATATAAAAGTGGAATTTTGAGACGGGTAATAATCTAAAGCAGTTGCTCCTAACAAGTGCCATGTGGCTGACCATGTGGCTGACCAATAGATCACAGGTCGGGATTGTAGATTCGTTTTCGCTACAAAATATTAAAAATTGATGAAGAAGATGATGGTGGAGTTTTAACAAAAATGTATGGTATAAAAACAACTAGAAGCAATCAAGAATCTTAAAGTTTATGAGAGGAGCAAAACTTGAACACGTGACCGTAGATAAAAGTGTTCAAACCCAGGGCCTTCTCAATGTATGGCACACCGATGAAAGTTGGAGAAACCTTCAGGAGAAACCTTCCAGTAGAAACCTTCAGGAGAAACCTTTTAGGAGAAAACTTCAGAAGAAATCTTCAGGAGAAACTTTCAAGAAAAACCTTCAGGAGAAATCTTTCAGAAGAAACCTTCCTAGAGAAACCTTCCAAGAGCAACTTTCTATGAGAGACATTTAAGGAGAAACCTTCTAAGAGAAACCTTCAGGAGAAACGTTTCTGGAGATACATAAAGGAGAAATCTTCCAGGAGAAACTTGTTAGGAGAGACATGCCAGTAGAAACCTTCCAGGAGAAACCATCTAGTAGAAACCTTCCAGTGTAAACTTTCAAGAAAAACCTTTAGGAGAAACCGTCAGGAGACATCTTCAGGGGAAACCTTTCAAGAGAAACATGTGGCTTCTTTAGTCTGTTGTGTCCTGTCCTCCTGTGGAAGATGATAACACGCTCAACTCTGTTCAGACATTGGTAGTTGTCTTTTGGGTGGTCAACTTTCCCCAATAGCTTTGAAGATGTTCCTCTTTTCCTGGCAGGTGACGTCCTGGTCATTTTTTCCTATTTTTGCTTCATATTTTGGTAGTGCGTATCTGCCTTTTTCATTTCCTGGTACGCCACAGTATTCACTGTAGTACTACCCTTCTTTGGATGCCAACTTTTCGTATGGCTTTCTTCAAGTCTGGCAGTTTATCGCTGTCAAAGGCTTGTAGGACAGACAATGCATCAGTAAGAAACACGTCCTGTTGACATTGGCGTTTTATGCTTTTAATTATTTTTGAAGCAATGCTTATAGTCTATACTTCCGCAGAGAATTTGGAGCAGAAGTTTCCGGTGGGTGAAAATGTGGATTCATTTTCTTTTTCTTGATTTTATTTTGTACACTCCAGCACCTCCGTTCTTCACTGCTTTCGTTGCTGATCCATCAGTATATACGTGTATCAACGCCTCTCTAGTGTACATATATTCATGTTCCATACTACTGTTGTTTATTTTTAAAGAGTGTCCAGTTCTCTCATAGTGTAGGTGTTATGTTGGTGTTCTCTCATAATGTCAGGTGTTATGTTGGTGTTATCTCATAGTGTCAGGTGTTTTTGATAGTGAAATTTTGATATTACTCGCACCGAACTGGGAAAAATGTTGGTGTTATATCTTTTGGTATGTCTGGTATATATATATATATATATATATATATATATATTGTCTTATATTATCTATTTAGTTTTCTGGATCGTTAGATAAAAGTTCTTCTTTTCATTCTTCTTCTGGATATGTCATCGAATCTGGTCTTCATTGGGTGTGTTAGTATGGTTTTCTACTTTTCTGTATGAATCATTGTATTAGTGTCCCGCCTGTATGTTAAGGGAATCTTGTCTTGTCTGCCCTATCCATGTCTGCCGCTAGGCGTCATGGAGAGCCGAAGTCCTCTTTCATTAGCTAACTGTGATGCCGCTGCCATAGTGTAGCATTGGTGCTTTAGTATTTCTCTGATGTCATCTATCCATTTTCGTCTTGGTTTTCCCCTGTTCCTGTTTCTCTTTTCGGATGATCTTTTATTGAACGCTATCGATGGAATGCGATGTGGTTCCATTCTGATTAGATGTTCGAACTATTTGAAGGGGGTAAGGGGTTAATTCCTGTAATTTTTTCCATTTTATTTATAGGAGATTTGTTGCACCTTTGATAAGGAGAAGTGCTTGATTTTGTACCTTGTCCAGAACATGTAGATAGGTATTGGCTGCTGAATTCTATGATTTTGATCCATATTCTAGTACTTGTCCAATGTCATCTTCTGTAATGTTGCCTCATTTCCCCAAGCTTGTCACTGCCAATTGTCTCAAGATGGCAAGAGTTTTTCTTGACCTTGCATCTACATCAATCTATTATCTAATATGGTGCACAGGTGCACCGCCTCTTCTTCTGTTTGGATACGTGCATTTCCAAATTGTATATCACCTTCTTTGTTCTTATCTGACAGCACGAAGAGTGGTGTTGATGATTTTTCAACATCGATCTTTACCATCCATTTCTCTGACTATGCTGCTATGTTGTCTGCTGCCGTATATATTTTCTCCTTGGCGATCTTTAGATCTTCTACATACTACAAATTGTACTGATAAACATAGGTTCTCCCAGAATAGCAGTTGAGTACTTCTGGGTCGACTAAATACTAGGGTAACTAAACGAGAATTAATATATTTTTTTATTCAGTGTAGGTTGGTATTAACCGTATACTTACCCTTAAATGGTATGTAAACGAGAATTAAAGTATTTTTAAAGCCATTTTTGGTTGATATTAACCCTTAAATAGTAACTAAACGAGAATGAATATATATTTTTAGCCAGGTTGGGTTGGTATTGACTGTATACTTACCAATAGATAGAAAAAATATTAACGTATTCCGTTCTCGTGCCAACCAACATGAGTTTGATATGTTTAGTTGTGTATTCTTCTTCTTCTTCTTTCTGTCCTCATGTACCTTTCGGTGTTGAGGGGAGAGTGAGTGTATGGTCTTTTGCCCTTCTATTTGCCTCTTCTGCTGTTATATTTCCGAGTGTCTCTAATACACTATCAATCCACCTTTTACGAGGGCGTCCAATAGATCGACTGTTTTCGTATCGTTTGTTAAGTGGTTTTTTTAAATAATACTTTGCTCTTTCTGTCTGGTTATGTGGCCGTACCATTTAACTGGTTGTTTCTGGATGTATTCTATTGTTGACTTGATACCTAATTGTTTCCTTAGAGCTTCATTCCTGATTTTGCCTCTCAAGCTAACTTCAATCATACGTCTCACACATTTCATTTCAGTGGCGTTAATCTTATGTATTGTTCTGTAAGTTGTGTATTAAAAGTATTAATTCAATACGTAAGATAATTGTTTAATATATGCTCTTCTTACAGGCCAAAGCCAATGTTGTAACGGACACTGACCTTCTGTTGATAGGCAAAGCTGGAAATGGTAAAAGTTCAACAGGAAACACTATCCTTAGAAGAAAAGCATTCAAAGCATCACCCAGTACAAGACCAGTCACACAAAAAATTCAGCATGAGGTTTCTGAATTTAACGGTCGAGTACTGAAAATTGTAGACTGTCCTGGCGTGGGAGACAACACCGTTTCCAAAGCAGAAGCTTTAAAGATGCTGGTTAGCAATTATGCAGCTGCTATTGCATTAAATCCCCGTGGCTACCACGCGTTTCTCCTTATTCAAAAATTTGGAGACCGATTCCTAGAGCAAGATGTACAATCTGTGAAATTGCTGAAGAAAATATTCGGTAAAGAATTCGTCAAAAAGTATTGTATTATTGTATTAACTCATGGAGATTTGTTCGATAAGGAAGAACAATCATTTGAACAATGGTACGAGGCAGAAGAAGGGGAGTTCAAATATCTCTTGAATGAGTGCAGCAACAGAATAATCTTGTTTAATAACGTTACAAAAGATGAAAGCATAAAGAATTCTCAAATTTTGGAGCTAATCCAGATGGTTGATAACCTTCGATTCACCAGTGATAGATACACTGATGACCATTTCCAGATGGCAGAAGCTGAACGAAACCGACTTTTGGTAGAAGCAAGAACGCCTACGATCCAAGAAGAAGCAATGGTAGAAATAAGTCTGATACTGCAGAAGATAGAGAGGATACATGAACAGAAGGAACTAGAATCTAAAATGGAAGCACTGAATGTTCTCAAAGTTCGAGCTTACAATCTATACACACAAATAAGCGCACAAGATTGTGGAACTGGACTTTTGCACAAGTTGTGCGAGACGGTAAAGTCAACGCAGACAATAGTGGATGAGGATCTTCAACATTGTTCCATACTGATGGAAAGAATGAAACAAAATGAGAAAAAACCAGCAACAGATGACGAACAGCAAATGCAATTAATGAAAAACGAGCAAGAACAGACTCGTAATCAAGAAACAAAATGCAATGTCTTGTACAAACAAGCTATGGAGATTCAGAGAGAAAATGAAGAAAATCTCACAGATGCGGTTAGAACCATTTTAATTATGAGATTTATGGCACTTCTTTCGGAGTGACAGTTGCAACAATCATTATTTATATTCCATGAGGTGTGGTTTTTGCTTATCATGTATGTCTATAACGCCCTTCTATATCGTCTTCTGTCAATCATTTCCGACGCCTACGTTCCCTCATCCCATATTGACACGCTTCCCAGTATCTTTTCACTTGATTAGAACATGCCAATTGTCTGAATGAGCTCCATGTTTACTCTTCTCGTGACGTGTCTAAGAAATCTAAGAGTCTTGTCTTTTAATGTGTCCAAAATATTTTATTTGCCTGATCTTTATTTCTCTTAGTAATTCTTTCTTCATATTAAGTGTCTTTATCACCTCTTTATTAGTTTTCTTCTCTTTCCATGGCGTTCTCCCTATTCTTCTATATACCCACATCTCAAAGGCATCAATTATGTATTCTAATTGTTTATGTAGTGTCCATGTTTCTGAACCATACATTAATATAGAATAGATGTAGCATTTTATAATTCTCATTTTAACTTGTTTGTAATTTGTGTAGATGTCAATAATTTTCTCATGTCATTGAAGGTACTTTTAGCCATTCATATTCTCGTTTTAACTTCTGTTTCACATCTGCCAATTGTGACTATGTGTCCAAGATATTGATAATGTTTTACTTGTTGTAGTTTCTCTCCATGTATGTTTATGTTTAGCTTTTCTTCTGTGTCTTTGCTGATTATCATGGCTTTTGCTTTTTGGACATATATATATTCAGTAGGCAATAAAATATTATATATATATATATATATATATATATATATATATATATATATATATAATAGCAATAAAATATAGCCAATTTTTTGGTCACTAAACGTATACCCAACTTTTTTCATAGAATAAAAAATATACTGATGAAATATAATGAAGATCCAGTTTGTACGAAACAATACCAGTAGATTTGCAAGTGGAAACATTGTTTATAAAAGTTAACGCACAGAGAATTAATTTCTGAACATTTTCCAATGTTTAATATTTTGAGGGTCTACGGTAGAAAGAAATATTTAAAGGCGACAGCAAACTTATTTAAGGACTCTGTGTGGAATATGTGGTTTCTATCTGCATGTGTTAGTTAGATATCGCGATTTAGCCGAGATAACTGTCTGTTACAACACTGAGACAGAATTAGCAAACCATCAGTGAAAACAAACGGCTCGCAGCAAAATGGAGATATTTCTAAACGACTAAAAAGCGCTTATATAGAACCGCAGCGCAACAACACACTATTGGGCTTTCGGAAAAATTTGCACAGATGAAAACTTAGCCCTCAAACAATTATCAGAAAGAGAGACAGAACAAAACCACGAATTATATTTAGCTTTCGTGGAACGAGAAAAATCTTTCGACAGAGTGGATAGAGCACAACTATGGATAGCACTACAAACATATGGAATCTGATAAACCTTTGTCAGAGCACATACGTCGATAGTCAATGCGCAGTAAGAATGAGCACAGGTACATCAGGTAATATCCAAATTCGTTAGGGAGTGAGGCAGGGATGTGTACTATCCACGTTATTGTTTATAAAATACATAGATCACATCTGCAAGGACAACGGAAGAAAACAATCTGAAGAATAACTTCAACGAATTGTTATTTGCAGACGACCAAGCACTAGTGGCATCATCAGAAGAGCAACTACAAAGATAAATAGACAGATTACATCAAACATGCCAAACCTTTAACATGAAAATAAATATAGAAAAGACCGAAGTAATGAAGATACGAAGAACAGAAAGAAACACCGATATTTATATTGGAAACCAGACTTAAACAATTGACAGAATTCACATACCTAGGAATCAATATAACAACAGATGGCATGAGTAGAAACGAAATACAAAATAGGCGTAGTAAAGCATATCAAGACCTAGCACAAATGACACCAATCTTCAGAAACAAAAATGTGGATTTAAACTCCAAAATAACACTATTCAAAACGATTATTATGTCAACGATGTGCTTCCAATGCCGAACGTAGACAGCGACGGCACAAGACAAACGAAAACTTGTGACAGCTGAAATGATATGTTAGAGCAGAATCATAGGGATATCACTAAGAGACAGAATAAGAAATGAGGACATTAGACAAAGAACAGGTACCATCCAAATCTTGAAACATATTAAGAGATAACAGATCAAATGGTTTGCACTCATCAGCAGACTACTACCAGACAGCATACACTAGCAAGCTATGCTACACAGATACCGTGAAGGCAGACCTAGAGGTCGACCACGAAAACAATGGACCACCGAAATAAAAGAGGCGACAAACTCCACAATATACTCAGCACACATGCTGGCCATCTCCAGAAATCTCTTCTACCTCTGACGCTGAAAGTCAAGAAAGGGCTTAGCGAATAGTAGTTAGTAGTAGTAGTAGTAGTAGTAGTAGTAGTAGTAGTAGTAGTAGCTAACATATTTATGAACCCTAAATCTATATAAAGTGTAATCTGGCCACATCTTGGCCCAGTTAACATGTCACAGTCCTGTTGCCTGGTGGGAAATCATTCTTATAAAGTGACGATATTTGATTTTTCCTGCTATTTTAATTGATCACTTTGTGTATACTTTGTGTCTACAAATACAAGAAATTTATCTTAACCAAGCTTTATGGTCGAAACGTTGACACTCAGTGTATTTTTCTCTTGCAAACCTGAATTGTAACCTTTCAAAAATTTTAAAATACATTTGTCCTATTTACCAAAGGTAGATTTACTGCTGTTTTTCTTTCTTTATCACCATCATCGTTGTTTTCGTCATCCTCATCATTTTCATTGTGAACATTTACATTTGTAACACACCAATACTTATTCATACAATATTGTTTTTCGTTTTTGTGTTACTGTGGCTCACACCTAACCGTAAAATATTTTCTGTTATTTAGATAATTATGTTAGAGTGACTGTAAATATTACCCGGTAATGTTGTGTTCTTGACTGTTACCATTTGGCTTTGTAATATCAATAACAAAAAGTTCAAGGAAGAAAACACATTATAGAAAGCTAAAAATCGCTAACAAGAAGAAAGGAAACACACTAAAAACACACATAAAAATGAAAAGCACAAACTGTACAGTGCGTCTTATTTTCACAATGTGTCACTAAATGACATGACAATTTTTTTTACTTTAATCTCGTGGTGTAAATATCACTAGAATAGCAACGTAACGCCAATGAAAGGAAGTAGACTAAAGAGAGGGAAAGTCGTGGATGGGGCATGACAATCAATACAAGGTAAATGCGTGAAACGTAACAACAATTAGACTTACGTAAAACACAGGTTTATATATCGTTTCAATGGGACACGACAGACTATATCTAAAACTAGTAGGTAATGATGGGCAATGATGAGCACACAAGAAATCATAAAAATTACAATGCACAGATCACATTCAACTTTTCAACCAAAAGGTCTTTATTTAAACAATAACAAAACATCAAAAGACGACGAAAGGAAAAATTATCACAACGTCCAACGGAAATATGGAAATGATATGCCGGAAGGTCAGAAAGTACATAAAAAAACGTAACTATATGTGGAAACGAAACGAACAAAAAGATGAGTAAATGATGGAACAAATAGACTAAAGACAAAGACCACACCAACTCAGTACTAGGCGTAAGAGTGGTCGGAATTGAGTCCAAAAGGCTTGAGTGTACCCAAATGGGGCATGCTGAGGAAGAGTTATACAAAGTATGTGTGCACTAAAGGTTGTGGCATATGCTGCGGAACGGATATATGTTCCCGTATATTGTCATATTTCCGTTCATATTGTGATAACTCTTGATATAGAATGCAGGAAGAGTTGTCTTATTGTTGTTGAGTCTGAGGTGTAGGCATTGGTCAGTGAGAATTCCATGGATGATGATATGGTTATATACACTGATGATTCTGTTGTTAAACGTGTGAGTCGTTCATGAGTCCTTAATGGGCGGTGAGTAGTGACTGTTAGAGAGGAGATTGGAGCATTCGCTGTAACTACAAGTATAATGGCAATGGGAATTGTGGTAGTGAGAAGGGCCCCGAACTGTATATGTACACAGAGTTTAACTTATGTCTGCATTCTCAGCGACTCAATAAGTATGATCAAGAAAATACTCGCAGGTTGTATTCGTGAACAGGTGCTTGATGCTGTGGAGAAGTCAAAGTTGGAGGGTGTCACATTTCTTTTTGCCTTACCATGCGGGTGTTCAAGGCAATAATAGAGCAGATCGATTGGCAGGCTCTGCCGCTGTATCGAATGGCAGAGCAATGGACAGAACCGACATATTGAACTCTTTCAGAGAAATTGCATGTTGAAGCGAAATCAATAAAGATGATGATTTCTTTTCAATGTTCAGAATATCGGAGCTGGGTTTTAAATGTGGAATAGCAAGAAATTAATATTACTAGACACGGCAAGAGAACAGAATCTGCCAGATGTCGTGTAGCTTCGGATATACTCAGGGGTGGGGAGAATCGGAGAACCTATGGAAGTGTACACTATTTGTAGCGAAGATCCCTCGTCTAATTAACTAACAAACGGGGTTTTCCTGGGATCATGGCCTTATTTATATTTCATTATATAGTCATTAGGCCTATATAAAACTTGAACATTGAGTAACAACTGGAAAGACCAAGGGGAGAAGAGATATGAGAAAGACAAAGAGAAATTTCTGCATTGGTTGTCACTGAGGCACAAATCGAAGTCACCAACTGAATTTATTAACAATACAAGATACAGAGAGTTGTGAAGAAGCACGATGGCATACGTCACGAAACTTTATTGATATAGTTTGTGCTTAACTGGGTTTTTTCTCCGGTTCGGGTTATTTCTAAATCGTCATTGATAACACTACCTTTCTTCCTTTTCGCGTTATACCCTTTTATGCCCTGCAGCGTCACGGGTAGAAGAGTGGATATGTCCTTTTTGTGTACCTCCATATATTTGTTTTCGCTGATTCTTTTATTTCTGTAATCCATCTTTTCATCTTTTGCATGGTCTGACGCTGGCTTTGTATAGTAATGCTTTTTTGAAGGGCCCTATCTGATGGTAGTCTGGAAGCGTGTGAAATCCACTTAATCTACACAGCTGATGTCTTCTGATGTAATCCAGAATTGGCATTGCGTTTCTTAGTCGTCTGATGTTTTTCATTTCTGATTCTGTCTGTTATTGTTACTCCAAGAATTAATTATACGTAGATAAGTCATTTCTGTTGTAACAAGTTTTCTTTTGTCTTTTGTTGTTAGTGGTAACACTGAACGCGGGAATCATCCAGGAATTTGTCAGGGATACCATAGTGGTCTTTCAAACTCTAAATTCAACGTTGACTTTTCCAAGTGTGTTTGGCAAATTGGTTGTGCTGTTTTTAAAAAATATTTTATTTACTTCTTTCAAAATTAGTAATTCGTAATGCAAAAGTAACCCTGCACTCTATATTTCTATACGCTAAAATGAAACTCCGATATTGATTTTGACATATTTACAGACTAAATATTGACTTTGTGGGCGTCTGTTGCTAGGTCGATAGAGACACCGAAAAGGTAAAAGGTAAAGCAGCAAGGGCCTCGATCCTTCTGAAATATAGTGAGACCATTGTCATACTTCAAGAGAGATCCGGTTGTGTATGAAAACGAACGCCCAAAAAAAATAAAAATAAAAAAGGGCTGGGAAGTTTTCAAAAATTGACTGATTAAACATTGGAAAGTACTATGAAAGCGAACTAGTGTGACCAAACACAACTACATCAAGATAATGTCCAGAAAGTGTTAGTCATATAAGGCATAGGTAAACATAATTTTATCAGGAGATATTTTGTTGTTGACTAAATAAACAATAAACTAAACGGCAACACTCTTGAAAAAGTCGACAACTTCACATACCTTGGCAGCAAGCTATCAACAACAGGAGATTCATCAACATAAATATCACACCGTATTGCACTGGCTGCTAACTCATTCAATAAACTGTCAACTATTTGACATTCAAAAACACTAAGAAATAACACAAAACTCAAAATCTTCAACTCCTGCATAATTCCAACATTAACATATGGATGCGAAAGTTGGAAAGCAACATCAAAATTAGAGCAAAGACTAAACACCGTTGAAAATAAATGTGTTAGGGCGCTACTGAGCATACGTTGATTAGACTTCAAATCAAACACAGTTGTCAGACAAGAATCAAAACAAAAATATGTATCTACCTATATTAGAAAGCGTCGCTGGAATTACCTCAGACACGCACTACGAAGGGATACTGAAAGACTCCCCTGTCAAGCTTTGACGTGGTAACCAAAAGGCAAGATAAAACAAAGAAGACCCCTCCCCAAAAAAAAAAAAAAAAAAAAAAAAATTTACGTAGAACTATTACAAGGGAACGTTTCACCATCTGTATCAGAAACAATGAAGATCTAAAGCAAAATACAATGAAACGAGAGACATGGAAATCTATGACATCCGCCCTATGTGCCGTCTTTGGCCCTAGAGGAATAACGAACTAAAAAAGACATGACGCTTTATTTAGAGATAAGCCTTCAATGTGAAAGATTGAACGTCGGGTATTCGTTTAACAATTAATTGAGATAAAATTACCAGTGTTTTAAAATAAAATGGAAATGTTATTGTTTGATGTAGCAAAATGATTTCACTTTAAAGACTTCAAGTCTTTTTTTTTTATTTTTAAAAGGCTAACCCCCTATGAACTATGCCAATAATTATTTTTACACAAACGAAGCATTCACAGCATACTGTATGATGTCAAGAAGCATTAAAATATTAATAAAATTGATTTTGGGATAAAATTCTTAACATAATGTAATAATTTTCTACAGAATAACAACAGTGCAACGACTCATAACCAAATATCAAAGAAAGATTTATGCTAATTCTAGAAGAAACCCTTAGTCTAATCACATTTAGACTTTCCGCTGTGAAAGATATCTTTCAAAATTTATTGAAGTTCAGTCTCACAATAATTGTGAATCAGTTTTCTAGAAGTGGTTTATTCGAAGAATATTACACATTCCTTGGACAGCAAAGATTACCAATGAAGAATGTCTTAGAAGGATGAATGTGAAAAGATGCATTATTGATAATATGAGAAAAAGACAGTCAACATTTATTGGGCAAATAATGAGAAGAGGAGGCATTGAGAATATAGTGACAACAGGAAAGATAGAAGGGAAAAGATCAAGGGGAAGACATAGAGAAAAGATATTGGACAATTTGACTAAATATCTTAGATTGACTATACCAACAGAGATGATGACATATATGGGGGATCGATGTACATGGAGAGATATGATCGCCAACACCATTCGGCACGCACGAATATGATTTCTAGAAGCTCATTTTCAGATCTTCAATTTATGCATCCTGTTGAAAGCAATGTTACTTCACTTGAAGAACAATATAGAAAATTGGTATTTGCAGATTGGAAAAAAAGGAGCTCAATTTAACAAAGATGGCATCCCTACATATAGTGAACAGTTTTGTATTGGTATACTTCAGCATACTGCATTTAAGGAGTTCACAACTTTTGCTCTTACTTGTTTGATAACCCCAGTTAGTAATGATGTAGTTAAGAGAATGTTCTCCCTAGAGACTTCAGTTAAGACAAAGGCAAGGAACACGATTGCGATGAATTTACTTGATGCGATTGTGAGGATAAGGGCAGAACTATTATTTTCAAATAATTATTGTTAGGACTTCCATCTAACGGAAAACATACTCAAACACGTTACTGCTGACAAGGTCTATGTTGAAGGTCCCACTAGGTCAAGTGAGGAAGACAGTAGTGAGATGGATGTTGAATTTCTCATCTGATGTATTAAAACTAGTCTAAATTAATTTGGCCTTTCTTTGGCCATTTATGGTGCAGTTTGGACTTCATTCGAAAATAAATTTGGCAACTCTGGAATTGGTGGTAAAATCAGAAGGTAGCAGACGAGATTCGAAACCAGTTCGTTTAAACTAATAAATTGATCTCACAATTTTATTCAACATGTTTTAATTGTTTACTCGGCGAATCTGCATCCATAAATATGCAATTTTGAACGAGTCTTCACGTGTGCATTACTATGATTAATGTTAATGTGTAGAGGTAGGTCGAAACACAGACTACAACAACTACTTAGACTACTAACATACTAACTAAGGCTTAGTTAGTTACTAAGCTGTACTCAACTGTACTGACCGTGGCGTACGTGGAATGAATATATACTTGATACTAGATGGGGCAACTTTGCACACACCACACTAGGTTTAAATATGCCTCTAATGACCATTCATAATTACTTATTTAATGAATGTAAACGTAAATAGGCATTTATCCACATATGATTCATCACTTAATTTACCACTCATCCAACATTAGATTACTGACTGTAAATTAAATACTACACTAATACTACTCGGGCTCGAGACCAAGTCTACTGTTTCATTCATATGATAATCTACTACTAATAGATTCTATTGTCTTGTCTCTGCTTTTTCTGTGTTGCAGGATTGAATGACGATCGATTTTCGGGCCATGCCACGTTTGGTCACTTGATTTGCACTAATAGTGTGTAGGCCTACGTCTCAGAACGTTTACTATTTTAGGCCTACAAAATATTTGTTTATTTAGGATATGGATCCCTTAATGTGAATAATAAACGGCTAATGTTGGCAGGAGTCGCAAGATGACTTTGTTTTGCTTAACCCCAGTTATTGTGACAATACATTATCTAGATGTCTGCTGAACAAACAAGGATCCAATCTCCTTTGCTATCCAAACTATCTTCTAAAATCTGGTCCATATATAATACAGTAGGCCTCTACAGAACAGTTCAGAAGCATAGTAGTATGAAGTGAGTCAGAATTAAATTATGTCATCTGCTTTTCCAATGGGCCTATAAAGACCTTTAGGTCGAACACCAATTTAGTCTTGTGAACTTTGACTGATAATGTAAGCCTATAAATCAATCAATCAAATGCCGACTGGCGTAGGCTATCATGTTTCTCCACGACTCCCTGTCTCTTGTGTTGTCAATAAGCTCGGTTGGTGAGCTTCTACCGTGCCACGATACAAGCCCATCTAGTAACTTTTCTCTTTGTCAACCCCTATCTCTTCTCCTTTTTCTTTCCAGTGGTTATTAATTGTTAAAGCTGTGTTTTTCTCAGCACATGCCCTAGAAACCTTCACTGTCTGCCTCTAATGTTTGATATGATTGATCTTTTTACGCCAGCATCAATGAGAACTTCTGCATTAGTTTTCTTGGCTGTCCATGGTATTTCATCATTCTTCTCAGAAACCACATTTCTGTAGCCTTCAATTCACTTTGAATTTTCTTGTTTATAGTCCATGCTTCACATCCATAAAAAAGAATTGGTTCGATATAACATCTCAGCACCCGAATTCGGGTCTGCATTGATAGACTTCCATTGCAAAAAATGGTTCTCATTTTGTGGAATGCTGATTTGGCTTGTGCTGTTCGGCTCTTTATCTCACTTGAGCATCTACCTTCTGATGTTAACAGGGTGCCAAGATATTTCACTTTTCAACTTGTGCTAATTTTGTGTTATTAATTATTATGTTGCATCTTGGTGGTGTATGTCTTGGTATAGTAAGCCTATGACTATAGATAATTATAGATCCATAGATAAGACTTCATCACTCCATAGAAAGTCAGAACATGACATTTGGTACAAAGAAGCATGTTGAAAAAGTGATTAAACTCCCCATCCCCCAATGGTTTTTCCAATAAAAAGTCATTAAAATATCAGACCAAACCCATGAATGGATATTTTTTAAAAAGTAAACACCCCCCCCCCTCTTAAAAAAACCCAAGAAGTTGTACCTGTGGCCCTGGATGATCATACTATCATTGAAACTCAACTGTACTGCTTGCATGAGTCACAAATCCAGTCTTATTCTTGCGCAATAGGAAACAATATCCAGATACTGGTAGAACCTACTACTAATCACACAGGACCCAACAGTGTCATCATGTTGTTTATGTCTGTGGAATTCCTTCATGTTTGTATCGTCTCATTTTCTTCTTCTGTGTTCGTTCTCAAACTCCTGCAGATTAGCAGGAAGTAGTTCAGAGCATAGAATACATTATTCCATGGTTTACTTCTTAGCTGTGATATCATCACCTTTCTGATGGACACACATCCGATTGCAGTATGGCTTCTGCAAGGATTCTATGTAGACAAGTCATTTCTGTTGTAACAAGTTTTCTTTTGGGGTCTGTAGTGTCCACGTTTGATATTGGTAGCATAGTGATGGTATGATGATTGTTTTATATAGTACAGTTTCGGTGTTCATGCTCACATATTTGTTTTTGAAAATAAGAGACACCTGCCGCAAGATCTGGTATATGTTTCATCTATGTTGGTTTTTTTGTGGTGTTTTCTTCCATTCCATGGTATGATGCTTCCAAGATAAGTGAATTCTTCAAGTTGTTGATAATTGATTAGAATAGGGGTGTTTTTTTCTGATTTTGTGACTAACATTACCTTAACTTTTTTGTGTTTATCTTCATGTTAAATTCCCTACATGTCATGTCGAGTCTATTTATGTGTTGTTGTAGTTGTTCTTGTGTTGTTAATATTATTACTTGATCGTTTGCATAAAGAAGTTTGTTCAGGAGATCGTTTAGGTTGTCTTCTTCATTAGTGTTGGCAATTTTACATATGCAATCGATATATGTGATGAATAACAAGGGAGATCGCCCGTGTGTTGCAGAGCCCAAAAGGGGAGCAAAGAATAGCAACACTGTTTACCTTCCACGCATGTCGTAAAAGGCGATTAAGGAGGTTATGGGATGGAGATGGCTGTCCCATCCCATATAGGGTCAGTGACCCAAAGCCATGCTGAAGTCGGATGTGTCAGGCCGAAAGGCGCAGATATCGCAGCAATGCTGTAAACCATGGCACAACGTATTCCGTCTCCGGACTACATCCTGCTTATCTGCAGGAGTTTGAGAACGAACGCAGAAGAAGAAGAAGACAAGGGAGATAGAACAAATCTTTGTCGCACTCCAGAGTGTATGTGGATTTTATCTTATACAAACACTTGTTCCAACTGCACATTGACTGCCTGTGTAACTACTTCTACACATGTTGATTAGATGTTGTGGAACCTCATATTTTGATAGTATTTTCCAAAATTTGTATACTGATTTATATTTTTACCTTTGGTGTTGAGGTATTCTTGGAAGAACTTGAGTGTGTATTGGAGGTGAGAAAAGGTTGTGGAACTGCTATACAGAAAAGACGAGGACAGAAGAAACCCTGGATTGATAACACCAAGGAATAGTCTGGCTGTGATTTTTCTACACTCCTCAGAATAGCCAAGGATATATATGTTTGGAGAAATTTGTGTGCTGATGTATCTAGTGTGGTACCCCTAAGACCCTGACAAGTAATGGATCTTATTATCATACAGAAAATGCTTCAATAGTTTCTTTATTATTCAACTACAGATTTAATCCAGCAACACTAACTTTTACAAGGGAAAATGTGTGATAGCGACTCAGACAATGATACTGCTGGTTGCCATAACTCAGCATTGCCTGCAGAAGGTAATACATTTATATTTTTTGAAGGGGTGGGGGTGAAGAACATTATTCATACAATTGTGTAGAATATTATTGGTAGCAAATGCTATTCTCCTTCTTCTTCTTCAGTGTTCAATCGCTAACTTCCACTGGATCTTTCTTGTAGCAGGACAATGGTCTTACAAGATTTCCAGCATGATGCAGTCCAGAGATAGGAAATGTTCTGTGTCACCATTTTATTTGAGACAATGGCCAGAAACATCTGTCTTCAGCAGAGTATCCTATTCAGGACATAGTATTCAACCCAGTATTTTTTGGTTATTGTTAATTACTAAGCAATATAAATACATTCAGTAGATTGACATTGCTTTATGATTGGTACAGACGCACAGTGTCCTGAGGCGGGGGTTTAACCTTGTACCATCTTCATCCGAGATGTTTATTATACCATTCTACCACAGACCCAGACCTGTAGAAGGCAATAAATTTATATTTGGGTAAGGGATGTGGTGAAGCATAGAACATATTATTAATACATTTCTGTCATTTAATAATAAAATCAAGCATTGGTTGAGCAACTGAACACTAATGGGAAATAGTAAATTATGATGCTTGCTTATATTACCTATACCGTGCGTCAATTCTACAGTGCTGGAGAGATATTTTCAAATAGTCCTTGAAACATTTTATTTGGACGTCCAGTAGCTTGCTAGCCTATATATAGTTAACCATAGAATAAAGCCAACTCAGCTGAATTAATAACAATAGCTGAGGCATTGGAAACATTTCTAGAACATCCACAACTCTGTACAATATTAAAAGAATTAACCTTTAGGGCCCTATGGTCACAACATTGCGCCTTGAGTATGCGTCCCAACTTGCCTGTGGTCACAATCATGCGCCATATGATATCGCTCCATTCCCGAATACGGAACTTCATGAAGTTAAAGCTTATATGACGTAGAATTCCCACCACACGAAGCTAGGAATACGTCACAGTTTAAAGGTCAAATTCCTTTACACATTAAGATTGTAAGAGAGAGAAAGCCGGTTGAATTTGTCAACGCATTTCTAGAGCGACTTTGGCCATTTTCTGCCGTATTTTACTATCAAATTGAGTACCCAGTGGCATGGGTAAGTGATCGTAACTACATGTTCTAATTGTTGTTTTTTGTGTTTAATATGTTGTTATTTGATAAGAATGTTTGTGTATTCATTAAAAAACACAAAAATAATATGTATCAAGGGGTGCCACGTGTGTGCATGGACAATAATTACGTTGTGTGTTGAGCTAGACCGGACGGTCGTTATATGCAATTTCTTCATGTTTTATTAGTTTTTTAGTTCATATTATATTAGTTTTGATATTAAACAATGCATATACAATAAGTATAGGTATTTATGAGGATTTTATCAATGTTGCCACACATTGCTCATGTATTGGTGTCGTCACGAAGATATATTTGCGATTTTGAAAATGATGTTTTGCGTATTTTGCCCGAATTTTCAACTTCACAACTTGCTCACAACTGTTATATCACACATACAACAACAACAAAAACACGATTATATTCACTATTTGCTCCTTTATTTAGATGTGCACAAATTATTTTGATATCTTTTAAAACAAAAAAGTTATGACGTTTTGAAAACACCCGCCATCAATAACGCAAATTTTCCAAAAAATAAGTCAGGCCCAGGGTGGATATTGCGTAATTTTAAGTCAGAGCCCTAAAGGTTAATAACAGCCAAGGCATTGAAAAACATTTCTAGAACATCCACCAACTCTGTACAATATTAACAGAATTAATAACAGCCAAGGCATTGAAAAACATTTCTAGAACATCCACCAACTCTGTACAATATTAACAGAATTAATAACAGCCAAGGCATTGGAAATATTTCTAGAACATCCACCAACTCTGCACCATACTAACAAAATTAATAACAACAGCCAAGGCATTTGAAACATTTCTAGAACATTCACCAACTCAGTACAGTACTAACAAACTTTATGGTGACAATTAAGGCTCTTGAACAAGGACAAAACACAACTAGACATAGAACAAATTTTCACTGAGTCGCCAGCTTATCTTATACTAGCAGCAGAATCACTTATACTAGCATGTGTCCCGGAACTTATAGGAATACAGAGGTAACTAATATAAGGCAATATTAATAAAGAGAGGATTAATGTATGGAATAATAGCAATAAAAGTAGACATGCTCTGTAACAATTTAAGCAGAAGTAATAAAATAAAACATGATTTTAAAATTCCACAACTGGTATTTAGAAAATATAATTTACTTAGGTTAGAAATAGCTAAATTTACCTGGCATGAACCATTGTGTGTTAAGTGCAATCAGGAAAACATAATTTTTAACACATGGTAATTAAATGTCAAACGTACAATAAACAAAGGGAGTAGATTGTAAACCATTTTAAGAACAAGCAGATTCAAATTAATTTAGTAATTGTGTTTTAAGATCTAAAGTAGAAAAGGAAATACAAAAAAATTTATGAGACTATTTTTATTTTCTAGAATAAATAGAAAATAGAAAAATGCCTTGATATAACATAAAAAATAGTACTCACGTGGGAAACAGGTAATGAAGTTTTACTGAACGACGACTAACACACTTAACTATCACTATCGGATGCTTATGTGAAATAAAAAAATACAGGATGTAATCATACAGATAACAATACACAAGACATAATAAGTGTATTGTTATTTGTATGATTATATCCTGTGTTTTGTTGTTATTTCACATAAGCATTCGACATTGACAGTTAAGTGTGTTAGTCATCGCCCAGTAAAACTCCATTATCTGTTTTCCACGTGAGTACTATTTTCTTGCCAGTTTTACTAGCAGTATTTCCTTTTATTGATATAATATAGAACCTTCTGGCTTTGGTTGAAAGGGACTTAAAATGCAAGTTCAATTCGCCTCATAAAGCCAACTGCATGCATGTTTCACAGCTAATAGTTTGGGAATGTTGATCAAGGAGGAAATGGTTAGCCCATCCTGTATCTGTCAAGATTCTTAAAGTCAGGTTTAATGTGAACTGGATGGTTTATCAGTGTTTAGTCAAGACTCTTGAAGTCAAATTTAATGTGAACTGGATGGCTTGTCAGTGTTTAGTCAAGATTCTTGAAGTCAAATTTAATGTGAACTGGATGGCTTGTCAGTGCTTAGTCAAGATATTGAAGTCAAGTTTAATGTGAACTGGATGACTTGTCAGTGTTTAGTCAAGATTCTTGAAGTCAAGTTTAATGTGAACTGGATGGCTTGTCAGTGTTTAGTCAAGATTCTTGAAGTCAGGTTTAATGTGAACTGGATGGCTTATCAGTGCTTAGTCAAGATTCTTAAAGTCAAGTTTATTGTGAACTGGATGGCATGTCAGTGTTTTAGTCAAAGAGATACCAAAATATGGCATTCTCTGAAATGATTGAGAATTAAAAAATATAGTGTAAAGATCATCAGAACACTGACTGTTTTCATGTTGTGTTATTCTACAGAAGAGTCTTTGTTGCAAGGAGGTGATTGTTCAACCACAATCAGTATAGATCTGGATGGAGTTAAGGTCAGCAATTTTGGATTAGAGAAATTGTTAGTTTTTATTCTTGTATATAGGTAAATGTAATATGTGTTAGTGGTTGAATAGAAACTGCCTGACTAGTGTCACCTATCCTACTTGCACAGTAGCATTAGTGCTATTTCTCTGCCTTCCCAGATTATCAGCCCTGGTATCCTACTTCCTGGTGGTTGGATGATCCACAGAAGTAATCGCGAATACGGAGTGGATTCGAAGTCTGGGTTTGCTGGTTGTTTCCCACTGGTTAATAATCGTGAAACGTCTTAAACTTCAGTGGTGCGGGCTCGTGATTTGAGACATTTCTCGATGACAAGAGATGTTCTTCAAGGTACGGTGGAGGGTAGAAGAAGATATGGTGGACAGAAGATAAGCTGGATAATATCAAGGACTGGACAGGGTGTGAAGTTTCAAAACTCATCAGGATGATAGAGATACGTGGAGATCTTGCTGCACCACGTCTCAATGTGACATCCCTATGACCATGACAGGTTATTATTTATTATTATTATTATTATTATTGCTGGTCAGTGGGAAGAATTAAATATTATTCTATCGCAGCTCCCATAAGTGAATATATTTGGTTGATGTCTGTTGTGACATAGAATGCAGTTAAATTACCTACTGCTTTTTGGTCAATGTTCTGTGTGAATGTGTATACACTAACCCACACATTACACAGCAGTAACTAAGATATACAGTGATCTATATATACACTGATATAGAGAAATAAGATATGCAGTGATATACAGAGATATACCCTATATAACAAATTGGTCTGGACTGACAAAATATATGTGTATCGGTAATAACCGAAATTTGTTAAAAATGAGATGTGTTAAATTAAAACCCAACTCATCCAAGTAGGTTAATTGCAAGATTTTGAAATTTACATCAGCAGTTGTGATATAATTAAGTAAAGAAATTATTAGGGAATGTTTATGCACCTGAAGTCATAAGAAAATCACTATAGACCTTCAAACATGCGTTCCACTGTTTGGTAGATGGTGAATTCTACCAGAGAATAACTTCATTTACTATTGAACCATTTGGTTATTACTGTCATGACTTCTTCATTTTAGTAAAATTGCTGTCCCTTTAGAACTGTTTTAAGAGTCCATGCAAAAGAAAGTCACATTGCCATAGGTCAGGGCTGTTGGTTGGATGTGGCTGAACTTATCATTGAACCTATCATTTTGGAACTAACGCTTGTGAACAACTTTCATGACATGTGGGTGAGCATTATCATACATTAGAATGACACCATGCTAGAGCATGCCTGGTTCAATCAATCAAGTGCCATGCCGAATGGCGTAGGCGATCATGTTTCTCCACTACTCTCTGTCTCTTGTGTTGTCAATAATCTCGGCTGTAATCTCTACTTTTTTAGTAGATGATTTTTCAAGTGGATTATGTATCTTGCCCAGCGAGTCTGTGCCTTCATAAACATTGTGTGTATGCTTACAGATTTATTTATATTTCATCAGTAAATAATGAGATAAAACAGTACAGTACTAAATAAAAAAGAGGTAATAACAGTTCAACAACAAGTGAACAAAATATATAACTATATAATTGAGCAAGATATATAACAGTACAACAACAAGTGAGCAAGATACATAACAGTGAATAACAAGTGAATAATATATATAACCTCACAATAACAAGTGAACAAGATGTATAACAGTACAATAACAAATGAATAAGATACATAACTACAATAACAAGTGAACAATATATATATATATAAAACCTCACAATAACAAGTGAACAAGATATATAACAGTAAAATAACAAGGGAACAAAATGTATAATGGCACAATAATAAGTGAACAAGTTATATAACAGTACAATACCAAGAGATAGAACAGAAAAATAACAAATGAACAAAGGATAAAATATGACAATAAGAACTGAACAAGAGATATAACAAACAGTTCGTACAATAAGAACTGAACAAGAGATATAACAAACAGTTAGTACAATAAGAACTGAACAAGAGATACAACAAACAGTTTGTACAATAAGAACTGAACAAGAGATACAACAAACAGTTCGTACAATAAGAACTGAACAAGAGATATAACAAACAGTTCGTACAATAAGAACTGAACAAGAGATATAACAAACAGTTCGTACAATAAGAACTGAACAAGAGATATAACAAACAGTTCATACAATAAGAACTGAACAAGAGATATAACAAACAGTTCGTACAATAAGAACTGAACAAGAGATATAACAAACAGTTCGTACAATAAGAACTGAACAAGAGATATAACAAACAGTTAGTACAATAAGAACTGAACAAGAGATATAACAAACAGTTTGTACAATAAGAACTGAACAAGAGATACAACAAACAGTTTGTACAATAAGAACTGAACAAGAGATATAACAAACAGTTCGTACAATAAGAACTGAACAAGAGATATAACAAACAGTTCATACAATAAGAACTGAACAAGAGATATAACAAACAGTTCGTACAATAAGTGAGCAAGATACATAACAGTGAATAACAAGTGAATAATATATATAACCTCACAATAACAAGTGAACAAGATATATAACAGTAAAATAACAAGGGAACAAAATGTATAATGGCACAAGAGATATAACAAACAGTTCATACAATAAGAACTGAACAAGAGATATAACAAACAGTTCATACAATAAGAACTGAACAAGAGATATAACAAACAGTTCGTACAATAAGAACTGAACAGGATATATTAGAGGACAATAGCAAGTGAACAAGAGACAACAGAATAATAGAAAATGAAAATATGTACTCACTACGCAAAACTTCTTAATCTTAGAATTTGTGTTAATACATCATAAGCAAGCCTATGGTTACTCTGAAAATCAATATTATTATATCTAGTGGCTCCATGTTGTGTATTATTTATAGGAGCTCTCTGTTTGGGAAAGCAGATGTTGCCAATGAAGTTATTTTTTCTGGACAAATCGTATTCAGTGAATTAATTACTATTGCAATAATATACAGTGTGTGGTGGTGGTGGCAGTGGTGATGCACACACACACACACATATGCCCTATATACATACATACAGGCACCACACACACAAATTATCAAACCTTATTGATTTCTGTTCCAATATGAACATTATTTTTAGACATTATACATGACACTGGTGGGAACAGAACAGATTTTTATCAAATGGGAGTTAAGTATTGTTCATTTATGTAATTAGGACTATGAAAACTGATAGCATTTGTGTGTAATAAATTTGTTTCTTGCCTCTAATTTTGTGTTTTATTTTCATATTTCTATTTCGGAGTTGTGTATGTTATATTTCAGTGCTGCCGTGTGTACAGATATTATTTTTAATCATTTGTTGTTTTTTTTTAAATTATTTTTTAAAATAAAGATTTCTGTTTCTTCAACATTCTGAGAGGATTCTGGTACCAAATTTTGTGTGAAAGAGTACATGCGACAGCTAGGAATTCTATCATTTTGTGGGAACAAGTTATAATTGTAGATAGTTATAAATATTTATAAGTAACTATCAAGCTGTGGGTGTCTGTAGCTATGTCGATAGCAAAACCTACAGCGGCGAAAAGGTCAAGCATGCTTGGCTGTGGTTAGCTCTCAGGTTGGTGTCCAGTATACAGTACTGGAACCAGCTCTCTCTTCTCTTGTGTGGCTGATCTACTAGTGATATTGTTTTCAGATGTCCTCCGCTTAGTGGAGGTGGTACTACACGGAACGTATTAGTTACTATGCCGAAGTCAGATGTGGTGGGTTATTGGCACAAATAAAAACGGCAATGCTCCATATCTCAGTTTTCAGGACTGCATGCTGCTATTCTGCAGAAGTTTGAGAATGAACACTGAAGAAGAAGAAGATGTTTCTAGATAAGGGATTAAAAAGTTGATTCTTGATTAGTAAAATTTCTTCTTTCATTCACCATTAAAAATTAATGTAAAAATTCTTCATTAGGAGTTTAAGGTTGATTCTCGATTAGAAAATTAGAAAGTTGATTACTATTTAGAAAAGAAAATGCTGATTCTCTTGATTATAAATTTTGTAAAGGGGATTCTTGATTAGGAATTAAAAAGTTGATTCTCATTAGGGATTAAAAAGTTGATTCTCATTAGGGATTAAAAAGTTGATTCTGTTTAGGGATTAAAAAAGTTGATTCTGATTAGGGATTAAAAAGTTGATTCTTGATTAGGAATTTTAACAATTTTGTGTCAGAAGGTAATGAAGAAATAATTAAAAAATTGTGACAGAATGAAGATGGAACAAAGCAATACATTAAATGACAAGGTAAAGATTACATTGTGATTACTTTGTTTTATATAAAGATAGTCATAATGATGGTGGTAATGATGATGATGTTGTGTTTGTATATATAGGTTTATATGTTTGTGGAAGCTGGAAAATAACAAAAGCACTGGAGAATAAATTTAATAAATTTGTTAATAAATGTCTTAGAAAACTCTTAAATGTTGACTGGGAAGAATTCAAATCAAAGAAGCAAGTAAGAGAAGACACCAAACAGCAATATGTTTCTACAACAATAAGATGAAAATAATAGACTTTTATTGGGCATGCATTTAAAATGAATGAAAGACTACTACTACAAGCATTAAAATGGGTACCAGATGGCAAAAGAAAAAATAGGACGACTAAAAGAGACTTTTTGCAGAACAACTATCAAAGGGAGTGTAACTATGGTTCTCAACAACATGCAAGAATTAAACACAGTAGCACTGTCCAATTTATACAAGAAACAACACTGCAGATATAGACATTATTAGCGAACGAAAGAAGAAGAAAACACAGTAGCATCACATGGTTTGTGCAAGAATTAAACACAGTAGCATCACATGGTTTGTGCAAGAATTAAACACAGTAGCATCACATGGTTTGAACTAGAGAGCTCTGGTTTCTGCCCTATATGATACTGAAGGAACATAGATATATATAGGTTTGGTAGCCTGGATTCTGGTGTTAATAAGATATTTTATTTATTTCTTCAGTCATATTCTCCTTGTTTATTGTTGTCATGATATGAACAATGTTCCCTTTAAGCTGTTTGGGCATGCATGTCACCAGAAAGTTTAAAACTCTTTCCGTCTGTAAAAATGATATATCATTGCAGATAGACATCCATTTCAGAAATATCCACGATTATTCGTTCTTGTAGATATGCCATCTAAATTTGCTTCGTTTCGATCATAAATGAAATAGTTTTTAACTCATCTCCTACATAAACATGATATATTGTAGCAGAGATCCCCCCTTTCAGGACATAACCACAATATAAAGGTCCTGCAGATATGCCATCAAAATCATTTCGTTTTTGCATCATTTCGGTCGTAAATGACAAGTATTAAATTTAGAAGTCTGGCTAATAAAGGAAACCTCTGTGTTACTATGTGATTAGACACTTGACATATTTATTTCAAATTAAAATTCAAACAAGGTAGGTTCAGGTTTCCTGAAATTTGCAAAATAGTTTTATATTCCACTAGCAAGAGAGCTAAAAAAATTAGCAAACATCAAGCTTTATTTTTCTTTGAGAGTTTTCTAATTGGAGATATTATTTCAAGTGTTGTGTCAGAAAACAAGTGTTTTTTATTGTGACAGTGGAGATTACCGACTTGTTGAAAATCTGAAAATAATTAGACCTAATATTATTGGTAAGGAAAAAATATCAGCTAAAAAATACTAAAACTGTTCCCACTGCTATTGTTTCTGAAGAATCAGATAGACATTAGTGACAGCAATGATAATCTTGCACTAAGTTAAACAGAAAATAGAGTTAGTCCTATTGATAATATTGAGTGGAATAAAGTTCAACTTTGGAAATCCAATACTTTGGAATATTTTGTAAAGTTTCGCAATATTTTCTTCAGTTCTGAAATTTGACATGACACACACAAAAATGGCATAAAATACTAGGAAGATACTGATAGATACTGATTATACTGTTCAAATATACTGATTATGATCAGGAAATGGACAGTCAATACATCATAAAACACAGTCAAATAACCTTGTTGCAAATTGAATTCCTGCTCACAATGTCATTTACAAAGAAATCATGAGAAATGTTGTCGACGCAGCATAATTTAATCTTTTATGTTTTGTTTTTATTATCTAGGGCCACAATAAGTATCCAAAGACTGTTTTCTTGATTCTTGGAACAGAGTTCTGTGAACGATTCAATTACTATGGCATGAAAAGTAGGTGTAGTGATAGAATTATGAATTTAGTTTAGTTATAATTTTTGCATGAAAAGTAGGTGTAGTGATAGAATTATAAATTTAGTTTAGTTATGAATTATAACTAGATTATAGCATCAGAGCACACTGGTCCATACGTGCTCGAATTGTCTCAGTAAATCCATCAGTGTAGCAGCCAACAGTTCCAGTTTGATCTTGTTTTATCAATCTCTTTGCACATCCATTATGTTTATCTTTACAAGCTGTTCCGATCTTTACACTAACCTTATGCAATCTTGAGAGCGATCATGATTCAGACTTTAAAAAATCTTCTAAGCGGATGAGGGCCTCAAACGCATTAACTATACTAGCAACTATTAAATATGCATAGCATGTTTTCTCATGAGCCATTGCATGTGATGGACAATGAAAGAGCGGATCAACTGGCATTGTGTGCGATTGTGGCACAGGGCGATGGGGCAATGGATCGCGCTGATGTTTTGAACGCCTTAAGCGATACGTGAGAGTAATGTGGATGATGATTCCTTTTCAATGGCTAGGATTAAAGATCAGGGATTGAAATGCGGTGTTGCTAGAGGTGAACATTTTGGAGGGTGCAGAAGAATGATGGTCAACCAGCATAGGACTGGTACTGTCAGCAGAAGTGTAATGGCGGATACACTCAAGGAGAGATTTGAGCAACTATGGACGTGTCCATTTTGCAGTGATGATGATACGACAACTAACTGACTAACATGTGATGGACTTGAATTAACTGAAACAATTTTTTTTTCACATTTATGCACTTTTTTGTTGAATCAAATCTACAGCAGAAGACGGATGTGTCTGGCCATCGGTGCAAATAAAACAGCAACACAACGCATTCCCTTTCTCTGGACTACAACCTGGTGGAAATCTAGTGGGACCATTATCCTGCTGCAAGAGAGATCCAGCGGGAGTTTGTTGAGAATGAACACTGAAGAAGAAGAAGAGGAGAATCAGATCTGCAGTATGTGTAAAAATTAAACAATTCAGAATCAAATAGTAAGCAGTTATCTGCACTTGGTGCAAAAAATTTTTTTTTACTCACTGCCATTAAGGCACACATCATTAAGATTGAGTATTAATACAACACATTTTACTCACATCATTAATATTGAGTGTTCCCCAGCAGCATCAATACAGTTTGGCATCGTCATCTCATGCTATAGCAGAGTGTCTCAAATATATGTGTGATATATTCTTACCAGAACATTGTCTTCCTTATGTCTTCCTCATGAAATCTCCTTCGTTTTGGGTGAGTTGTCCTGCCTTCTCCAGCGACATATGCATGTATTCTTTGATATCTTATGTCCAATGACGTATTGGGCAATCTTTGCCTCTGCTCCCTTGTATCGCTTTCTCCAGCAATGCTCTTTCCGCACCACTGTCTCTTTACATGGATGAAAAACCCAACTTCCTTCTCAATATGGTGTTTGGAAGTCAGCCTTCTTGGACATTAATTTTGTTTAGCACTTCTTGGTTCAACTTCCTTTCTGTTCATGGTGCTTGTAGGATTCTCCTATAGAACTTTAATTCAAAAGCATTATATAAAAATATTCACATTTTATCTTCCTCAGCAATTTTAGTAATTTACCTGACAGAATGGTTGGGCTTTGCCTATCATTCAGCTGTGGCACTCTTTCATTCATTTAGTATGATGGCTTACTTCTCTCCTATCCTGGGAGCAGTTATTGCTGATGGCTACTTGGGAAGATTTAGGTAAAACTGTTGTCCGAGACCATGTTGTAAAGTTTGTCATAATATAAAACTAACTCTCAATACTGAATATTTCCATTAGGGAGTTGCAGGGAGGTTTTGAGTGGCTTGTGTGATAATGTCCGCATGCCATCTTCTCATCACGTCATGTTCAGGGTGGATTTTTAAAATTTACACTCCGACATTAAAAAAAAATCCATTCCTTACTGGGGATTGATCCCTGGACCTCACTAGTGTGAGACCAAAGCTCTAACCATTCCGCCATGCCCCACACTTGTCAATGTCATAATGTCACTAATGTCATAATATGATTGTATAAAAAAAGGGTTGAAAAGACTTAGAAGATTGACATCGTTGTTTGTATAATGTAGATGTTATGTTGATGTTATTGACTAATGTAAGTGATTGTATAACTAAATTGTATAACTAACTACCTTAGAATATCTTATAACAAACTACTTCAGAATATTAGGTAGGCCATTCATTAGGAATAGTCAGCATAGTGAGGTATTACAAGTTTTGTACTAAGTAGAACACTAAGTGGTTTGAAGGAGACAGAATATGAAAGCAGAGATCAGACTGTTTTTTTCCTCATTTCAAGACCTGCTATATTCCAACTCACGCAATAACAAGTCTTTCACAGCCTAGATTGAGATCAAAAGTCATCAAAGGACTCACAAATAACCAAAACTAATATGATATTTTTTCAATGTCATGCTAATCTTTGCTTGAAGGAGGTGCATCATCACCTTAGAACACAATCTTTCAATGATGCATATTACTATCATTGCTTGTGACCAATGTTCCCTCTAAGATTTTTACTGTGTGTGTGAGGCAGATGTTTGTCTAGCCAGTCTCCAAGACAGAATGTGGAAATCATGCTTGGAATGATATTAGATAGTTGAAAAGGGGTAGTGGATTGACTTCATTGTACTTGTGTTTTCACATATGTACTCCATCCCTCTAAATGAAGCAGCACACAGCCAGCCAAGAGTACCACTCATAGCATATAACTCAAAGCAACGATTTTCTTAAACGTTGCTTAAAGCAACAATCCCGGGGATCTGAGAAAAAAATTCACTTTACAAACAAGATGTCGCTAGTGGGATTTTAGCTTTTTGTATTCCAATCCTGATGTTCAACACCATTCCTCTCTGTCTGTCTGTGTTGCTGCAAAGATTTGTTTATAATTCCTCATCTTGCAGAGCTGTTTCAACTAGAGTAATCTTTGTCAGTCCCATTAGATACATTTATTCCCATGCCATCTCAGATCAATGATCAATTTTTATGCCAGGACAGGATAGTTTCTGGGAAAAAGGAATGTGCTTTACTGGTATGGCAACCTTGGCAGTCAGACGAGCAATAGACCATACTGTTGTCATGAATGCCTTTAGGGAGATAGATTGAGTGACAGATGTAACAGATGTGTGTCTGCAACCTTTAATTGAATACACTGCATGAACAACATGTCAAAATGGATGTAGTCAAATAAGAGCGTTATCGGATAGCCAGAGGAGATTTGTAAATCAACACAGACTGGGTGTGGTCTGTGGCTATATGATGATGTATATAATGATGAAAGCAAAATCAGAGTATTTATGAACCGATTGTTCGATGTGCAGTGAGGATGATATACCATTGAACTAACAAATCTGTATTGTTCCATTTTCAGAACCATCTATTATCTTTCTGTTGTGTATGGGGTCGGCACCTTGATTATTACTCTAACAGCATTGCCTCCTCCTGAAATGTGAGTAGTAGTTACAAGGAACACAAAGCTACAACTATTAAGAAGTAATATTTTTAAAGTGGCAACATATAATTGTGAGGAAAGGTAATGACATCCTTAATAGAAATGAAAATATCAGGCAACATTCAGAAAAGTGAAGAATATACTTTGTCCTTCTAACATGTCCTTGTTATTAGTGGTGGGGAAGAGAGTTCTTCAGTGTGTATATCACTACTGCTTACATGTGGAGTCTTGGACAATAAATAATCATGAGAGGAGAAAATTTTAGGACATACAGATTTTATTTTATAGAAGAATGCTGAGAGTACCATGGAAAGCTAGCTAGAAAGACCAATGATGAGGTGTTGAATTAGTAAAATCTAAGACAGGGGTTTACAAAAAACAACAACCCCAGATGTGTACAGACACACTTGTGCATGCAAACACACAGACTCTGATATGGTAATGCTCTAAGGTGGACACCATGGGAAAGCTTGAGCTTAGATGAGCAGTAGATGTGGCTGCTGAGGCTGATGCTTATTTAAAAACACCACTTTCTAATTCATTGGGGGGGGGGGAAGGGAGAGAAAGGGATGTGTGTTTGATGATCTGTTTTTTTTTAATTTAAAAAAAAAGGGTGGGGGGGTGTTACCTTTTGTGTGTTAGTGCCAGAGTGTAAGTTTTTGTTAACCTAAGGTGGGGGGAAGTTACCTTTTGTTTGACTTGTTTCTTAGTACCGGAGCCACCCCATCTGTAGTGGGAACTCCTTTTCAGGTGCAGCGAGACCGTCTGCAGTAAAGAGCTCTGTACAGAAAGTAAAAAATGCTTAATTCGTTTAATTTTGTATTATTGTCGTCATTTTCATTGGTCACTATTTATATACTTGAAGTCGCATGCCAAAATAGCCACTGCTGACCCAACAAAATTCACGGAAATAAGAAAAATATCAGCTTTAGGGTCATGTTTACTTTCTGTACATGTCTTTACTGGAACCCGGTCATGTGTGAAGGGTGACAAGTGATAGAAGTATAGTGTAGGCCTACTTATTGCTGCACTAGATGCCAATAATTTATGAGATATTGATGATTTGTCATCTGCTGAAGATGATAGCCTAATTTATCTTAGATATGGACCTGTCGTTGGTCTCCTGCTAGTCAGTCTGGGTACAGGAGGCATCAAACCATGTGTTACAGCTTTTGGAGGAGATCAGTTCTCTTCACAGCAGGTTAGTGCATATGCTTGTAATGTTGTTGTTGTTTGTCCAATTGCTGCTGAGTTGAATTTACTAATTAAAAAAGTACAGATCTAATCTGAAGTTCACTTAGTGATCTATACAGTGAGTTAAGTTTTTTTCTGGACTTTGAGAGGGAAGGGACCTCTAGAAGGAGGTGTTTAGCTGCTTTATTCGGAAGTGAACAGTGTCTACACATGGGTATTTGCTTATAGTTGATACAATTGAGATGGCTGTTGATAAGAGCACTTCATGTTTGAAATTGAAATATAGGGAAATGATTTCTCCTGTTTATATTGTCATTATTGGTCAGGGCATTTCATCATCATCAGGTGACATTCTTTCCAGAATGTAGTCTTCCCTATGGATCTCTTGAATTCTCTGTGGTCTTGAGCAAGTTGTCCCACTTCTTTTAGTGACATTCGCAGGCATTCTTGAATATCTTTTGTCTTACAGTATCTTGGGTGGTCTTTGCTCCTGTTGCCTTCTATCTGTTGCACTGTTACCTCCAGTAACACTCTCTCCATGCCTTCATGTCTTTTAATGTGACTGATAAAAAACTAGCTTTTTCTTTAAAGAAGCCATCCTTCCTGGACGTTAATTGTTCTTAACACCTCCTGGTTTGTTTTCCTTGCTGTCCATGATATTCTCAGAACTCTTTTATAGAACTTTAATTCAAATGATGTTATTCTCTTGGCCACTGTTTTATTTAGTGTCCATGCATCACATCCATATGTCGTCACAGGAAACACACATATTCGTAGTAAACACAACTTGGTTCTCATGTTAGGACCCTGCCATAGTTTCTTTAGCAGCTGTTTTAATTGTAACAGCGCTATTGCTGTTCTTATCTTATTCTCAACTGCACAGTTGCCTGCATTGTTTATATTAGTAACTAAGGAAGTTATGGGATGGAGTTGGCTGTCCCATTCCATATAGGGTCAGTGACCCAAAGCCATGCTGAAGTCGGATGTGTCAGGCTGAAAAGCGCAGATATAGCAGCAGTGCTATAAACTATGACACAACGCATTCCGTTCTCCGGACTACATCCTGCTAATCTGCAGGAGTTTGAGAACGAACGCAGAAGAAGAATTCAGTTATACTGGGTAGTTATATTCTTGACTATTAGTTTGTAGATTGCTACAAACCCTACTCAGGCTGCATATGTCCTTGGACAGTTCGGGCATGGAATGATAAATGTAGATGGTTTTTAATCTACCTGTGAATTTCTAGCTACACTTCGCTATTGGCACTACTATGAACAAAGTAGTGCAAATCAGAAGAAACTTTCATTAACATATTTCTTTGTTAATTTTAAATAAACCTTTTTTTGCTTTTATTTTATTATCAATTACTACATTTTCGTAAAGTATTATAGCCTAACTTATGATTGTAGATTATTTTTCTCTTTTAAAACAGGCCACAAAATGCTGAACAATCACTTACATAAGAGCAATTTTGTCTCATCATCCATATGTAAATGCAGAGCAGAAAGATATGAATAAATACTACAGTTGAGGAAATCTAAGGACAATATTGGGTCAAAGAGCACTAGCCCACAAGCTGTAGGATCAGAAACCAACCAAGGACAAGGTAGGGTCAAAGAGCACTAGCCCACAAGCTGTTGGATCAGAAACCAACCAAGGACAAGGTTGGGTCAAAGAGCACTAGCCCACAAGCTGTTGGATCAGAAACCAAGGACAAGGTTTGGCCAAATGAAAACAAAATGTAGACATGGAAAGAATGATTCAAGATTTGCATATACTTGCTATAGTCTAATGCAAAAGTTATTTAGAACGTAAGACAAATATATTAGTTCAACAACAAATAGACAAGCTTGCGGGTTTTCAAGAGCATCTTTTGATGATAGTGGTGAAGGAGCATAAGTTCTAGTAATTTGAGTGTGTATTGAGAAACAATTCACTTTCTAAAACTGTTTTACAAGGAAAAGTTGAGAGAGGAAGTAGTCGAGACAGACAATGAAAATCTTGAAATGGTAACATAAATTAATTGTATAGGCATAATTTTTCTACTTTCATCTGTACGGCTGACAACAAAGGAGTACAGAAGACTTTTTTGTGCTTTTGTTTCCAGTGTGGTACTTCTATGATCCTGACAGGTTATGGGCCTTATTATTATTACTATTATTAATTATTGTTATTATTATACATAAGATTATACCTGAAAATACTAAATGAACTTTTTATTTTGCAAACCAGGAGAAGGAGAGAATGACATTTTTCTCGGCATTTTACTTCATGATTAACTTGGGCAGTATGCTGTCTACATTTTTAACTCCAATTTTGAGAGGTAATATTTTCCTGAAAAATGTTGATGTTTTCATAATCTTATTATATTCCAAATCCTTCTTCTGTGTTTATTCTCAAACTCCTGCAGATTTTCAGGATGTAGTCCGGAGAACGGAATTTGTTGTGCTATGGTTTACTGCTTTGCTGTGATATCTACTCATTTTGACAAGCTTTATTTGACTTTATGAGATGGGATAGTCAAACCCTCCTCAAAACATCCTTAGTCAACTCCTATGATGTGTGTGACAGGTAACAGTGTTGATATTCTAAGCTCCCCTCTCAGGCTCTGGTAATACACAGATGTTTAAATCCAAAGCCAGTTTGAATATGGGACAATTTATTGGCTTATTTGCATGGTAGTACATTTGGAAGGGTGCAATCTATATCCTAGGATGGTAATACCAATGTGGAAGGGTACAAGCTTTATCCTAGGATGAGAAAATGCAACCACCTATGTATTACAGGGGCCTGAAGGAGTAGCAAAGAATAGTGATATTGTTACTTGCCATGCATATTATAAGAAGAGACTAAGGTGTGTTTTTTTTTGGGGGGGGGTGAATTGTTTGACCAATCCTATATAAAATCATGGTGACCCAGAAGCATGCTGAAGTCAGATGTGTCAAAGCTGTAAGCAATGACACAACAAATTTATTCTACTCTCCGAACTATATTCTGTTAATATGCAGGAGTTTGAGAATGAATGCAGAAGATGGAACAGTCTGCGTTAGTTCTCAAACTCCTGCAGATTAGCAGGATGTGGACCTGAGAACGGAATGTTTTGTGTCATGGTTTACAGCTTAGCTACGATATCTGCACCTTTTGACCTGACACATCAAACTTCATCATGACTTTTGGGTGTTTGACCCTATGTGGTATGGGACAGTCAATTCAACTCCATAACTTCCTCAGCCATCTCTTATGACAAACATACAAGGTAAACAGTGTTGCTATGCTGTGCTCCCCTTTCAGACTCCGGCAATGTATGGGTGAAAATTCAATCTAAAACAAAAGTGTCACAGGGCAGAGAGAGAAAGATACGAGGCGTGTTCAAATGAAAACGGGACTTGTGGATTTATTTAAAAAGTATCATACGCAATTTAATATTTTCAACGGAATTTAACAAAGCAACCACTTGTGAATAAGAATGCACCTGGGTTCATCAGAAAAAATCTCCGTATGCATTTAGGCAAGCATCCCACTGTTTAGGTAGACGTTGAATGCCGTCCGAGAAAAAGTTGCGTGGCTGTTCTCTGAACCATGTGGTCACCGCTGTCTTCACGTCTGCGTCGCTGTTGAATCGCTGTCCCTTTAGTGCTTTCTTCAACGGTCCGAACAAATGGAAATCACATGGGGATAAATCGGGACTATAGGCTGGGTGATGAAGAACTTCCCAATTCTTCTTTGCCAATGTTTCTTGCACAATTTTTGCGACGTGCGGACGAGCGTTGTCGTGGAGAAGAATCACACCTTGAGAAAGTCTGCCTGGTCGCTTAGCCTTGATGGCCTTATGCAGCTTGTCTAAAGTGTCTTTATAATGGGCGGCATTGATGTTGACACCAGGTTCCTTAAAATCAGTCAACAAAAGCCCTTCATGGTCAAAAAATGCAGTCACCATAACCTTCCCAGCAGAAACCTCCGTCTTTAAACATACGCACCCACTCCATCACTCTGGTCCTCGACAAACATTTGTCACCATATGCTGCCTTCATTCTCCGATGAATGTCTACTGCTTGACATCCTTCAAATGAAAGAAACTGGATCACAGCACGCTGATTCACTTTGGACGGGTTCGGAATCACACCCACCATATTGTTAACAGTCTTCTGCAGCACATATGCATGCTGGGAAGATCAACTCGTGACCGTATGTAAATTATTGGATACTCATTACTAGTGCAAAATGTCATCAATATCAGTGCGCTCTATCACGCGTGGTGTAACAAGTCCCGTTTTCATTTGAACACGCCTCGTAGATAGGGTAAGATTTAACCCTAACAAGATAAGATAAGATAGATATTTTGTTTCATATATTAACATAAATTTCATCAAAGTTCGGATTGAAAAACAGACTGATTTGGTTTGTAGACTTAATGAGAATGAAACCATATTGACTATCAGAAAGAGCATGCAACATGAAAATGGAAACAATAGGCAGAGGAGGAACAAGACGAAGGTGGATTGAAGGAGTTACCAACATTCTGAGATGTTACAATATTACTGCGTATCAAGTGACCAAACGGGATGTTTAAAAAAAAATTTCTTTTGTGCATCATCTTTACAGATTTAGTTCTCAACATTTTGACAGAAATGCTATTCACCCATCCCGAGCGATAATGGCCATTTGTTACGTCCGCTTTATGACATTCAATGAGAGTAATGACAGCGATTTTTAAGTTCGTAGAAGGTTAATAGGTCCTGTGTTGGCCTGAAAGGTTCTTGGGCAAATCGGTCATAGTATGATCACTTTAGATGGTTTTTGATCTGCTAGTGTCTTTTTTATCTAGTCTCTGTTAAGTTGCTGCATTTCTCTTTTATTTGCAAGTTGCTGCACCCATTTTTTACATGTATGCTTGTTATCTGAATGCAATATTTTAAATGACATTATTTTCAGCTGATGTCCACTGTATAGGCAACAGTTGCTATCCCTTAGCTTTTGGAGTATCCACAATTCTAATGTTTCTTTCAATTGGTAAGATTTCAGCTTTAATCACATGCTTTTTGTTCAATTTTTATTCTTAATATCCCAACTTTCTCAAATTTGTAATTAATTCTTTGTTTATAATTGTAGCTAATCAGTAGTTATTATTAGAGATACCAATAAACATAGAGAAAAGGGTTGATTCCATTCCTGCAAGCCTTAATAAACATAGAGAAAAGGATTGATTCTATTCCTGCAGGCCAGGCACAAGTCTTACTAGGCTTCATCAATGTGGAAACCATGTGGAGGAGATCATATAGGTAAACTATATGCTGAACCTCCTTAGTCACGTCTCGCAACATGCATGGCAGATGACAGTGTTACTATTCTTTGCTCCTGTTTTAGACTCTGAGTGCACACTGTATAGTATATACAATATGCACCAAAATATATAGTACTAAAACTCACGCAACTAGAATGCAGATATGTGTTTGTCTGCGGAGGTATAACTCCAGATGACAATTGGGTAATATTGTTGTCTTTCATCTCAATACTGTATATTTTTGCAACCATGTCTGTGGTCAAATATATTGAAAAACCGAGACTAAAATGGTTCAGCAACTTAATGAGAATGAATCCATATTAGCCAGCAGCACAAGCATACAACATGAAAATGGAACAAGAGGCAGAGGAAGACCAAGAAGAAGGTGGATTGAAGGAGTTGCAAATATTCTGAGACATTACAGTATTACTGCTTATAAATCGATAAAATATGCCATAGCCCAAAAACTGATCATCATTAAATTCTGCAACACCTTACAGCTAATCGGGCAGATCATGTTCTATACATGATATTATATACAGCAAAAGTAAAGCAGAGACAATAAATATCTTGGTGAATACTGTGTATGTTTTTTCCAAATAATTAAAATAAAGTATTCTTAAATGTTACATAGATCCACTTCTAATATGGATGTGAATCATAACCATAAATACACTAAAGAAAGTAGAGGCCACAGAGATGTGATTCTTCAGAAGAATCCTGAGAATCCTGTGGTAACTGGTAGAAAGACTAATGGGGAGGTACTTAGTGATATATATATATATATAATTATATTACAAGAAGAGGTTTGAAACACAGCAAGCAAAATTAAATGAGAAAATAGGAGACATGAAAGAGAGAAAATATTGGTTTGGAGATCATGGCATGACAGAATGTTAGCAATGGAGTTTCTGCTTCTGTGTTTTTTTCTCACTGCCCTGATGATTAGTACAATGTAGTCTAGAGAAGGGAGTATGTTATGGTGCAATAAATGTCTATTTTGACCTGACACATCCAACTTCAGCATGATAATTTTGGGTTGCATTGACGTAATGGATGGAACAGTCAACTCCAGCCCCAACCCCTCCCCACTCAATCACCTTAGTTGCCTCTTACAAAGGAGAGGCTGTTGTGACAAGTCACTGTGTTGCTATTCTTTGATTTCCTTCTTTGCCCTGAAAAAACGGAGAATATTGTGGATGTAACGGTGTGAAGATCAATGACCACCGGGCACATCACATGATGACTTATGTATGTGATTGCCTTATATCTTATGTTTAGATTTTACCTAAGACTTCCTGTCTACTGGAAGTGACTACATGTGACAATGAAATCACATGATTACATCTGTAATCACACAACTGATTCAAATGCAAAGGGTGATATGAATCCACATCCATTGCAAGTGACCTAGATTGGCTGATTTTGTTTATACTTGCAAAGGATTTAATGGTACCCTTTAAATTTGGACCAGTCACATGATTTCTGACAGACTGCGATATACATTTTGATATTAAGGAAGTATAATCGCGTGTTCTCATAGGCACGTGTTGTCGCTTCCAGTGCATGAGAGACCTTATTCTGGTTTAATTATTCCAGCTATCTTTGTGAGTGGAAAGAAGCATTACAGACATGTTCCACCAACAGGAAATCTCTTTGAACGTGTGATCAAATGTGTTTGGGTATGTACATCTACTTGTCATGTCATATGCTTTTTTTTAAATGTAAAATGATATAAGCAGAGAAGTGTGCTGGTATAAAATAGTTATAGCACTAGCATAGCATTCTTAGTTTGTTAGAGTGTTAACATTGGTTAGATAGATATGACATAGTAACAATAGCATAGCTGTCAAATTATTTTGCCAAATAAATGCCATAGCATAGCTGTCAAATTATATTCCTAAAAAAAACGTGGGTATTAGTAATAATTGCTGAAATTTAGCACCTCCAACCGATGCCGTTATGTTGTTGTTTTTTTAACCAATATGTGAATGTGAGATACACATCACTGTAAATCTATCAAAATGGAAAATCTGCACTATTTGACATCTATACAATAGTTTTCTGACTGGTATGTTAGAGTATTAACGTTGTACATTGTTAGATAGATGTGGCATAGTCACAATAGTATTTATAAAGGGTATGTTAGAGTATTAGCATTGTACATTGGGTACATAGGTGTGGCATAGTCACAATAGTTTTCTGACTGGTATGTTAGAGTGTTAATGTTGTACATTGTTAGATAGATATGGCATAGTCACAATAGTTTTCTGACTGATTCTATGAGTATGCTTTGAAAGATTTAGTCTGTCCATCTATGCCATGAGTGGCTGAAGTTGATGACAAAGTCTGCTGAAGAGAGTTAACATGTTTGTACCTGGACATGTGAGTGTTAGGGAAAATTAAAGAGCAGATAGATTTATCAGCGAGGTCACTGTGACTAGGAGTAATTCAATGGCTTATGCTGAGTTTATGAATGTAATTAAAGAGTTAAACCAGTTGGATGATATGAGGTGTATTTCTTCTTCTGTGTCCTTGCTAGAATGCAGGACCTGGGAATGAATCCATGGTACAGTACAAGTAGACGCCACCACGTTTAATTATTTCCCTTGTCTATGTTTGTAAATTAAATGTATATCATTTAATAATTCAAATATTTATTTATTTAGGGTTGGGGTTTGGATTAGTTTTGTAAGACACAACTATTCTAACTCAAATACTAAAATAAATTAATATTTAAATTGTGAAATGATAAATATGAAATTTACAAACATAGACAAGGGAAATAACACGACTATGTGGTGGCATGTACAGTACCGAATTCACTTTTGAAATTATGTCCTTGACTATGAGTTAATAGGTGGCTAATAATCCTATTCTGTCCACAAATGTCCTTGGACAGTTTTGGCATGGGATGACCACTGTAGATGGTTATTTTGTCTACCTGTGAATTTCTAGCTACTCTCCGCTGTTGAGCTGCTGCAATACTCCTCTTTTCACAAGATGCTACACATTTTTTTTACTGTTGAACGCTATGCAGCTCTATTTTGTGCAAGTTCTTCTCTTGTATCTTCTTCTGACCACCTTGAGACTGTATGCCCTTCTGCAACCCACCATAGAGAAGTATTTTTTGGCAGATGATGATCAGACATACATACCAGAAGACCTGCCCATTTAATAAGTGTCTGCATCAGAATAGTGTCAATACTAGGAATACCAGATCTGTCAAAGAGTGGTACAGAATCTTGTTTTACCATCTGATGTTCATAACTTTTCTAAGACAAGTTGTGTGGAGAATATACTGTATAAGATATCCCTGTCAATGGACATGAGGAAGAAAGTAATTCAGAACTGCATTACCGCCAATTCGAATGTATGGATGTGAGTCTTGGACAAAAATAAACAGAATGGTGGAAAATTTGAGGCAACAGAGATATGGTTCTCTAGAAGAATGCTGAGAGTATCATGGGCAACTAGAAAGACTAATGAAAAGATGCTGAAAGAGTCAAATGCTATATGGGGGATTACTTCATAATATCAGAAAGAGATAATCTTGTTTTGGATGTTATGAGGCAGGAAGGTCTGATGAATATAGTAACAACAGGCAAGAGAGATTGAGTGACAGTGTGAGAAAATATTGAATAGTCTGACATTGTGGCAGGGCAAAGTGACAACAATCATCTTGATAAAAGATACTGGAGATTGAGAATTGTGGAGATCCATAATCGCTTACACTGCACCTGATGATGATGATCTCAACCTTCTGAATTCCCCAAGTCATGGGTAAAATGACCCCTATGTTCAAACTTTATTTCACATCCAGAGGGGCTGTGAGATTGCAGTGTATGAAATCAGTAATGTGGACATACTGGTTGGCATGTGCAGATTTATAATTTGAAGTCTGTGCATATTAATGTTAATTGTTAATAATGTAAGTACATCCCCAATGTTCATTGTGAATAATGTATGTACATTGCCAAAGTTCATTGTGAATAATGTATGTACATTCCCAATGTTTATTGTGAATAATTCATGGGAAGCCCTGTTGTTCATTGTGGTAATTTTGTTTTGTTTTTGTTCTACCAGTATGGATTGAGATTGAGAATCAAACATGGTAAACATCAAAGCAAAGATAAACATTGGTTAAACTATGCTGAGGCAAAATTTGAGGTAATTTCTGGGTTTTATTATTTAGATATATTCAATATTCATATCCATAATATTCTTCCATTATTGATTAGAAATTAGAACTATATTGCAGGGATACTCTGTTGTACTCCGTTCCCATTTCCTCAGCCATCCTGGTGTAGGCAGACTCAAAGTCCCAGTCAAAAGCTTATTACTTGTTTTTTGGAACTTTCTAAAAACCTTCTAAAGAGGTCAATCAATAATAAGTGAGACTGCGGTATAACAATATAACAGTAGAGCTTACCTAAAACACAAGATCGATCAGATTTACAATAAATGCACAGACTATCAGAATATTGGATACAGATATGAAAAAATTGTTCTTTCTCAGAGATAGGGCCTAACGTTCCCACTTTTAAAAAAATCAGCGCCGATCTGAAATTTTTAGTAATGTGGGACATCACTTGCCCTAGTTACAAAATAGTTGTCGTAATTATCATGGATTACGTAGAATGAAAATCATGAAAAATGTAGATCACGAGAATGAAAATACGTTGTGCCGGGTTTTATATGCATAAATGACCCGACACATCAGTCTTTGGCAGTTTCATTATTTTAAATATGTACTTTTGTTTGTATACAGGAAAGCTTTGTTGAGGATGTGAAAGCATTGTTAAAAGTACTATGGTTATTCATTCCACTGCCATTTTTTTGGGCACTCTATGATCAGCAAGTAAGTATTTTAAGTACTTTTTGTCATGTTTTTGTGTGTATATAAATTTGTTTTTTCAGATTGAATATTCATTCATAAGTATTTCTTCTTCTTCTTCAGCGTTCATTCTCAAACTCCCACTTGATATCTCTTGTATCAGGACCATGGTCCTATTAGATTTCCAGAAGGATGTAGTCCAGAGAATGGAAATGCGCTGTGTCGCCGTTTTATTTGCGCCAATGGCCCGACACATCCGTCTTCGGCGGGATAAGTATTTGAATTCTGATACGATGGTTACAATGATGGGGAAAATGAGGATGGAGGTTATTATAATATATATGTACAGAGAATGATAGTGGAAGACCAGGTGTGAGGGAAGAAAGTTCGTCCTATCTCTAAATATCTGAAAACCTCAAACTAATATTTGACAAAGACTTAGAGTAACTCGTAGTATACGTGAACTAAACTCACATTTTTACACACTCTTTCTAAGCAACAAAATTAAGAGTGTGGTTACATTTTGTCTTTGTACAATATTTTATTTATTTGTAAACCTACAGTGATGTACTATACATAAAAATGTGCAGAATTGAATGACATTTTCAGAATATGTGTTTCTTGTCTTGTTTGAAGAGTGAAAATACATAGTATATTAGATGAAAGTTTATGATAAAACATAACAACAGCTCAAATGCAAAAAATATGAATTCAAAAATATTTTTTATAATGTCAAAAATATGACTCTAGCATCTAAAGTTCTCTGTTTTGTATAGTATATCATTTTCAGCAACTATATGGATAGTTTCTAGTGTTTCTATGTACATATAAATGTACTGTAATGATTTTAGTGTTTGTTGGACTGCGTTGACTAATTTGAAAAAAAGCTTACATTTTACGGGTTACATTTAGTCTTTGTGAAATATTTTATGTATTTGTAAAACTACAGTGATGTACTATGCATCAAAATGTGCACAATTGTATGCCATTTCTAGAATATGTGTCTATTGTCTTGTTTGAAGAGCAGAAATACGTAGTACATTATAATATCAAACATAGGCCTAATGATCTTAAGACTCTAAAATAAAAAAATAGGCCTAAATTATAAAACAATACTTACAGACTCTACATCATGTGACTATTATCTAAAGTTGACTGTTTTGTAAAGTATATCCATAATTGCAACTATTTGAAAAATTTCAAATATTTCTATGCACAAATAAAAGTTGATGATTTGAATGAGTTGACATGCTTGAATTTCTTATGAAAGTTTTGCACTGTCTTTAATAAACTCACGATTTTTAATTTGCTCCCGAACTAATATCACAAAATGGCTGACCATAGTCACGAAGCAAGACCTGTAGAATATCGTGATTGGATGAAATACTACTGTATGTTTATGAAGGCTTTTTGTGAAGGCTTTCTTCGTACTGTCTCCAGTTGTTTTTTTAGAAAGATTAGCCGGAATAAGGAAACTATTTATTTGTATTTTATAAAGACAGGCCGTATACTAAGAGATAGACCTATACCTTTGAGTGACTAATGCAATCGAGAAAAGAGCACTCTTATGGGAATGTCCCCTGTGATATAATGCTGGTATCTAATCAAGGGCCATTCCTGTATAATTTTGTTTGCTGTTTTATTTGTGTTGTTTTTTGTTCTTTCAGTGTTCTTTCTCAAACTCTTGCTGGAACTCTCTTGTAACGGGACAGCTGTCCTACTAGATTTTAAACAGGCTGTAGTCAAAAACATAAATGCATTGTTTCAATATTTTATTTACGCAAATGGCCTGACACTTATGACTTTGTCATAATTGTGTTTCTATGGGAAAAGATTTCAGGGTTGACCTCTATTTCGATATAAAGATGTATGCAAATTCGATATACGTGATACAGGAATTTATATGAAATCATCTGAACAGGTTGCAATATTTTGTGCTGCATGGAGGGGAAATTTCAGAAATGATATAAAGACAAAAGGAGAAAGTGATAGCAGATAGTCAAAGACTGCATATCGATGAAGATGCACAACAGAGTTCAATGGTACAAGTGAGAATGTAATTCCTTGTACATACCGTGGAATACTCAGGCTCATTCATCTCAAAATCATCAGATAGTGAGGACTCACGAAGAGCAATGAGGATGTCTGTTCGATCCATAGGCTGGCCATCTGTTATGGTCACTATATGGAGTCAATATACGCGAATTGGGAGTGAGGATAGGCAAATTTGGGAGTGAAGATTTCAAAAAGAGCAGTAAACCAACATAGAATAGAAACTATCATCTATTATACCCTGAGAAGTTTACTGAAGTTGAGAGACATATGGACATGTCTGGTGTGCAATGAGGATAGTCAACATACCTAATACCGTAGAAGACTCTTCGTGGCTCAGACTGATCTTGTGAGTCACATTCATCATCACTATGGATCATAGATTATATTTCTTATAACGCAAGAATAAAACTATCGTCTGGAAAGTCGGGAAGGTGCCTACTACTAGGAATTGTATGCAGAGTGAGCAGAAGGTTGGTTGCTCATCCAGCTGTCCATAGGTTTATGCCCATTGACCAGATGCCATTTTGTGGTATACGCATGTTATTGAGCTGTTGCATTGTTACCAAATAGGGTTTTCCATTTATCTGTCATTAGAGGGAGAAGTACTTTTCTGAAATCATCCAACGCTAGACATTCAAAAAAGTGAGCAGGAGGAGGGGATTGAGAGTAAGATTGAGGAGAGAGTACTACCAATACATTACTTGAACCTGTAGTATGCATTCACTTCACCGTCAACTAAAAGAGTCTGAGCACCTATGAGAGTGCTTCGTTGCCGGTTCAGCTAATCGCAGAAGTTGATTATGATGAAAAAAAAATATTAGGCTAAATTATGTGACAGACTGTCTTCTTCTCTGCATTCATTCTTAAACTCCTTCAGATTGCAGGATAGAGTCTGGAGAACAGAATCTGTTTTATCATTATTTACATTTACAACTTGACTACGCTGTCTGCTCCTTTTGGCATGACACATCCAACTTCAACATGTCTTGTGGGTTAATTTGATCCTGGATGGGGCAATCAACTCAACCCTCATCAACTCTGACCTCTTTAGTCACAGCTTACAACATGCATGGCAGGTAAAAGCCTCACCATTCTTTGCTTTCTTTTTTCGGCCCCAGCAACATGTGGCTGACTAAGAAGCCATAGAGTCATAATGAAAAGATATATTTATTACGCAGCAAGGACTGTACATGGAAAGTTTGGTCTCACTAGACTAATCATCTTTAACAGTAATCTCCCAGTAGATGACATGTCAATGTAGTGAGACTTTCTTTTTATGGAATCTGCACAGCAGTTCATCTGTACAGTTCTTTTCATTTTGTTGTTCAACATAAACTCATTGTCTCTGCAAGGGTTTTCCTGTCCTGCCATAACGTATTTAGAAGTAACTATACAAATGTTGGTTTTAATGGCTTACAGGCAGAACAGGCCTGCTTAACTGGCTGTGTCAGCAGCTTGCCAGAGATAAGGTTTTAAGAGAACCCAGCATTGTACATTATGCTGGGGGGACTAGCTCAGGTATTGACCATGGTCCTAGTTGTCAGTGTATACAGGCTGTCCTGGCTATGAACGGGAAGCACACAGGGTGTTATGAGAAGTAACTCTGTGCAGGACATGAAATTTCCCTCTGAAAGTCCAGAATCAGGCAAACATTTTAGGCATGTATATTTTTAAAAATTTGTAGAAACCATTTAGAAGCATAGTCATAATTGATTGCTTCATCCATCTCTGTGACCATGGCATTATTAAGCTAGAGTACTATAAGCACTGCTGACAGCAAATTATGCTTGACTGGGAAGCTGATCTCATGATTCCAACTCTGCATGTTACTCAAAGGTAGAAAAACCACAAAATCTTGTAGAATATATCCCTCTGAGTTTGGCTTCTTCTCATAGCATTGTACACAGTTAAGAATAGGAGTTGCTGCATGTTACCAAAGCCCGATCGGAGGAAAAAGAATAGCAACATTCTTTACCTTCCATGAATGTCATAATAAGCGATTGAAGAGGTTGTGGGGGTGGAGTTAGCTGTCACATCCCATATAATGTCATAATGTTGGGGGTTGGGGGGGTCTTCTGGGTATGAAATAAAGCTCCGGAGAAGCATCCCCATTTCGCAAAAGGATAAAACAGCTTAGTTGTCTGTAATTCCTTGAGATTGAAACACACATTACTCATCACGGAATCTGAAGTTCAAGAAAAAACGATAACATAAATAGAAATTGGTGCTTTACGGGGAAATGTGGCCACATCACATGTCCACAGTCCAACTTTTTAATGTTAAGCACAGAACCATTTAAACTCTGTTATAGTTTGCGCATCTTTTGTGCTGTCACATAAATCTCATGTGATTAGTAGACTAGTCGTTGCTAAAACAAAATAGCTAATGCAATCGCAGATGTCTGTTTACTGAGCGTGTCAGGTACAGATAAAGATGCTGTAACAAAAACTAAACATCCTCCTCCCAAAAAACTAAATATCTAACCTCAACCGTAACTCCCCTCCTAACTGTAAATAACCCCTCTTCCAAAAACTCTGTCTCCAAGCAATATTTGTTAACTGTGCACTAACATAGGGGCATAATACATGTAAGTTTTTCCTAATCAGTTTCTTAACCTTAGGCATGCTGTGTTTACAATTACGCAATTTCTCGACTGCCGCGGAATTGGTTTTTGGAAATGTTACGCAAAGGTCGGTGGCTGTTTTGAAATCGCGATAACTTTTTTGTTGTTATAGGTATTTAAATAATATTTGCGCATATAAATAAAGAATTAAATTCTGCATATATTGGTGTAAGATTTGTTTGTGTGTGTGTGAGATACGAGACGTGTGAGAAAGTGATAAAGACAGATTTAGACCTATCTAGTTCAAGACCTACCATATTTTTGATGGATCGAAAGCTGTTGAATATTATATATTTTATATAGTGAGAACCTTGTGGAAACTTGAGGTCTATTTTATTTAAACAAATTGAAGTACTTAACTTTCAAGATTTCCACATTGAATTCGGAATAAATAAGGATTCCACTGAATATACGACAATAGAAAGGTATAATAAACTCGATTCACTGTCATGTCGCTTCGCCGCAAAGCCGATGCTTAAGATTGCTTGGATTTCCATTTCATAATCAAACACTATTGTCTATCGCCATTTTGACAATAGAAACAGGAAGGTAGATAAATTCTCTTCTCAATGTTGTCAAAGCATTCTGTCAGAAAGCTACCGATCTCGATTTTTTTGGGTTCGATTTCTAGTTTACCGAATCGGGCGGTGGAAGACGCCTTCCGAAATCACGACATGACACAATTCCAGCGGAAAGTACCGCCCAGTTTGTAAACACAGGGTGCTAAAGTTTAAAATAGGTTTAATTTTTACGAGCTTATAGTTTGTTCTGTTAAAATGTGCCACTGCTTCCTCGCAATGAACCTGGAAATTTATTCTGTCCACATTATTAATCTTTAGAATCTGAGATCATGAAATTACGGGATTTACACAAAATATAGCTGCCAGTGATACCTATTTTTTGTTATTTCGACGTCACAAAACATTGCCTCATATTAATTATTATTAACAAATAGATTTGCGCAGTTTACTGACATTATGATGTATGCATTGCATTTTGGGATAGCTGCTTCACAAAATTGTGTGCTCGTGTTAACAATTTCGTCAGTAGAATTAGTATTTTAAACCAAAACTACGTGTTGAATATCAGGATTTTGTATGTGTTCAAAAACAGTTGAATAAGTTGTTGAGGTTGTGTTTGATGATTCAGAGGACGATAAATTAGATTTAGATCAGTGTTAAAAAACCTTTTTTTACTGTGCTCCACCGAAGTCTCTCTAAAATTCTGATGTCTACCTATGCAACATGTACGCATTTTTTATATTAAAAAAATTGAATTATTCTTAAATGAAGCCTAATGTCTTGTTACCACAACTCTACCACAACTTTTTCGAATTGCCCCCTGAACAGTCAAATTTCCCCTCCTGTGGGATGTGGGCCTTACCTTGGGAAACACTGATTTAGATGGTAATTATTCTGAAAGTGATATGGAAATACTCAGTTGGATCATGTGAGCCTGAGCAAATATTGTTCATCAGTAGGCTTATAAATTACGACAATTGGTTCATCAGTTGATCAAATTTTAGTGCAATTATTGTGCCACTTACCTGTGCCTAAAGGAAAAGTCTATATGCTGGGAAGACTGTACATAGAACAAGAACACAAGAACAATATTAAATAACGTAACATAATTTTATGTTTTGTTTCTGTTAAAATAACCAATATCTGTTGGGGTGTTATCTTTGTATATTTTTATGCTCAGGAGCTCAACGGAATTGACATTTAAGGGAAAGGTGGCAAGAGTTCAAAAGGGTTAAGGGGGGTCTGTAAAAGTTTTTTTCCTGGCAGTTGAGATAGAAGGGCAGTCAATAAGGAGGTGTATAGCGTGGCTGTTTTGTTGTAACGAGAGCAGTGTCTACACATATGTAGTTGATAAGGTCTTATATGTTTTAAATATCTACTGACTCTAGGATGTACTGTTCAAAACTTAAAGATGATGGATTTGTTTCACCTGCAGTGTTTGTTTTCTTCTGCTTTTGTTTACTTGGAACGTGCTTATATCGGAAGTTTTATGTTGTCATTTCTAATGGGAATTGTTAGAATTATATGTAAAATCTCCACCGAAGACGGATGTGTTGGGCCATTTGGCGCAAATAAAATGGCAACACAACGCATTTCCATTCTCTGGACTATATTCACCTGGAAATCTTGTAGTACCATTGTCCTGTTGCAAGAGAAATCCAGCGGGAGTTTGAGAATGAACGCTAAAGAAGAATATGTAAAATCTAATGCGGCAGTATGTTCTATGCTTAGTCTCTGCCCACTCCGATGCATACGTGTGTATCTGTGTAAGCACTATCGTTATGTTCTCATTATTCTTTGGTCTGGTCATTTTGTTAAATGCAGTTAGATATTAGATATGTTGATTATCCTCTTCACACATGGACATGTCCATAGGTGATCATATCTCCACTTCAGTACATCTCTCACAGTATAACAGCTGATGGTTCCAGTGCTATGTTTGTTCAGTGCTTTTTAAAAATTCTTTGTTAGATGTTCTACGGGACACGCCTTTCCTCACTCCAGTTGCGAGCTTGATATTGACTCATGCTTATTTACCTCAAAATTATCTGATTATTTGGACTCAACGAAGAACAATGAGTGTGTCTGCTTGGTACATAGGCTGATCATCTTGGTGGTGAGGCTAGCTAATTTGTTTGCCTTTTCGCTTCCCTCCACACCTGAGTGTCCGAGGACAAAGCTAAATGTGATTTTTTACATTGAGGCCCGCATTTTAGCTCTCTCTAAAGACTACACCCATCCCTTACTTATATTACCTGTCCCATCCCTTACTTATATTACCTGTCCCATTCCTTACTTATATTACCTGTCCCATCCCTTACTTATATTACCTGTCCCATCCCTTACTTATATTACCTGTCCCATCCCTTACTTATATTACCTGTCCCATCCCTTACTTATATTACCTGTCCCATCCCTTACTTATATTACCTGTCCCATCCCTTACTTATATTACCTGTCCCATCCCTTACTTATATTACCTGTCCCATCCCTTACTTATATTACCTGTCCCATCCCTTACTTATATTACCTGTCCCATCCCTTACTTATATTACCTGTCCCATCCCTTACTTATATTACCTGTTTTGACTTTCTGAATCATATTCTTGACTAAATACAATTCAATTACAACACATTTTTCCCATCTGTTCAGCTGGAGACTTTCATGTTTAATAAATGATATTTTATTTATTAGAGACACATTTCTATTAGAGTTCTAATTTGTGGACTAATTGCCAATTGCAATCCAAGTTAATGTATAGCTGCTTATTCCATACACTCTGCAAACAGGAGTGAAATTATGTTCAGTCACTGACTGAACTGTCACGCTCAGGTAACTATTACTCACAGCAGAATTTGTGAAACTGTTAATTGTTACAAACACTGTAGGAATGCTGTTGTATGTGTTCTGAAAGTAAACAGGATAATTGTTGCATGTCACAGGTCCTGTTTGTATCTTTTGGGTTATGTTTACTTGATTTCCATTTTGTAAGATCTCGGAAATGTTATTCATAATGTTATTTACAGTTTCATAATGGATTTGGTCTTGAAGCTTCAAAGAGGAGATTTGACTACTCAATGCTGACACATTTTCTCTGAGCTCTGTAATGTACTTATCATTCTGTGCTAGAATTGAAGCCAGTTCTGAAACATCAGGTTCATTTGATGTAATCTGCACAGATTCTGATACAGACACAGGATGCAGATTATAATCCAGCCCAAAAACCTCACATGTATAACGTCCAGATTGAGCAAGTACTGGGTATTCCCAGGTAACTTCTAAGTACCCTTGTTCTCCTTGAAGGGGGGATGAGTTTGGTTGACCGTCAACTGATATTTGATCAAAGTCAATACTGGGTGTTGCTGGATCAAATGAGGATAAGCTAGCTACCTTCTGTTGCTTTCCTGTGGTTATGTCATGTCTGGATATTATTATTGAAGTTATATGGGAAATCTCCGCCTCAGTATGTGCTGGCTCTGAGATTTGAGTTGTGGATGCTACACTTGTTGACACCATAGTAGTTGTAGTTGCTACTGGTGCTGTATTTGCAGCTTCAAAACCAAATTGCATTGTAACAGCTCTAAGAATTTTTGATGTACTATTTGCAGACATTTCCTCTGTTATTGTGTTCACTGCTGGTGACTTTATTTGCCTGACATTCTGTCCATGAAAATTCTGAACAGCACATCGGAGCTTGAGGGTTTTGGTCAAGATGGGGTAGATGGCGCTTGGTGTTGCACGTAAATTAATCCAAGATGCTAAAATAATTGCAAAATTATAGCAAAATTTGAAGTATATTTATATAAATAAAAGAACAATTAATCTGCAATAACTAATATCTTTCAAAGCTTAGGATATTTCCCAATTAGACGTGGCAAAGTAGCAATAGACTGCATTTCACAATTTGTCTAATCTGGTAACGTGAACAACCTGTCTCAAGCATTTCTCAAACTTAAATTTATACTTAGTGACTCAATGAACATGATCAGAAAAGTTGAGGCAGGAGTAGTTTCCGCTCAATTTATTGAGTTATTGATCAAATCTCTGATCAGAAAGATTACTTTTATATTCATGCCAGGACATGCAGGTGTTGAGGGTAATGAGAGATCTGATACACCGGCCAGCATGGCCACATAATAGGTACATCAAAGGATTGATCAGATATGATGATGATGTTCGTCCGTCGTGATCGACGATGACCAAAAACTCAACCATAATAATAATAACAATAAATAATAAAATAATAATGTTAATAGTGCGTTTTTAAATGACTAGCAAGTCCAATGCACGCACAAAATGTTCTTTTACAGAATTGACAACAATAGAAGGTATCTGTGTGAGGTTGAGATGTTTTTTCTTTTCTACGTGTCCGCTTCTGTCTTGCAGTTTCTTGTCTGAATTCTTCCGCCGCTAGTGCTCCCGTTCTAATGCTGTAACGCCATGCTGTTCTATCCTGAGCGAGGCTCTCCCAAGCGCCTACGTCAATGTTAAGATGTTTCATGGATGACTTGAGCGTGTCTTTGAAACGCTCTTTCTGTCCACCAGCTTTTTGAAATCCTGCCTTGAGTTCTCCATAATATATTTGTTTTGGCAAACGCGAGTTCTCCATACGTACAAGATGGCCTGCCCAGCGTGCCTGCGCCTTCATAAGTATTGTGTGGATGCTTATTGAGGTTGATTTTTCCAAGACCTCGTTGTCTGGTACTTTGTCCCACCAATGGATGTTTAGTAATTTACGTAGGCAGGTAAGATGGAAATGATTTAACTTTCTTGCATGTCTAGCATACACTGTCCATGTTTCGCAGGCGTATAGTAAGGTTGGTATAACAGCAGCATGATATACTTGTAGTTTGGTGGTTGTTCTTATACCTCTTCTGTCCCATACATTGTTGCGTAATCTGCCAAATACAGCACTAGCTTTTGCCAGTCTATTGTTAATTTCCACATCAATGTTGACATCGCGAGAGAGAGTGCTTCCAAGGTAAGTAAAATTGTCGACTACCTGCAGTTTTTCCTGATTGACGATGATGGAAGTAGCAGTATGTTGGCTATTTGATGTTGCTTGGTGCATGACTTATGTTTTTTTGGTGTTAATAGTGAGACCAAAGTTGTTGCAGGCCTTTGAGAAGCGGTCTATGGTGCTCTGCATGTTTACGACAGAGTCAGCATACAATGCACAGTCGTCAGCATAAAAAATAAATGGGTTGAGAAATGACTAGCGCTGAAATTGGTTTATTGTGTGGAAGAGTTGCGCTAATCGTCAACCACACTCTCTCTCCTGAGTTTTATCTTGGTCCAGTAGCAAGACAAAGTTGAGACAACTGGGAGAAAATCAGGTGCAGTGGATGGCCAGAGCGTACTATGTGTCTAACTGTGCCCTATGCTGTCCACACAGCTCTGCTGTTAGCGCCTATGTACCCGTTGAGTTACCTGCCAACTTCTTCCGAGTATTTCGCAGCAAACAGACTTTTTAAGCCTAGGTAGACAAAGCCTTTGTTAACAATGCTAGGTTGGCTTATTTCTTAGCACTGTGAGTGTCCATAATAGCTACAGTGTGTCGCCCAATATCACATCGACTGTAACAGGTTGACACCGTGTAAAAATAGGGCAGACCATTTTGACACGGTCAGTGAACCCGCCCCAGCTTCGAGAATAGGTCACTAAATGAGATGTTTGTATCCGATTGACAATAAAGAAAAAACCAAGTTTCTCCTTTGTCAGCGCTCGAATCTTGCAAATAGCAACATTAAAGTGCGGAAACATATCCATTTATCACTTGAGTACACAATTAAACAACACAACTAGCACAATCCACGAAATTCGAATCACATGAACAGTAAGACAAAAACATCGCGACTAGCATGGTCGCCATCTTGGACGCATCATATATAGTAATGCGCTGATGGACCTCCTAGTCTACTCAAAAGATTTTGATAAGTGTGAATCATGGTTGCTCACAAAACTGCATGAGATTGGAACAGCCCATAAAGAGAAACAGAATAGATATACAAAGAGACATATAAATTAAGAACAAACTGAAACTGTCAGCCACTACACTCTGATATATTTGTCAGATATATTGAGTTGCGATCAGAGCACCTATGAACATGTTCAGTGTGCGCTGATGAAAACCTGCAGTTATAACTCTCAATCATTTCATTTCACATGTTATTAACTTTCTCTTTTCTGAAGAGAAATTATCTCTGTAATGAGAGAAATTATAGTGAAAATCACAGGCAAGCAATGAAGATTCATAGGACATGAAAAGAGTAAAGCTTGAATATTGAAAGATCAATGGTAGAAGAGATAGAGGAAGATAAGCAGAAAAGCTCTGGGATGGGTTGTCTTCATGGCAGAGAAGTCACCAACTGAACTTATTAACAACACAAGAGATGGAGTTGTGCAGAAACATGATCGCCTATGCCGTTCAGCATAGCATTTGATTGAATGAAAGTATGTTATTAGATTCCAGGTCCAAGATACAAGTCTGCACTTGTACTTCAGCAGGAAACATAAAGTCTGCACTTGTACTTATACTGAGGGAACATAAAGTCTGCACTTGTACTTCTGTAGGAAACATAAAGTCTGCACACTTGTACTTCTACAGGGAGCATAAACAGTCTAAACTTGTACTTTTACATGCAGAACATAAAGTCTTCATTTGCACTTCTACAGGGAATATAAACAAAAAACAATTGTACAGATATGATTACTTGCTATCGATTGATATAAATTATAGTCATAACCAAACTATAGCTGGTGTCGATATGATTGGATGAAGTCTAAGCTACTTCCAACTTCCTGGGTATCACATGGATGTATTGGCTGGGGTGTGAAGATTTCATGATATGATTGGATAAGTCTAAGCTACTTCCAACTTCCTGGGTATCACATGAATGTATTGGCTGGGGTGTGAAGATTTCAAGATAATGAGAAAGCAGATGATTATGATGTTCTTCCTTTACAAATGAAGATGGGCATGTTATAGCGGAAGAAATATCCATTAGATTTGGTGTTTGTGAGTCCTTAGATGGCAGAGAAGTCTTATCCTGGCTCAGAAAAGCCTGTTACAATGGGAGCAGAAATGAAGAAACATTGACTTCAGTTTTTGTCTCTTGAGGGAAAGTTGACTACAGTTTTTTGTCTCTTGAGGGAAAGTTGACTTCAGTTTTTGTCTCTTGAGGGAAGGTTGACTTCAGTTTTTGTCTCTTGAGGGAAAGTTGACTTCAGTTTTTGTTTCTTGAGGGAAAGTTGACTTAAGTTTTTATCTCATTCAAATAACCTGCAATAAGTTTTTATCTCATTCAAATAACCTGCAATGTTCAACTCTTTTCAAAGTTTTTATTATGGTACCAGCACTGATCTGACCAATGTTTGACTGGACTTGGAGTTTGGGATAAATTCTACAGAAAGCAGACAGACATGCATTAGTAGACTAAGACTTGATAGGGGATAAGGGTGATGTGCTGTAGCTACTTCTGAGATTTGTATAAATTATGTATTGAGTATGATTCTAGTAGATTTAGCCAACCAGGGACAAAATGTAAAGTGTGTTGAACCAGTGTGCTACAGGAATCATCAACAGACTCTTCAACATCTTCTGGGGAGACAGAGTACCCATATCTCTGCTTGGAGATAAATGAGGAATCATAACCAAATCCAAACTTACCTGACCACCTAACTAAACATGCCCTTTTTAGGAGTAAGACCATGTCCCCAGGTCACATCAAATAGTCCTCTCTGTGACAATGTCAGACCATTAGATTGCACTATGATCATCATCAAGTAACATATCCTGGCCAGGATGTTAATAGTCATCACAGCCCTTTGAACCTCCTGCCAATCTTGAGCCAACCCCTTTCTGTTTCTTGCCTCATGTTCAGGTTTGTTTGTTTGTTTTTCGTTCGCTCCATTGTAACCATCACAGATATCCGTGCGATTTCCGCCGGGAGCGTGATTACGTTGTGCCACCGTTATGCGCCTTGTAGGCCTAGCACATCCGATTTCGGCATGCCTTGACAATTCGGGTGGGCTACCCTTAGCCTGTGACAGATTCTATATCTGTCTCCAGGCACGCGTAGTGGTGACTCTTCGCCGAGACGATTTTTGCTCTCGTCTGACTCGCACGAGGTGTTCCACTGTCTATGAACTTGCCTCGTGTAATTGGACGTGCTGTGCCTGTGCCCATTGGGTACAGAACCACTTCTCATCCGTGAGCTTGGTTCCTTAAGGGGAAGAACTCAACAGAGGAGTTGGACCCTGACTCTGTCACCCTCTTAGCCGACATCGTGTACCCCTTGTCCAAGTTCGAGTCTCACACCACGCGTTTGAGAGCAAGGCGTTCTCGAGCTGAGCGTCCTTGTCCCAATAGCACCTGAGCCCATCAGGTACTGAACCATTTCTCTCTTCAAGTGTATTTCCGGTGTAGGAAAACCTTACAGTAGAGTTGGGCCAGGGCTAAATCGTTGTCCCTTTTGTGCCTGAGCCCATCGGGTACGGAACCCTTTCTCTCTGCAAGTGTACATCCGTTATAGGAAACCTTGACAGTAGAGTTGGGTTAGGTCTTCTTGCTTTACCAAACGCCAATGGATGGGTCTGGGTCTCTGCCTGTAAGGAACACAGGTAACTAGAAGCTCGACTCGACCGGACGGAGCTTGTAGTTCCCCTTTCCTAGGGACTTTTCACTTTCTATTTGCAGTTCGCTCCCCTCTAGCGCTGTTCTGCCCTTTCATTGTTTCATTGTACTCGGTATGAAATCTATTTGTCTCTCGCCATGCATCTACCTTTACTTGCATTTAACATTGGCCGCCCCTCCAATGTTCGGACTGGACTTACTAGCTTCACTGTATGTCGACAGTGTCGCTATATGTGGTGATGCTGGTGGTGTCGGAGATATTGTCTGTCTCTTGTGCAGTCAAATCCCCTTCCATCTGGTATCTCCACATTCTCGGACACGATCCCCAAATGATTTGGCCAGAATCAGCTCGAGCTGCTGTATTTCTGTTTCCAGGGTGCACCGCGTGGAGGTACATTTGGGATCTTGGTTATCTGCTAACCCTGGGTCCGCCTAGAGCAATGCGTTCCCTTTGCACCCCTCATGTTCAGGTGATCTGTCATATCTTGCATCCATCTTCTTCATGGCCTACCTATTTTTTCATTGCCCTAACATCACCCATTCCATTCTAGGCCATCATGTCATTTAACCAATTATTGTAATTTTCTAGAGAGAACCTTGAGCTGTTTAGCCAGTTTTATTTCCTGCATCATGATATAAGGCATGAAACTCCCTGATATAACATAAATGATCCTCTATCCCAGGTTGAAATGTGTTTCTAACCTAAAGAGGCTTTAATCCCGAAATGAACAAACAAACTTACCAGAAACATTTTTCCAGAAAAACATAAGGGCAATAATAGCTACACAATTGAGTGTCCTCATTTTCATGAAACTGTTACTTTTGATACTTTAGAAATGTATAAAGTTGTATTTGGGATTGTTAATATTTTTTGGCTTGTAACTGATGACTGTGAGCTAGCAAACCTAGATGGGATAAATTCTTGACTTCTCCCACTATTTATCTACCAGTTTGAAGTGTGCTAGAGCAGTGGTTCTCAACCAAAGTCATATGGCCTATCGGTTTATTTTCTCTGGGATCATAAAGAATTAAATGCACAAATTGTGTATTGTAAGGAGGGGGGGGGGGGGGGCTAAGATTAGTCAGATTGTGCCACAAAAGTGTGTATAAAAAAGTAGGGCATGTATAAGACAATTACAAATATTTAAAAATTATTTCTCTGAGATAGCTTTATAGGGAAAATGATTTCTCTCAGTCAGACAGCTCTATATAGAAAATGTGCATTCAGTCAGACAGCTTTATAGGGAAAACTTGCTTTCAGACAGCTTTATAGGGAAAACTTGCTTTCAGTGAGAGCTTTATAGGGAAAACTTGCTTTCAGTGAGACAGCTTTATAGGGAAAACTTGCTTTCAGACAGCTTTTATAGGGAAAACTTGCTTTCAGACAGCTTTATAGGGAAAACTTGCTTTCAGTGAGACAGCTTTATAGGGAAAATGATTTCTCTTATTAGAGAGCTTTATAGGGAAAATGGTTTCTCTTATTCAGACAGCTTTATATAGGGAAAATGATTTCTCTCATTGAGACAGCTTTATAGGGAAAATGATTTATCTCATTCAGACAATTTTATAGAGAAAAGGATTTCTCTCATTCAGACAGTATTATATCAATCATGGCTTAAAAATAGTATAAAAGAAGGCTTTGAAGGTTGACCTTATTGTACTCAGGATTTCTCAATGTATTCCATCACTCTCAGCAAAGAGGCTAAAAAGACTGCCAAGAGTACCACTCATAGCAAATAATTATGTATCTTCAAGCAATAGACTCCCACAGTAACTTCAAGCAATAGACTCCCACAGTAACTTCAAGCAATAGACTCGCACAGTAACTTCAAGCAATAGACTCCCACAGATCTAAAGAAAATTCACCTTTAAAAATGTCAAGATGCGAGATTGAACATGTGAACTTAAGAACAGGACAAATGGCATGATCACCATGCCAGAGAAATAATAGTGAAAATGGACAACGAAAAAGCTGCTAGAAGACGGAATTGATGCCATTAGGATGTGGATATATAGAAGAAAAGGCAAACTTCATCAGTAAGGAACAAAACAAAGAGATTCTAGCAACGCTGCAATATGAAAAAAGAACTACAAGTTTCTCTCATGTACTAAAGGAAATTAACAATCATAAATATAAAATATTTTGAGCATATGAAAATACATGAGATTTTATTGAGCTTACTTAAAGGTAAAATTGAGAGCCGGCAAGCAAGAGTTAAGCAGAAATACAAGTGGGATAGAAACATGAGATGGACAAGATAGTCTATCATAGTACATCACCAAGGCAAGAGACAAGTGATGTTAGAGGGAGATGATATTTGATAATAAGAGGAACAAAAAAATCACCTAGTATGAGCAATGTTAGCAAACAAAAAATTAACAACTCTAAAGTGGCTATAGGGAGAAAAAGGTTGAGAATCAATGTATTACAGTACAGAAGAGTACCTCTTGTTTCTGAATTCTGATAAATAATTTCATTGTTGAACTTTGCACTCAAGATTCTCTCATGTTACAGAGAAATTTTGATAGTATTATTCAAGGACTTGCGATATAGATAAGCCTAGGGTTACTTGTGATCATATCTATGTAAAAAGAAACCAATTACCAGTTTAAGGTCTTGAAGAACTTGTATGTCGTACGTAAGATATGAAAAACTCTTTGTCATTTCTGGCATTTATCCTTCATATTTATCAACAATGCTGGAAGTTCCTTTGACTAATTTTATTATTAAACATAGGATTTGAAAAATTGTCTACCGCCGAAGACGGATGTGTTGGGCTATTGGTGCAAATAAATTGGCAACAAAGCACATTTCCATTTTCTGGACTACATCCAACTGGGAATCTTGTAGAATCATTGTCCTGTTTAAAAGAAATCCTGCAGGAGTTTGAGAATGAACACTGAAGAAAAAGAAGAAGAATTGTCTGTTATAGCCAGGACTTTTTTCTTTAGCAAAATTTCTTTGTGTAAAAATATTTAAAAGAAATTTACAAACATCTAAAATAATAAATTATAATTTTTTTTACCAACTGTCCACCCCTATTATCTACGGGCTTGTCCGTGTGTTTCCGGTGCCCGAAAGAGACTTAAGGATAGTGTGACATCTACCTGCCATGCATGTTGTAAGAGAATACTAGGGAGGTTTTTGGGGATAGAGTTGACTTTCCCGTCCACTTAGAATGGAAATTGAGCTGTCTCTAAGCTTTTTTAATTGCCCAAGTGTTTGCCTGAGCCTTAAAATGAAGCAAAGAATAGCAGTACTGTTTACCTTCCATGCATATCATAAGAGGCAACTATGGAGGTAATGGGGTGGATTTGGCTGTCCCATCTCATATAGGGTCAAAGAAACCCAGAATCCATGATGAAGTTGGATGTGTAAGGCCGAAAGTCGCAGATATCACAGACAAGCTGTAAATAGTGACACTACATATTCTATTCTCAAAACTACATCCTGTTAAACTGCAGAAGATGGCTTCAGCATGGCTTCTGATTCATTGTTCATTGACCCTATATGGGATGTAACAGCCAACTCTACCCTCTAACCTCCTTAGTCTCGTTATATGATAGGCATGTAAGGTATAGAGTTGATATTTTTTGCTCCCCTTTCAGTCCCTAAAAACATATGGCTATAGGAAAGCTTAGAAACAGTTCAACTTCCATTCAGAGTTCATATAACCTATTGAGATCTTTATGCTGTCATTGTCAGAGCTCTGTATGAAACCATGTTTGAAATATATATCCAATTATCAACATCATCAAACCTTTCAGGGTCTTAGGACTGCTATCCGGTACTCTGAAAACATCAGCACAATAATTTCACCATGCTTCCCTGGTCTCAGTGTTTTGTTTAAGTGGATAGAATCTGTTACAGTCTAGCAGAGTGCACCACAGAGACAGGGGATGTTGGAGGTCTGTTGCAGCCAACCTTTGTTGCAGAGACAGCACTTGATGATGATGATGGATATAATCTCAGTTCTGTTGTCTTTAATATTATCAATCCATACTTTCCTCTGATCGTCTCCTTCTACCCTCAGCTGTTCCCTATAAAGATAGTTTTGAAAAGAGTATTATGCCAAGATAGTTTTGAAAAGGGAATCATGCCAAGATAGTTTTGAAAAGGGAATCGTGCCAAGATAGTTTTGAAAATGGAATCATGCCAAGATAGTTTTGAAAAGAGAATCATGCCTCATCATGTGGCCAAACCACACTAGTATGTGACACTTCACCATTGCCATGAGATGTTCTTGTTGTCCTGCAAGAGTATTTGTTTTGCTTCTCATGTATATGTTGGTTTTATGTTCTGTATTAATGGATGCACAATATTTGTCATTAACATTTGCTTTCAAAATCCTGTATTCTCCTCTCCACTTCTGCTGTAACTGTTCAACTGTCACATCCGTACACAAGAATAGGTATTATTATAGATTTATATAGGTTTATCTTTACTGCTGTACTTATTCTGCTCTTCCATATAGTATTTAATCTGGACATTGCAGCAGAGGCTATTACAAATCTAATACCTACTGTTGAATACAGACTATGTTCTGTTCGCTGGTAGAATTTTTGTGACTTGACATAGCAACAGATTGACGGTAGCGTTTTTTTTGTGTGGTCAATTTGGTACAAGACCTTCTTCTTCTTTCGTTCACTTGAAACATGTCTATATCTGTAATTCTGTCTCCTTAATAAAACTCACTGTCGTCCCTGCCTGAACGTCCGCCACAGGGCAGGCACCATAACTGTTTATAGATGCAGACATGTTTCCATTGTGTATTGTGCGTGGCATCCTGATTATCTGTGCGCATTTTGGGTGGTTGCCTCCGTCTTCAGCACTCTGCTTACTTGGGCTGGACTATGGTCCTGCTCGAGTGGGAGTGCCCAACCAATCTTAGTTTCCAGCCCCTGATGGCTGAACTAAGCCCCATCACCACTGCAAGGTGCTGGCCTTGATGGGGTTGGTACAAGACCTAACAGTTGCACCAAGAGGCTATACAATTAGAAAATTGTTGACGTTACAATATGTTCTTCATATTCCACACAAAAAGCTAATCTGCAAGAAGTCTACTGAAAATCAGCTCTTAGGTAGATATCATAAGAAACTTCCCCCACTGCAAAAGTCAGAAATGCAGGTGCTGGCCCTTGAGGCACAGAACTTGAAAGAAAACAATTGAATGCATGCAACATACAGAAAGCAGCCAAAGTTTTGCTCAAGAGCATGGACATAAAGTACAATAGTAACCAAATAACCACATAATACGAGTGTCTTCAGATAGTAGTGTCATTTTGTCTTGAGATCTGAGGTACATTAGGAAGATAAAAGAATGTCATGTTTAATCACAAGTGTTGGAATTTGGTCTTTGGTCTCACATTTTTTTATTGTCCAATTTCTTGTTATATGAGTCACTATGATGTAACCCCCTCACTACTCTTGCTCTCCTCTCCCCCTTCTCCACCATGTCAAAGAATGGAATGAAATACTTAGTTATGTAATAGGATTCCTGGAATGAACATACTTAGGATTAAGTGGAAACTTTATCTGGCAAACTGCTGAAGTCATGCAATTGGCACAAATAAAATTATGACTCAACATATCTGCATTCTCTGGACTACATCCTGCTGGAGATCTAGTAGAAGGATTGTCCCGCTACAAGAGAGATCCAGCGGGGGTCAGAGAATCGGCGCATACAAATATCTTGCTGCAATAGAGAATTATTTTCACGTTAGGAAATCTTCTAATTTGTCTGTGCGTGCACTTGTGTTTGTCAGAGATATATCAATATCAATAAACCTATAAGCCTTCAGGGTCGTAGGGGTAACACATTGGATGCCTCAGCACACAAAGTCCTCCAGCGAATTCTATCCTCAGCGATGTGGATGAGTGGAAAAATCTTGCCCTTCCATTCCTTGTCAGAGATGTATACAGGGCAGTCAGTATGCCTTCAGTGAGGGAGGGGATTTGACCTATACAATGTAAAGGTTATAGGTCATTCACCCATGTTACTAAGCAATTCCCTCTCTTTTATAAATTGGATCCCTTTTTTTTGTGAAAAATCTTTAGGGGGAGGGGGGGTTTGTTAGCTTATTTTTGGCTAAATTTCTAGTGCTAAAAGTCATGTTTAATGTTCTGATTTTCTATAGTAGTGGGGTGTGTTAAAAACCTGGCCGTTTTTGGGTACCAATATCTGACCTCATTGTTTGTGAGACAACGCTCTAACCTCTCAGCCATGCACCACACCTCAGGATTAATGTTTCCTCCAATACCACATCCTCCTAAAGATCTGTGTGTTGCTTTCTCTGTAATTTTGTCTTTTCCTTGAAATTAATCAGAAATCCCTTGTACTTTCCCGCCCTCCTTCTGTGGTCATTCTCAATTTCCTTGCAGTTAAGAGGATGCAGTCCTGAGAATTTAACGTTTTATGTAGTGGTTTAGAACAGTGGTTTTTAATTATTTTTTTTTAGTTCTTGGCCCCCCCCCTTCCTGGATGCAATTTTTCTTTTATGACACCCCCCTCCCCCTGTGCCTAATAAAGGGTTGTTAGCCTTCTTTAATAATCACCAAGATTATATAGTGTATTAATATATATCTTGTTAATTAAAGTTTAATTAGTTACCTTCTTATGGACCCCCTAGACTTGGTTCCTTCCCCCCGCCACCCAAATAAAAAAAAATTATTATATGGGATACCCCCCAGCCCCCTCTCCAGCAAGTCTTTTGAAAGGGCATGTGGCCCACATTGGGAAAAACTGATTTAAAGTTTGGGGCTGTCCATGAATTATGTCAACATTTTAATGCTAAATTTTGACCCCCACCCTTCTAAACAATATCCATAATTAATGGGAACCCCCCCCCATTCCGCCCTTTTTGTTTAATTGTGTTGTCAACCATACATCCCCCTCCCACAAATTTTTTTTTTCTTCTAATAATTATTAAAATAATTTCAAATTAAATAGAGTAAACAAAACCCACATTTGTTGATGAAAACTTTTGTCAACCACCCCTTCCCCACCCCTCCCCCCTTTTAAACCGTTTCCCTAATTTTTGACACAATTTATGGACAGCCCCTTGACTGTGATATCTGCACATTTTGGCATGACCTCCAACTTCAGGATACCACTTTTTGGGTAATTTTAACCTACTTTTGTATGAAGTAGCAAATCTCACATGATATGACAACTATACTTAACTCCCCTTGACTGTCATGGCAATATATTTGAGTGGTCTCAAAATTGGTTATACAGTCAGATATTTGCATGGCTGTAGATGCTACGTTTCTCATTGGGGGGATGGGTTAAATATGAATAAAAGGTCATTCATACATTTTCGTGTGCCACTTCATCCTTTTGATAAGGAATTAGATGACCTTTTTGTTAAAAATTGCTGGAGGGGGAAGGAAGAAGAGGGTTAGCTGTTAGCCCATCTTTTGACTAAGTTTCGAGTACTATAAGTCATGTTCTGTTTTGGTAAGGATGGTCACTCTATGGTACTATATTTCTCTATATACTATATGTGAGTCTATAGTATATAGTACTATATATGGTACTATATTTCTCTATATAATATATGTGAGTCTATAGTATATAGTACTATATATGGTACTATATTTCTCTATATACTATATGTGAGTCTATAGTATATAGTACTATATATGGTACTATATTTCTCTATATACTATATGTGAGTCTATAGTATATAGTACTATATATGGTACTATATTTCTCTATATACTATATGTGAGTCTATAGTATATAGTACTATATATGGTACTATATTTCTCTATATACTATATGTGAGTCTATAGTATATAGTACTATATATGGTACTATATTTCTCTATATACTATATGTGAGTCTATAGTATATAGTACTATATATGGTACTATATTTCTCTATATACTATATGTGAGTCTATAGTATATAGTACTATATATGGTACTATATTTCTCTATATACTATATGTGAGTCTATAGTATATAGTACTATATATGGTACTATATTTCTCTATATACTATATGTGAGTCTACACGATTGCAGAATTTTGTGATCAATGAGCTTGAGTCACTATTTCTGCCAAAGATGGATGTGTCAGGCCATTGGCGCAAATAAAATTATGACAAAGCGCATTTCCATTCTCTGGACTACATCCTGCTCGAAATCTAGTAGGACCATGGTCCGGCTACAAAGGAGATCCAGCAGGAGTTTGTGAGAATGAACGATGAAGAAGAAGAGTCAGTATTCAGAATGTATGAATTAGGAGTAAGGATTAGTATAGCACGGAGAGAATACTTCATGAAAATTTGAAAAAGAACACACAGGCTGCACAGAAGAGGAGATATTAGCCGGTACACCATGAAAGATTTACGGAAGTGGAGATCTGAGCATCTGGATATGCCCGGTGTGAGATGATAATCTTCTTCTTCTTCAGTGTTCATTCTCAAATTCTTGCTAGATCTCTGTTGTAGCAGGTCCAGGATCCATTCTAGATTTCCAGCAGAATTTTAGTCCAGAGAATGGAAATCCATTGTTGTGCCAATGGTC